>SJYV01049418.1:126249-169371 GCA_006410875.1 Neotragus pygmaeus | reverse complement strand
TGTTTTCCCATCTATCTGCCATGAAGTGATGGGACCAGATGCCATGATCTTCGTTTTCTGAATGTTGAGCTTTAAGCCAACTTTTTCACTCTCCTCTTTCACTTTCATCAAGAGGCTTTTTAGTTCCTCTTCACTTTCTGCCATCAGGGTGGTGTCATCTGCATATCTGAGGTTATGGATGTTTCTCCCGGCAATCTTGATTCCAGCTTTTGCTTCCTCCATCCCAGCGTTTCTCATGATGTACTCTGCATAGAAGTTAAATAAGCAGGGTGACAATATACAGCCTTGACGTGCTCCTTTTTGTATTTGGAATGAGTCTGTTGTTCCATGTCCAGTTCTAACTGTTGCTTCCTGACCTGCATATAGGTTTCTCAAGAGGTAACTTTTTAAAGTTAGGTAGAAAAAAATGAATGCTACACAGAAAACTATTATCATCTCTTGAACAGAATGACAAACTACACATTTCGCTCCAACCACAGCACGATGAACTGATTAGATGGCACAGTGTTTAGAAATCTATTCTGACAGTCAGCAGTGATACAGTTATGTTCTGGACTAGAGTTATTTAATGATCATGGAAAAGAAACTGATGTCTGAAAGACATGTTGAGAATTGAATTGAACAGTGTGACTTTCATAAAAATTACAGAGAATAGTAATAACAAAGATACTACATTTGGGAGCTAAATAAAAATTGGGTTATATAAAATAAAAATTATAATGGGCTTATAAATTCAGAGGAATATCAAAGGATGAAAGTCTAAGTTGTACAAGCAATTGGTAATACATGACTATTGAGAGTATATTGCAACCTTCAGGCTAAAAGTTGTAGATGTTAGAGCCACATAATTGTCTGGGCTTTTAAATGGAAATCAGTGTAGGAAGAAGAAACTGAATGACTAAGGATTTAAATATATCCAAGTCAGGAGACAAAAGGAAATAGAAATGCCAAGCTGACTATTCGTGTGTGCATGGTAAGTCCCTTCAGTTGTGTCCGACTCTTTGCAACTCTATGGACTGAAGCCCACCAGTCTCCTCTGCCTATTCAGAGGTATACAAAAATAAAAAACTGAGAGTTTTAAGAAGAGAGGCCAGACTTAAAGGTATTGACTTCCCAAGAGAAATCGAATTGGAAAGGCATGAGAAATGTGAAATTTGAATAGAAAAATTCCTACGGGGTGTTCTTTGAGATAACACTTAGCCTTATGCATTGTATAGAAGTACATAAAGTATTGACATCCCATACTTCTCAAGTGACCAGAGAACTGTGCCCCAGATATAAGACCACAAATTCAGAGACAGGGCTTACTATAAGTCATTGTGATTAGGACCAGGAATTTTGCTTTTGTATCTGCTTTTTTCTTTTTCAAGAGATAGAAGGCCAGGGTCTGCTTAAAGTTTACCCCTTAAAACTTAATACAAATAGTTTTGAAGAAGCATTTATTATTGGTTTTCCAAAACAGTTTAATTAAGAAGGACCGATAACCTACAGGGCTTATATAAGAATTTTTTGTAATAGATTATTCTCTTACCCTTTAAGGCATAGAATCACACAAAAACTTATGTGTAATACTTAAGTACTATACGTACATATTAATAATACTTCCAATACTGTGTTAGGAAGTGCTCTTCCAAGGAAGTCCCAGGGAGGAAGGGGGGAAGAGCCAAAACCTGGAGGCACGTTGCCAATCTCCTTACACTTTGTATCAAGCACAACTTTGCCATTTTTGACATGTGGCGTGAATCACTGCATCTTAATCTACCTCGGTGTAAAGAAAGCAGAAAAATATATCTGTCAATTTCCATTTTTATTTTTATTTCACAGGTTTGCTTCATAGACTATTAACACACCCTCCTCCAATCCAAACACACATAGGTTGCATACAAGCATTACTAATGTGCCCGATGATATCTCAAGTCTCAGAAGCAATAAGAAAGCATCGGGGAGGAAGGATGAATGTGCCATGTGGGTGTAAGCAACATGCAGTCATGTTGGTAATGCAAAGTCAATAGTCACAATATCTGGAATGACATAGTGTCCAATGGCTTCAGGGAGATCATGCTAAGAGGTTCTGAGATGGCACTAAGAAAGTATCTGATACAGTTCACATGTACCAGCTACTTTATATTGTCTTCTCTGGCCTTAGCACTCAAGGGTGGCTTACATACAGTCCCTATTTTGAATCGTACTTTTGTGATGGGCTAATTATAGACAGTGAGTGTATAAGAGTGTGAACACTGATATTTTTAGATAAATACACATTCTGGGATAGTTTGAGTAGGAACAGTGATCTGATTCACTTAATAACTCTAATATTAATAAATTATGGTGATTTTTTTACTAGCTTTATTTTTGTAAAATTTGATCTTTGAAATCCTACAGTCCTAGATAAATTTTTTATATTGGTTTGGTAAAAATGTACTTCATCAACCTGATTTGGCCTTTTGCCTTTTTGACCCAACAAAATTTCATGAATCCCCCAGGATTAATTCAAAAGTCACCTTTTTTCTAACGATGATATTGTATATTGAATTGTAGTCAACTTTAAGATCTTAAGTCCCTTTTTAAGGTAAACATTGAAGACAGTCAAAATTACCGATGAATATTATTTAAATCACCCACTGCTGCTGCTGCTGCTGCTGCTGCTGCTAAGTCGCTTCAGTTTTGTCCGACTCTGTGCGACCCCATAGACAGCAGCCCACCAGGCTTCCCCGTCCCTGAGATTCTCTAGGCAAGAACACTGGAATGAGTTGCCATTTCCTTCTCCAATGCATGAAAGTGAAAAGTGAAAATGAAGTTGCTCAGTCATGTCCAACTCTTCGAGACACCATGGACTGCAGCCCACCAGGCTCTTCCGTCCATGGATTTATCACTAAGGTTAGAATTAAAGCTAGGAAAGACTTAAATAGAATATAATAGACAAGTATTATGAATAATAACATTAAAAAATTGCAAAAGCTCTAGGTTTCTTGTAATTTGCTTAGTAAAAATCCATTCCCTTGATTTGATCTTTCAGCTGAAGACGACTTGTTCCTGGATCACAAAGCTGAGAACCGAAGCTAACAGCAGTCATGGTTCTGGGGGAACCCTGCTTGGTGAATCCTTACTTGACATACCAGTCATCCCCCTGGAAATGCTTCCCTGCTACTTTTCTCTACAGCTGTAATAGCACTGTAGTCGGTTTTCTCCAGAGCCATCCCCTCTACTAGAAGGTGAGAAAACAGGGATTGTTTTGTCTGTGTATCCCTAATGTCCAACACTGTTTAGATGATAATGGTTCTCAANACTTTTCTCTATAGCTGTAATAGCACTGTAGTCGGTTTTCTCCAGAGCCATCCCCTCTACTAGAAGGTGAGAAAACAGGGATTGTTTTGTCTGTGTATCCCTAATGTCCAACACTGTTTAGATGATAATGGTTCTCAAAAAACGTTTGAAGATAATAACCAAAAATTTTAGTTTAGCTTTCTTCCACATAAAATCTTGTCAACTCTTTCAAAATTGATTAGATTAAATTTCATTAACTGACAATGGGGATAATTTGTACTTACTCTGCATTTGTAATTGTTATGTTATAAAACAGAATAATGATGAATTTAAACTTCACTCCTAATAAGAAGGTTTTTATCTATTATTAAAAAAGATGTGCTGCTTAGATGATTCATAATATTGTTTATGTCCATACTAAGCTCGAAGAGATAATTAAACCCCCTAGAGTGCTCACCCAGAGTGTTGATAAATGTTTATTAACTAATATGGATGTACTAAAGATAACAAAAGACAGTATATAGTGGGCCATTTAAAATCAGTTGCTGTCTAGCTCTAGAGATGAATTTTTCCCATTGCATTGCTCCATAGCCTGAATATAGCTTCAATTGAATAATGAAATCCAGGACTCTCTTAAGCAAAATTCTCGAATGCAGTCTTGAAAGAGAACCTTGTTAAACAACAAGTTTCATCACAAACTCAATACTGAATATTTTTTTAAACAACCTTAGGAAACCATTGGCTTGATAATAGCTACTCCTTGGACATCAGAATTTAATTAGGCAATCTAGTATTGGACATGAGATAAAGTAAATGGATAGTTAGAAACCTTAGATCATATGGCATGAAATAAATCATAATACAAGACTTCTTCCATTTACTGTCTTCTACAGTGTGATACTAAATTGGTTTGAGATAAATGGTTTCTATCATATGCCTCTGTTCAGGATAAAAACCAGAAAATGATACTATTAATATCCTGAAGTCGCCTCATTATTCAGGAAGATTAGAATAAAGAACTGAGATAACAAGTCTGTAGATTGTTTTCCTAGCATATTAAAGGCCTTTGCTAATGACTACTAAGTTTAGGATCATTTATATAAATCAAAAAATGCGAACATGATAGTGCTATAAAGTGATTAGAAACATATTTCAATGATAATTTAAGATTTCTTACATACTTCTAAAACTTTTCCTCTTGCAAGTTCATGAGGTAATGAATTTGGTGTTGTAAACTTATTTAATATATTAAAATATAAGAAATCTTCAATAATAGTTTTAATTCAGTCATTTATATGTATTATAAAGTAAATTATACATATGATAAATTATACACATGATCTTTCATGATTCTAGGCAACTAATTTAGAAAGAGTAATTAAATTACTTTTGAAATTGTTATAATGTGTCTGATAAATGCTTTAGAGAATTTAGAGCACCCCTCAAATAAGTAATCGAATGGGTGATGATAATAGTTTTGTTTGGGATCATGTAAGCCAAAGAGGTCATTTTCCTTCCTGTAGGCAGAACTCCAGGTTAACATCATTTTAGAGATATGAGTTTCCCTAATGTGGATGTAACAAATTGATATAGGAAACCAATTAAGACTGTGAATCCCACCCTGTTTGAAGTATCAAGCTTAAGAGTTATTCATCTTCCTAATTCTCCTGCCCTGACAGAGTGACCTAGAGTGTCTATGCAAGAGTCTAGTTTCCAATGTAATACGATTTTAGTTTTCTAGCAGAGGAAGAACAAATTTCTTTAAAATTCATAGGTGGCAGAAAAATTTAACAATAAATGCAGTAAAAAATTGTGAATAAATTAATACAAATAACTTATTTTGCCAGAAAGATCTTGATAAACTTTGAAAATCATATAATCATACTCTATTTTTAAATTTATCAGAAATGTCTATTTTTGCTAATTTTATTTTTTGTTACTTGAAGGTGTTTATTTGCTTAGCATGCTGCAGGTAACAGATGCTGAAAGTGCTAAAAATACTAATGTTATTTTCAAAGAAAACAAATGCAAAGTGTTTTTAAAAGCTATTTTGGTACTCTGTTCGAAACATAAGGTGGTTGGTTGTGGTCAAAGTGGAGGGAGTTGTTGAGGGAAAAATGAGTTATTTGTGAGAGGGGGTTGATGATATTGTATTTCCAAATGTACTGAAGATTAATTTTATATAAAAAAGTAAAATCCAGGCAGGTAAATGAAGCTATGTAGCCTCACAGATTATGATAATTCTGATTTTCAACGTGACCAACTACCAACAAACTTTATTAACCTCTACAAGAATTTATGTTGTTAAAATTATAATTAATTAAAAAATTTATTACAGTATAGTTGATTTACAATCTTGTGTTACTTTTTGTTGTACAGCAGAATGACTCAGCTATAGCTCTGTGTGTGTGTGTATATATATATATATATATATACACACATATATATTCTGTTTTTTATTGAAGTATAATTGCTTTACAATGTTGTATTAGTCTCTGCTGTACAATGAAGTGAATCAGCTGTGTACATAGATCCCCTCCGTCTTGAATCTCTTTCCTATCCCCCCAATATATTCTTTTCCATTACGGTTTATCACACGATATTGAATGTAGTTCCCTGTACTCTAGAGCAGGATCTTGTCGTTTACCCCTCCTGTATGTACTAGTTTTCATCTGCTAACCCCAAACTCCCAATCCTTCGCTTCCCACTCCACCTCCCCCTGGCAAGCACACATCTGTTTGCTATGTCTGTGAGTCTGTTTCAATTTCATAGATATGTTCGTTTGTGTTGTATTTTAGGTATCACATGTAAGTGATGTCATATGGGATGTGTCTCTGTATTTCTGACTTACTTTGCTATAAAACCATGATTCTAACAGCAACAGCAATAAGAAACCCTAACCTACAACTCACAAATCAAAACCAAAGTAAAGTAAATATCACCCACAAAGAAAGTCAACCTACCGCACAACAAATGCCCTGCTAATGCTGCTAACTCAAACCAAATAGTAATTATGAGGGCAGGCATGGAAACCAGCAGACAAAGTTACCTCTGATCACAAATCAGGCCTGGCCTTTATGCTTTCTGCCACAGTCAGGGCCATAATCATAGTGCCCCATTTAGATGCCACATCTGGTTCAAAAGACATATTCAGAGATCCAAATAAGCACTCTGACTAGGAGCAAACTATTGACCTACGTACATCTTTATTTGCTTGTTGATTTTTATTCAACGTCCAATTTCGATTTTAGATAGAAGATACATAATTGTAGTTCTAGGATAATTTTGCAGCAGAAATATGTTCTACCCTTGACTTTATTCCAAATACTACAATTTGGTGTATTCCTGAAACTTTTGAAAATGGCACATGAGAAGCATGTGGTCCAAGAGGGAAAAATAGCAGATGAGGTTCAGAAACAGAGAAGTCTCCTTCAGGCTGAAGTCTATCACACCTATGCTTTTCTCATAAAGAGCAAGAACTAGAGTATCTCTTAGAACCTGGAACACTTGAAGATTCAGTGACTCTACACATTTTTATATACGTGTCAGATTTCAGATTTTTAAATATAGCAATAAAGTTCCATCTTTGGTTTAAATATCCTATAAACTAAGGATCATTGGGCATATCCTAGGGCTTAGTCTCTTACGTTTTAAGAATTAACTCTTGTATAATTCTATACACTGATCCAATTTAATAACAGAGAAAGAGATACAGGGCACTGTGGTTAATTGTAGAAAATGACTGTCAATGACTGTTTTCAGAGGTTTGGGAAGCCATTTGAAAGATCAAACAGTACACAAAACTAGGTACAGTGTGTTTTAATTAAGCATAACAGCTAATGGCCCTCAAACAAAACTCTGCTGGAAGACACAGTGATTAGAGGCACCTGCAGGTTAATAATTAGAAGCATCTGAGCACAGAAGCAATTAATATAGGGAAACTCTCCCAGGAGGAAAGACTGCCAATAAACAAAATAAGGTTCTTTCCAAATCCCCATTTAAAAAAAAAAGTCTGATTTAATAAAAAGTCACCAAGCCCAAACTTTTAAGGATGCATGAAAATACTTTTATTTAGCTTGTTCTGCATCTTTTAAATTCACTGTGCTCATAGACATTTCATTCAATGTAATCAGGAATGATTGTCTTCTTTCATTTACCAAGTGAGTATCAAACAATTGGAAGCTCTTCAGGATCAGGTATGATAACCAGTAGTGATGATTTGCTAGGCAAAACAAAGACCACCGACATTGAGTTTATGTCTAAATTTTGAGAATTTTTTAAATGAAAGCGTCCCCCAAATTATTTTTTTTTCAAATACTAACATGTTGAGTAAACTATAAGCGAAAATGTTCTAATTTTTAAAGTGTGAAACTGCTTCCGTTTTCATATAGAAACATTCAATCATTTCAGTACTGCAAGATTTTCTATATCCGATAAGTACTTTTGATACACATCAAAACATATTGAGTTGGCATACATTCTTCTATTTAGTGCTGATCATCTTTTAATCTTTATTGTGTGTATGTATAGGCATTTCACATTTCCAAATTATATTCATTTTAGCCATCTTAAATACATAATGTTCAATTAGATCCCACTGTTCATTTTCTGTTTCAGGCTGATTGCAAAAGTAGATGTTTTGAGAGTATGTAGCAAAGACTAATATATTCCTAAGCAAAATGGAAAAATGATAAACCAGGGAAAAGAGAGACATTGAAGGACATTAAAGGACTGTGCTGGCCATGTGACCTAATCATTAAAAAACAGTTCCAGGGAAAAAAATCTCAAACATTACAGATATATAGATTCATGAATTATGTATAGTCATAAAGGCTCCTGGAAAACATGTTAAATTCAAGCTTTAAATCATTACTTTGAGAACTACTTCTATTATTTTTCTTTGTCTCATAATGAATAATTTGCATCAGAATCTCAATACATTTATATCCTACAGCAAAATTTACTTGGTCAAATATGAAAGGTATCATATCCATTTTCAATTTGTTTTTGCTTTCACCTTTTTACAAGTGTTATCCTTTGATCATGGGGTAGATGTTGAACAGTTTAGAACCCAATGGTTCAGATTTCTGTTAATTATAATCTTAGTCAACTATGAAAAAACACTGTAGTCAGTGAAGGTGCTATAAAATATTAGCTTCATTATTAGTATCATAGAATCATCTTATTAAGCGACAGCTTCAGAACATCTTCCCTCAAATACAATTCATGTCAGACTTGTTCTATTACCACAGTTCTGGCTTCTTGAATGTGTTCATCAGCCTTTAACTTCTAGATCTGAAATGACTCTAGAGACCTTTAAAGATGTATTCTGTTCGCTGGGTTTATTCTATTGCTACATCTTTTTATTGTTGTTTAAATTTGATTTTTTTTCCTCTTCTCATTTCTTCCAAGGAAGATATTAAATAAACTTACTGAGATTGTTTAGATTTTCCCCACTGTCATCTATTCTCTAGCACTTTCATACTCCCAGGCACTCACTTGGGAACTGGTTAAAATGCAGATTATTAGAGTTCTATCCCAGACTTAGTAAATCAAAAGTTTCACTTTAGATTTTAGGTGATCTAAACACACATTAAAGTTTTAGAAGCATTGTCGAAGTCACCAGATAGACACAGATATACATGTCAAAAATACTGTGGATTTGGTTTCATATCACATCTATAAAGTGAGTATCAGAATAAATAAAGCAATATGAATTTTTAAATTTCCTAGTGCATATAAAAATTGTTTACCCTACATTGCAGCCTATCATGTGCAATAGAATTATGTCTGAAAAAGTATATGCCTTAATTAAAAAGTACTTTATTGCTAAAATATCTAATAATCATCTGAGCCTTCAGTGAGTCAATCTTTGTGCTTGTGGAAGGTTTTGCCAATTTTGATGGCTGTTGACAGATCAGGTCGGGGTTGCTGAAGATTTAGGTGGCTGTGATAGTTTCTTAAAATAGTAATGAAGTTTGCTGCATAGAATGGCTTCCTTTCGTGAATAATTTTCCTGGGGCATACAATGTTATTTGATAGCATTTTATCTCTGGTAGATCTTCTTTCAAAATTGGAGTCAGTGTTCTAAAACTCTGTTGCTGCTTTATAAACTAAGATTACGTAATGTTCTAAATACTTTGTTGTCATTTCAGCAATCTTTGCATCATCTTTACCAGGAGTAGATTCCAGCTCAAGCAACCACTCTCTTTTCTTATACCCAAGAAGCAACTCATNATTGGAGTCAGTGTTCTAAAACTCTGTTGCTGCTTTATAAACTAAGATTACGTAATGTTCTAAATACTTTGTTGTCATTTCAGCAATCTTTGCATCATCTTTACCAGGAGTAGATTCCAGCTCAAGCAACCACTCTCTTTTCTTATACCCAAGAAGCAACTCATTTACTAAAGATTCAAGATAAGATTGCAGCATGTGCCACATCTTCAAAATACTGCTAAATATAGTTCTCTTATTTCTACCACATCTGCAGTTATTTTCTCCTCTAAAATCTTGACCCCTCAAAATCATCTATGAGGGCTAGAATTAACTTCTTAAAAACTCCTGTTGATGTTGACCTTTGGATCACTTCCCATGTATCCTGAATGTTTTTAATGGTGTCTAGAATGGTGAATCCTTTTCAGAAGGTTTTCAACTGTTTTGCCCAGATCTATCAGAGGATGAATATCTATGATAGCNATGGTTTGTTTCCTCTCTTCTGCACATTTCCCTTGACTGCCCCTTCAGTATAAAAGAGTCAGTTCAAAGTGGCTATGGAAATTCAATAGCACAATAGAAGTTTACATAAAAGTAGAACCAGAGGGAGCACCTGATGATGGATCTTTTGCTGAATAAATCTTGTGGCTTGGTTCAATTTAAATTTAAGTTTAAAATAAATCAGCTTTTCATTTAAGAATATTTTTTCAGTTCTCCCCCCCTTACATTTTTTTATTACAGCTGAATATCTTAATTCTTTAAAATTTTTTTGAAACGATAATCATCTATTTCTTTTTCAGCCTTATTTCTATTTTTATAGTATCTGTGTGTATGTGAATAAGCACAGAATGCTTATGTGCAGGATGAAGTCCTAAACCCCTTCCCCAGTTGTGAGAGGTTTCTTCTCCCCACTGAATAAGTGATAAAAAATAGAGGTGGTTGGCAAAATTTTACTTGGCAATCTTGGTTTACAATTTTTAATGTTTGTCTTAGCTCATATTTTGTTATTTGGTGCTACATTCCAACAACGCTTTAAATGTTATTGAATATAAAACAAAGATCAGATCATATTTCTTTTGTTTTACATTTATTTCCATAGGACATATTCTAAAAGATCCTAAATCCTTTCCATTGTAAACCAGTAATATAACATCAGAATTAATGAATAAATTTTAACAACATTTTGCCTTGTCTTTGCTTTTCTTTCAAACAGCCATTGATAAAGTGGTGATATTAAATGAATAAATCTCCTTTGTGTTAATTTTTATCTTATTTTCTTTAGGAGCAGTTGCTTAAGTGGCTCAGTGATAAAGAATCTGCATGCCAATGAAGGAGACACAAATCGCTGGGTCAGGAAGATCCCCTGCATGAGAAAATGGCAACCCACTCCAGTATTCTTCCCTGGGGAATCCCATGGACAGAAGAGCCTAGCTGTCCACAGGGTTGCAGCTGAAGTGACTGAGCGCACAGAGTTGAAAAGTTTATTTCGCTTAATTCTGTATCAGTCTCCTATAAATTTTCTTGAAGTCTCCCGAAATAAGGGAATGTATATAGTGTTCCATGAATCATAATGGTGGAATTCTCTGAACTGAATCGAGTCGGTAAAGAACCTGCCTGCAAATATGGGAGACCACCTGCAATGCAGGAGATGAGGGTTTGATCCCTGGGTGGGAAAGATCCTCTGGAGAAGGAAATGGCACCCCACTCCAGTATTCTTGCCTGGAGAATCCCATGGACAGAGGAGCCTGGTGGGCTACAGTCCATGGGGTCACAGAAATCGGACAGAAGTTAATGACTAAACGACCACCACAAACTTCATGTGTTAAAACTCTCATCTCCAATGTGACTATCTTTGGAGACTGAACTTATAGGGAGGTAATAAAGGTGAAGTAACATCATGAGTGTGAGATTCTAAGCTGCCAGGATTGGTGGCTTTCTAAAAAGAGAAAGATAAAGACCTCTGTCTACTGACATACAGGAAGGAAAGGGTATGTGAATACATTAAAAAGGTTGTCAAGTAGGAAGGGAGTTCTCACTAGAATCCACCCATGCTGTACTCTGATCTTGGACTTTCAGCCTGTAGAAGTGCAAGAAAATAAATTTTTGTTGTTTAAGTTATCCAGTTTATGGTATTTTGATACGTCAGTGATAGGGTTCAGGGCAGGCCACCCCCAAATATACCACTTTGACATATTGATTATTTTGAATTAAAGTTACTTGAGAAATGGCTAGTGCAAGAAGAACACACTGACCCTTCTTTGTCCTCCTGAAAGCAGGAAATAAATTTCTCATCTGAAGGTGTCCTCCCCATGTCAGGAGGATGGGAGGCATTTTATTGCCAGAGATAGGGTATTCAAGGCCATATAAACAAACTTTATTACTTTACTATCCCAAGCAAAAAACCCTTTGTTTTGTCGAATCTTCGAAAAAATTGTTTGTCTAAAAAGCATGAGCTACCTGCTCTGGTCCCTTCTTTGAGTCTCATATCTTTGGTGTTCCAGTACGCACAAAATTAAATTAGATAGTTTTCTCCTGTTGATCTGTTTTATGTCAATTTAATTATTAGACCAGAAAAGAAGACAGGAAAAAAAGACATAAAAGGTTACAGGAAATTTTCTTTTCCTTACAGGAGTTTGAACAGACTAAGTCAGAGTTGGGTATTGAGAAGGGAGGTGCCACTGTAACAAAAATCTAAAAATATGGAAGCAGCTTTAGAACTGGGCGGTGGGTACAGAACTGCTGCATTTTGAGGTTCATGCTAGAAGTATATACAGAAAGGATAATTCTGATAAGATCTCAGACTGAAATGAGAATGTGTGCATGCTCAGTTGTGCCCTACTCTTTGTGACACCATGGTCTGTAGCCCGTCAGATGCCCCTGTGCATGGGATTTTCCAGGCAAGAATACTGGAGTGGGTTGCCATCTCCTTCTCCATGGCATCTTCCTGACCCAGTGGAACCCACATCTCTGGCTTCTCTAGCATTGGCAGGAGATTTTTTACTACTGTGCCACCTGGGAAGTGAAGGAATGAGAAACATCGGAAACTGGAGGAAAGGGGACACATGTTATAAAATGACAAAGAACTTCACTGAACTGTGTTGTATTATTGTGAAAGGTAGAATTTCAAGCTATGAAAATGAATATTTAGCTGAGGAGTTTTTTCAGCAAAATATCAAAGCAGCAGCTTGGTTCCTGATAGTTGCTTATGGTGAAACATTAAAAGGAGAAAAGTGAATTGAGAAGTAATTATTAAGCAGAAAGGAACTGGCACTTGAAGATTTGGAAAATACTTAGTTGACCCATATTACCAAAAAGAAAGCATGTTGTGAAGAAGCCAACAAGGATATGGCTGGACAAGTGCTTGATAAAAGCTTTTAAGATTATACTTGATAAAGTTTGAAATAGATAGGACAAAATGAAGGATGATTGTTGGAATGTTTGACAGGAGTGAAAGTGCTCTATTCTTAAGTATGAGGGGGAAATGACCCTGAAGGTGATTCAAAGATCATGAAGGCATCTCCTCGGTTTCAATAGGCCAGACCTACTGGCCTCTGCCTTAGGGCATGGGCCCCACCATAGCAGAGCTGTAGGAATGAGACCGAAACCAAGAATGATGTGTGTGTGTGTCTGTGTGTGTGTGTGTCTTTGTGATGCCTTCCAGGCCACAGTGTGCCTGGAAGGTGAAGTATGTAGCCGAAGAAGATTATTCCTGAGCCTGAAATCTAATGGAAATCGCCTTGCTAGTTCTTGGACCTACTTGAGACTTGCCACTTCTTTCTCCCTTTTGATTTAACCCTTTTGGACTAGAATTATAAAATCTATGTCTTTCCTATCATTGTTTTGGGAGGTAATCACATGTGTGGTTTCACTGGTTTACAGCTGGAGAGAAATTTGTCTCAGAATGAATCCTCCCTCTGGTCTCACTCATATCTGACTTAGATGTTTTGGTGAGACTTCAGATTTTAGAGTTGATGCTGAAATGAGTTAATATTTGTGGGACTGTTAGGTTAGAATGTGTTTTGGGTGTGAGAAGGCAATTAATTTGGGGGGTTTGGGGTGGAACACTATGGACTGAATTCACATCCAAAATCCATGTTGAAGCCCTAGCCTGCAATGTGAATGACTTTGGACAGAGGGCTTTAAAGAGGTAATTAAGGTGAAATGAGGTCATAAGGGTAAGGTCTTAATCCAATAGGATTAGTGGCCATTTAAGGAGAGGAAGAGAGAGAGTCATGCTCTCTCCTCATGTGTACACATCAAGGAAAGGCCATATAAGCACACAGGGAAAGAAGGCCGTCTGCAAGCCAGCAAGAGTTTTCCCCAGAAACTGACTATGCTGAAACTCTGATTTCAGATTCTCAGCCTTCATGAGTATGATAAAATAAAGTTTTATTTTTTAATCCACACCATCTATGGAATTTTGTTATGGCAGCTGAAGCTAAGACACCAGATATTTATAGAATATTATGTCCTAATACTTTTGAAGATGCAGAGAAGAATGCTTAAACAAAACCAAAACCAAATCTGTCTCATAAGTTACTTCAGACGAGGCAAAAGGCTCTAGGTCTGCATAGCAATGACCAGGTTTCTATTTATCTCCTTTCCTCCTCTAGCCTCATGTTCTAGAATATTTGTTTTCTTTCCCTCTTGACTGCTCAGTATTCTAGAACTTTTATAGCACCTTAAGAACAGAATACAAAATGAATTAGGCTTGTTTGCAGGCCTAACATATTATACTGAAGGAAAAATGAAATTACGTGTGTATTATTTGCATATAATTTGTCCTACTATCCTTTGACCAGAGCCAGAATATTTCTGAGAGCAACCTTTAAGCTAACAATATTAAGTTAGTCCATGCAGAAGAACTTCAATATTACATTTCCTGGACTATGCTACTGCTATTAGAAGCTCTTATTTTCAAGTGCTATTAAAATAATATTATTTTATGTTACATGATCTTATATAAAATAGTTGTGTATTTGTATGTATTGAAAAACATGAAAATATTCAGATTTGGGCATTTGACTTTTAATTTATAGAAAATATAACATACCCTCTTAGCGTTTTGATTTTTTTTTTCCCTGAGTCCGAATATTTTCTGAAATAACAATATCTGGGAAAAGGGTTTCCCCAACAGCTCAGCAGGTAAAGAACCTTCCAGCAATGCAGCAGATAGGGATTTGATTCCTGGGTCAGAAAGATACCGTGAAGGAGGAAATGGCAATCCACTCCAGTATTCTTGCCTGAAAAATCCCACGGGCAGAGGAACTTTGCAGGCTATAGTCTAAAGGACTGCAAACAGTTCGACACAACTGAGCACACATGCACAATCTGGTAGAAATCCATTTATTGACATTTTTAGGATTCCAAACAGTAACTATTTATACTATGATTATGCCAACTTTATCATTCTGGGAGAAACTATTAGCAATTTCTAGATGCAGTGAAATAGCAAGTGTTTGGTGAATTTTACTTCCTGCTCATAATTTTTCTGTTTAGTGAAATAGCAAGAATTTGGTGAATTTTACTTCTTGCTCATAATTTTTCTTATTGAATAAGACTTAGAACTGGACATGGAATAAAGGACTGGATCAAAATTGGGAAAGAAGTACATCAAAGCTACATGTTGTCACCCTGCTTATTTAGCTTATATGCAGAGTACATCATGAGAAACGCTGGGCTGGAAGAAGCACAAGCTCGAATCAAGATTGCCAGGAGAAATATCAATAACCTCAGGTATGCAGATGACACCACCCTTATGGCAGAAGGTAAAGCCTTCTTGATGAAAGTGAAAGAGGAGAGTGAAAAAGTTGGCTAAAAGCTCAATATTCAGAAAACGAAGACCATGGCATCCGGTCCCATCACTTCATGGGAAATAGATGGGGAAACAGTGGAAACAGTGTCAGACTTTATTTTTTGGGGCTCCAAAATCACTGCAGATGGTGATTGTAGCCATGAAATTAAAAGACGCTTACTCCTGGGAATAAAAGTTATGACCAACCTAGATAGCATATTCAAAAGTAGAGACATTACTTTGCCAACAAAGGTCCATCTAGTCAAGGCTATGGTTTTTCCAGTGGTTATGTATGGATGTGAGAGTTGGACTGTGAAGAAGGCTGAGTGCCGAAGAATTGCTGCTTTTGAACTGTGGTGTTGGAGAAGACTCGAGAGTCCCTTGGACTGCAAGGAGATCCAACCAGTTCATTCTGAAGGAGATCAGCCCTGGGATTTCTTTGGAAAGAATGATGCTAAAGCTGAAACTCCAGTACTCTGGCCACCTCATGTGAAGCGTTGGCTCATTAGAAAAGACCCTGATGCTGGGAAAAGATTGAAGGCAGGAGGGGAAGGGAACGACAGAGGATGAGACGGTTTAATGGCATCACTGACTTGACTGACATGAGTTTGAGCAAGGTCTGGGAGTCGTTGATGAAAGGGAAGATTGTCCCTGCAGCTGCAGTCCATGGGGTTACAAGGAGTCAGACATGACTGAGTGACTGAACTGAACTGAACTGAAACCATTAAATTTACAATATTGTGTTATACCAGCAATAGGAAGTTAGTACACTATGCATAGCAAGGAAAGGATACTCATGTTTAAATCATTAAAAATGTAAATCATGCTGCTGCTGCTGCTAAGTTGCTTCAGTCGTGTCCGACTCTGTGCGACCCCATAGAGGGCAGCCCACCAGGCTCCGCCATCCCTGGGATTCTCCAGGCAAGAACACTGGAGTGGGTTGCCATTTCCTTCTCCAATGCATGAAAGTGAAAAGTCAAAGTGAAGTCGCCCAGTCGTGTCCAACTCTTAGTGACCCCATGGACTGCAGCCCACCAGGCTCCTCCGTCCATGGGATTTTCCAGGCAAGAGTACTGGAGTGGGGTGCCATTGCCTTCTCCGATGTAAATCATAGAAAGAATGAATTTTGTTACATATGCACTATCTCAATCAAGTATTCCCACTGGGTGAGATGATCTATGTTTTTGTCTTAGCTTTGTCATTGACTGTGTTACCAGCAAGTCACTTTACCTGGCTGAACCACATGCCTTCTTCTTTTGACTGTGAAGGGATTAAACAGTGAAAGGAAAAAGTTAAAAATTATTAGCAATTCTTTGTTCTGATTTAAGAGGCGAGCCATGACTCATGAAAAAAGGACCTGTTCCCTATCAGATGACTTATAGCCTAGTTGCCTGGTCCTCACAAGAGACCCCCCAGGTAATTGTTTTCTCCTGTTAAAGATTACCTAGAGCATTATTCCTTCAGGAATTGACTAACCGCCGCAAGGAGGTTAATCAACCTCCTCAGACTTGATGTAATTCCAGACCTGTCTCTGTAAAGGTCAAGCTATGTCCACCAATCAGTTTGTTCAAAGTGTCTTCACCCCTCCTATACCTGCTTGTAGCTTTAGTGTATAAAAACTGTTTTGTAACTGAAGTCGGGGTTCGTTCGCTCCTTTCGAGGAAGTTCGAACCCCGGCGCGCCGGTTCAATAAACCCTCTTGCTTTTTGCATCGAATTCGAGTCTTGGTGATCTGTGAGGCGACGTTTCCCGAGAATAGGCCTTTCTGGGGCCTAACAACAGGATCATCATTTCATCATCTCAAATTTTCTTTACTAATCTCATGTCTCTTTTAAGGCTTTACCGATTCATCTTCTATTTTAATTTTAACAAACTTTAATTTTGGTTGCTTGGATTATGGGAAAATAGGTGCATTAAAACTGCATTTTCAAATAATTACCATTTTGTTCTCCCCCGTGTCTCCCCCTGCCCGCCACCTCATGTATATGAACTTTTGTGATGGGCAGTAGAGGAAGTGGCTTGAGAATCAGAGTATAAAGACCCTCTTGCCTTTAACTGTTTGATTTAAAAATAAAACCATGCCAACCCAACACTTGGAACTTTTTATAAAATAGTTTGAGAAAAAATCAGGAGCACCCTCAGGATTTCTTAGTAAGATTTCTGGACAATAATGAATAATTAATTGAGAGGAAAAAAAATATTCAAAAAGTTTGATGATATCTTGAGAAGGAAATAATGTGTCTCCAGTTTGGTTTTAGAAGATTCCTAATGGGTGAGATGAAGTATGGGCTGACAGAAACAAAGTTAATTGTTCTAAGAAGTCAAAGGTACTTTTTCTTTTATTGGTCTGAAAACAAACAACTGACTTCTACATCAAGTCTTTAACCCAAAGCCTTTGTTTAACCTAATGGCACTTAAATTCCTTTACTCAATTTCCCAGAGTGCCTTATCTCCTCAGTCAATCAACAGTGGCTGGCCCACTTTCCTGCTCTCCTCTCTACCTTGGGGGTCTCAGGAAAAGGACCAATTTGGGGGGCTTACTTCTGTTATGCTTCTGTTTGGCTTTCTCTCCATTCTATTTATCTTAGCTAGTGCCATTCTCTATTTCAAGGCCACCAGGGTCAGTAATCAAATTAGGAGGTGACCAAAGCCTTTTCTTTCTGGGTGGTAAATTCCAGAAGACCCAGTCTGTCTCTGGTAATTGGAAAGATGCACCAATAGAGACCCTTTCCTCACATCGACAGCTTTTCTGTCAAATGAACAAACCTTGTCAGAAAGCTTTCAGGGCAAAGCATATATTCAAAATGTGTGTTGCTGCTCCTGTTGTTTCGATTATTTCCATTTCTGCAACTGGCAGTACAAGGTGCTCTGTGGAAGTGAGATGTGTCTCTGGTGTCCAGAAAGCAAACTGTTCAGTTCATCTTCCAATTTGAAGACTATTTTACAAAAGAAATTGGAAATTCAAATGAAAGTTTGTATGTGTGTATGTGTGTGTGTGTATGTGTGTGTTTGGCTGATTATAGAAGGGGATTTATTGTTTTTAAAATACTGAATGTTTTCAGCAGTCTGTAATGAATCCAGACAATACATAAAAATAAAATAATTTCTATGATTTAAAAGTTATTCAATATACCTTTCTTCCAGATCTGCAATAATTAAAATATTTATGAAGATTTCTCCCTTGCCCTAGAACATGTGAACTTTGCCTTAGAAGAGGTTTAAATATTGACTGATCCATTGTAATGTGACATTTATTAACCTTTGTAACATTTAATGTGCACTAAAAGTAATCTTAGTTTAACATGCTTCTGAACAGTAAGAAGTTTTTGGCTATTTTAAGTAAGAGTTAGCCATATAAGATTTGTTTTTCTTGTAAAAGATATTTAAAGTTCCAAATTCATGTGAATTTTTTGAATGGACAGAGCAGAGCATTACTTTTATATTATACATTCTTGATATTGTCAGCATCTAAGAATATTTAGGACTTCATGTTGCTGTTGTTCACTTTGATATAATGAATGTGATTCTTTTTGCTAGCAGGGAACACTAATGATTTTGTTCTGTGTGTGTGTGTGTATATATATATATATATATAACCTTGACAGATATAAAGAAAAGCAATAAGAGAAAGCATGTAGGAAATCCTTACAGCAAATTATTTATTTTATAAAAATTGAAGTGTATGTAATTCCAAACTTAGATCTACAAGTATGAGTATTTTTAATGCAAGCAAACTTGGTGTTAAAAATGCACTTAATTCTAATTTAAATGTTATAGCAAACATATAGAAAAATTTCCTGATACCACAGAATTTATTTCTCACCAAANTTAGTTTTTTACTTGTTAGGCTGGAGTGGTGACTTTCAAGCTCCTTACATGCTGGACTAGAAAGCTGCTTATCTTTCAAGTTAGAGATAAAGTGGAAGTTGTGTTCATCACTTCTGTTTGCACCCATGGCCCAGACTTACCCACAGAGCCACCCAAGCTGCAAGGGAGACTGGAAAATGTAATCTCCATCACATATAAAACATTTTTGGTTATCGACTATATGCTAGACATTGTTCTGGGCACTAGGGATACAGCAGTATTTGTTCAGGTTAGAAAGGGCTAAATTTATGAATGAATGAATGAGTAAATTACTTAAATAGGTGATTTGTCGGTTGGTGATATATATGCGATAGAAAGGAACAAAAGGCAGGGCAGAGGGGACAGGGAGAGTGGAGAGTAGAAACTTCAATTTAAAATATAACAGTTGGGGATGACCCACTTAAAAGGTGATATTTCAGCACAGGCCTGATGGAGGTGTGGGAGTGATTCATGGCTATACCTGAGGTGAAGAATGTTCCAAGCATAGAGAGTAACTTAGTCCAGAGGCTCTGGGGCATGGGGGCTGGGGGTAGGTTGCTGGCATAAAATGAGGGGCAGCCAGAGGGGTCGTTAAACAGAATGGATGGTAGGGCTGAGGGTGAGGATTCAAAGCAATGAGGTGAGTCCTTGGACTGCACTGTAGAGATAATGATCAAAATCTTATCAATTTGTTTCGAAAGTAGTTATCAAGGACCCATTTTTCATTCATTTATTTATTCATTAAATAAAACTATTGTTCCTCTCTTATCTGCCAGACCCATTACACATGTGGGCAATATAATAATGGGTTAGATAAAGACTTGCTGTGAAGCAATAAAGAGAGATAAGGCCATGTCCACACAGAGACTAGATTCTCTCTGGTGATAAAGTTTATCTTTTAAAAATAGAAAATGTTATCCAGTGTGATGGGTAATCTTATGCGTCAACTTGCCTGGGGCACAGGATGCCCAGATATCTGGTTAAGCATTATTCCTGGATACATGTATATGTACGGCTAAGTCCCTTCACTGTTCAGCTGAAACTATCACAACATTGTTACTTGGCTATACCCCAATATAAAATGCTTTTGGTGTTAATAAATAAATAAATATGCACAAGAGAAAAAATATAAGAGAATGCTTTAAAATATTAATTTGAGATATTACATTAAAGATATGGAGTTAAGTGATTTCTGTTTTTATATCTTTATTTCCAAACTCCTATTATACAGATCTATCCCATAAGGAAAAAACTTAAGATAATCACTTGTCGCTGAATTCGTCTAATATTTGGCATGAGAAGTATGCTACCTTAATAGATACAAAAATTATTACACCAAAAAAAAAAAAAAAAAGATATTTCTGGCACTAAGGTGAGTGCTCTGAGAGATGTGAATCCAGAGGAGAGTCATGTTCTGGGGATTCACAGAGGGTTTCTGAAGGAGATCAAATCTGACCTGAGTCTTGGAGGATGAGTGCAAGGGAAGTAGGTGGAAAGTGGAGGATAGTATTCTAGGAAGTCAAAACAGAATGAGAAAAGGCACATGATGTGAGGTGACACGAAGGGACACTCCTTCTCCATTCCCGTGGCTTCTTCCTGCATGGAGGAAGCTCCCCTGTCTCACTCTGTCCACTCTCTCTCTTTACTTCTCTTCCAGAGAAGTGAATTCTCGTTTGTTTTGTTGTTGTTTTGTTCGGCCACACCAGGTGGCATATGGGATCTCCCCTGACCAGGGATCAAACCTGTGCCTCCTGTACTGGAAGCTTGGAGTCTTCACCACTGGACCACCATGGAGGTCCTGCAGAAGTAAGCTCTGATTGGAGAATTCTAAAACTGGAGTGAATTCTGATGAGTAAATCTGAGAATTGCTTGGTTAACTCTCTTCTCTTCCTGATAGGAGTGAGCTGTAGATAATGGGCACAAGGCCGTCTTTCTGGGGTTCATTCACCTCAAGGAAGCCCCCTCATCTACATAGGAGTCACCTTCTCCAGCGTGGACTTTGTCAGTGTCAAAGGGGGTGACTTGGTCTTCCACATGTATTACTCAACTGATTCAGCAGGGATCAGAGCTCAAGCAAGGAAGGCAGGTGCTATGTAGTGGGTCTTCTAGAACCCACATAAAGGGGGTGTAAGGTGTGATGTAGTGAGGGCAGAGAAGAGGGTCAACAGGTTTGGAAGAGCTGGATCATAGGATGCCTTTGTCTTAACAGCCATGTGTGGGATCCACTGAATTTGGTTTTAAACTGGGGATTAACCTGCTTAGAATCGCTTTCTATTTTGAGTCCCTCTGGCAACAGTATGGATTTTGGGGAGGATGACAGAAAGCAGATCAAAGGCAGGTAGGCCAATCTAAAATGTATATTGGGAAGGTGAGAGTCCCGGGTGGCCGCAGCATCATCCACTGCAGCTGTGACGGTCTCTGGGCCGCTCCATGGCTGGCCACCATGGTGTTCCCACAATGCAATGCACAGCACATGTGCATCACTGAAGAGGGGCCATCCAGGCTGCACTGATGTTACCTGATAACTGGGTTCACCTCTCAGAGGATGTGGAGCCAAAAGACACAACTAAGGTAAAGAGTGGGGGAAGGAAGGATCTGTTACTTGCAGTCTTTGATTACTTAAGGAAATTACTCTTCCCTCTCAAAGAGCTAAGTTTTGGAGAGGCAGATAGATAGCAGAGTAGAAGGACCTTGAGCTCACCTCCTCTCACAGGCAAACCAGAATCACAACTGTTGAACCACCATTGACAAAAAAGACTGGAAGCTACCCAAAAAAGATATTCTACATCCAAAGACATAAGGAAACCACAATGAGACAGTAGTAGAAGGGGTGAGCTCGAGATACAATCAAATGCCATACCTTCCAGGTGTGTGACCCACAAACTGGAGAATAATTATATGACAGATTCTCTCACAGGAGCAAACGTTCTAAACCCCACATCAGGCTTCCCAGCCTGGAGGTCTGGGATTGAGAGGAGGAGCCTGGGGAGCCGGGGGAGGGAGCACTCGGCATCAATAGCCAGTGGGGCTTGATTACAGGCGTTCCACAGGGTTAGGAGAAACAGAGACTCCGTTCTCAGAAAGAAAAAAGTGAAAGTCGCTCAGTTGTGTCTGACTTTTCGCTACTCTAGGCTCCTCTGTCCATAAAATTCTCCAGGCAAGAATACTGGAGTGGGTTGCCATTGCCTTCTCCAGGGGATTTTAAGGACCCAGAGATTGAACCCGAGTCTCCTGCATTGCAGGCAGACTCTTTATCATCTGAGCCAAGCTCGGAGGGTGCACGCAAAGTCTCATGTGCACTGGGACACAGAGCAACAGCAGTGACTTCATAAGAACCTAGGCCGACCTACCTACTGGTCTTCGGAGTGTCTCCTGGGGAGGTAGCGGGCAACAGTGGCCCTCTCTCAGGTCATAAAAGCTGGTGGTGGATTTATTAGGAGTATTCATCTTCAAGCCCCTTGCTGGAGGCAGACATATTGCTTCAGTAATTAGCCTGGAGACCTGGTCCCACCCAATATCCTCTGACCTGTGATGCTGAGATGCTTCAAACCAAACAACAAACAGGGTGGGACACATCCCCACCCTTCAGCAGACAGGCTACCCAAAACTCCCTGAGCCCACAGCCACCTCTGCACCCCTGCCTGGACACAGCCCTGATCCCCAGAGGTCCAAGATCCAGCTCCACCCAGTGGGCAGGCACAAGCCCCTCCCACCAGGAAGCCTGCACAAGCCTCTAGACTAGCCTCTCCCACTAGGGGGCAGACATCAGAAGCAAGAAAACTACTATATTGCAGCCTGGGAGCTGAGTCTGCAAACACAGCTCAGAACCTATGCTCGGATCAACTGGTCGTTGGCCCTTGGGAACGTACTGCTGGGACAAAGAAAATCATCTACACAGAGCCAATTCTTCAAGGTCTAGAAACATAACTAAGCCATTCCCTTTTCCAGGGGATCTGTCTGGCCCAGGGATTGAACCTAGGTCTCCTGCATTGTGGGCGGATTGTCTGAGCCACCAGGGAAGCCCTAACTAAGCTGCTGCTGCTGCTAAGTCACTTCAGTCGTACCCAACTCTGTGCAGCCCCATAGACGGCAGCCCACCAGGCTCCCCCGTCCCTGGGATTCTCCAGGCAAGAACACTGGAGTGGGTTGCCATTTCCTTCTCCAATGCATCAAAGTGAAAAGTGAAAGTGAAGTCGCTCAGTCGTGTCTGACTCCTAGCGACCCCATGGACTGCAGCCTACCAGGCTCCTCTGTCCATGGGATTTTCCAGGCAAGAGTACTGGAGTGGCGTGCCATTGCCTTCTCTGCTAAATAAGCTACTGCATACATAAAAATATAGATAGAAATGTAAACAACTTAAGACAGCAAAGAAATATGTTCCAGATTAAGAGACAAGATGAAACCCCAGAAGAACAACTAAGTGAAGCTGAGACAGGCAATCTGCCCGAGAAATGAGAGTCCTGAGCTACTTTGGAAGAAAGTGCAGAGGGGAGCCTGACCCAGCAAATGTCTAGAAGACCATATAAATAAGATTGAATGATTGGCCAGTTGTAATGCCATGAATTAGTGGGAATAATTTGTGATGTGTCCCAATTCTCTGACTTCAGTAGCCAAGTGGTTTGTACTTTCAGTTACCACAAAAGTAAACACAAGAAAAGGATCCAATCTGGGGCAGATGAGGCAAAATGAATTTAGTTTGGACCACACTGATTTTTGTGTCTGAGATCTCCAGGTGAGATGTCTGTAGACTGGAGTTGGCNAAGATTTGGAAAAAGTATTTTTATGAGATTAAGTTAAATTTCTTGGTCTCACTTGTCTGTGTGTGACTGAGTGATGGGATATGTATTGCTTTATTCAATTTTTTTTTTTGCCAGGCCCTACAACTACAAGCAGCAAAATACTTGGATCTAGCTGGTCAGCTCATACAAAGTACTTGTAACTATCTAATAAATATTATTATTATATTACACTACTGCCTAAACTTTTAATTTGATGATCTATTAAAAAATAAAGAATGAATTTGCTTTTTAGAACAATACTAAGGAGAACAGTTCCTAATTTGGCATAAGAGGAGGAAGTTTCTCATGTGACTCTAGGAATCCATATGGCAGCCATAGAAAAGAGAATTAGTGAGGTGGAGTGAGCAGAAGCATTTCATAAAAGGTGAAATAAAGCATTTATATCCTGCCTCTGTATTTTTATTGATTTCAAGTTTTGGACATGGGGGAAGTATAAGGACTGTGGCTAATTTTCATCCTCAAACTTTAACCACAAAACACTAATAGAATTCATTTCAAAAATATTATCACTGCAATCATGGAATATTTAAATAAACACCTACAGTGTCTAAAAGTCTCCTAGGGTAGAGACACACGTTTGGGCTTCCCTGGCAGCTCAGCAGTAAAGAGTCTGCCTGTCAATGCCAGAGAGGCAGGAGACTTTGGGAAGATCCCCTGGAGTAGGAAACAGTAACCCACTCAGGTATTCTTGCCCGGAGAACCCCATGGACAGAGGAGCCTGGCAGGCTAGAGTCCATAGGGTTGTAAAAAGTCAGACACTACTGCAGTGGCTAAGCAAGCATGCAGAGACACATATTTATCTGGGTTTGTTTGTATGTGTCTGCCTCTTACAACCCAGAATTACTTTTATGACCAAGGACTTAGAGATGTGGCTAAGGTGCAAGGAAATTGTTTATACCCTTGCAGGCGCTATCTTTGTCTCTGGGATGTTCAGAGACACACCATCCATACATAGAGTCAGAAAGTTGGATAATTCTGAGTGTATGCCTACCCACAATCTGATTAGAGCAAAATTAAATGATGTTCTATCCTTTCTGGGGGTATTTTCTGGCAATTGTGTGGAAAATTATGCAAGATATTCCCTTTGAGCAGTAAACACAGGCTTAGTCTAATGCATTACAATGAAGTATAACAAAACACTTGAAGAAGACCTTCCTTAATTACAGATTATGAAAAATAATGACGATCATCTCCCCATTTCANAAAAATTTGTTTTCTAACTTTCCCAGTCTCCACTCCTTGTGGCAGAGCATGATCGCTGTTAGAGTGGTGCTAGCCACCGTACTTATCCTGATCTGTTTAGCTCCCTGTCTTATAAAAATCATTTTTAAAGAGTTCTTTCATATAAAAATGTTGATACACCAGAACGCGTTGCAACACAGACGTTCTATGGAGCTTTTAAAGAAAGGGGGGTCGCGGACGACTATAGAGCCCTGGATATGCCCTGAGACTAGCCCAGGCATATCCTAAACCCCTTATCCCGCCACCCTGAAAAATGCATTATAACCTTGTGTAACTATGTTTTGCTTATTGGTGTTTATTGCACTTCAAAATGTATTATGTCTTGCACGTGATGGTAAAGGTCTGATGATCAACTATTAATAGTAACTTTCTCCTGAGCTGCTAAAAACCTGTGATTTCAAGATTGAAATCTGGACAAAAAGAGAAGAGGGGAATGAAAGGAAAAAGTTAAAAATTATTAGCAATTCTTTGTTCTGATTTAAGAGGCGAGCCATGACTCATGAAAAAAGGACCTGTTCCCTATCAGATGACTTATAGCCTAGTTGCCTGGTCCTCACAAGAGACCCCCCAGGTAATTGTTTTCTCCTGTTAAAGATTACCTAGAGCATTATTCCTTCAGGAATTGACTAACCGCCGCAAGGAGGTTAATCAACCTCCTCAGACTTGATGTAATTCCAGACCTGTCTCTGTAAAGGTCAAGCTATGTCCACCAATCAGTTTGTTCAAAGTGTCTTCACCCCTCCTATACCTGCTTGTAGCTTTAGTGTATAAAAACTGCTTTGTAACTGAAGTCGGGGTTCGTTCGCTCCTTTCGAGGAAGTTCGAACCCCGGCGCGCCGGTTCAATAAACCCTCTTGCTTTTTGCATCGAATTCGAGTCTTGGTGATCTGTGAGGCGACGTTTCCCGAGAATAGGCCTTTCTGGGGCCTAACAATCCAACCAGTCAATCCTAAAGGAAATCAGTCCCGAATATTCATTGAAAAGACTGATGCTGAAGCTGAAACTCCAATACTTTGGCCACCTGACGCAAAGAACTGACTCACTGGAAAAGACCCTGATGCTGGGAAAGATTGAAGGTGGGAGGAGAAGGGGACACTGAGGATCAGATGGTTGGATGGCATCACCAACTCGATGGACATGAGTTTGAGCAAGCTCCGGGATGGGTGTGCTGCAGCTCATGGGGTGGCCAAGTCAGACACAACTGAGTGAGGACAGGGGCAGAAAGAGGGAAACCAGTTAGGGGACTATGACAATAAGCCTCGTGGAAAATGACCGTGATGGTAGCAGTGGTTGGCGGTTGTGAGACTAGTCAGATTCTAGATTTATGTTGAAAGTAGAACTGATAGGCACAGAGTGCATGAGATTCTGATTTTCTGAACCGACTAACTGTTCAGTCAGGAAGGATGGAAGTGCCATGAGCTGGGATGAAGAAGACTGAGATGAATAGCTTTGTGGGGAATATCATAAGCTTACTTTTTTCTTCCCCCTAATTTAGCTGCACCGGGGCTTAGCTGTGGCATGCAGGATCTATTTCCCTGACCAGGGCTCGAACCTGTGCCCCCTGCATTGGGAGCTCAGAATCTTAACCATGGGACCACAAGGGAAGTCCCTCAGAAGCTTACTTTTGGACATAATATCTTGGAAATAACTCTTAGTCATCCATCTAGGCTTTTTGGTTGTATGAGTCCTTAGGGCAAGAACAATAGTTTACCCTGTATTCTTCTCAATTCTTGGTTAAGACACCTAAAAAGTTTATTAACATGCATATCTCATGTGTACGTAGGAGTTACCTAGGAAAAATGACTAAAACTCTAAGATGGCCCAAACCACCACACTGAATACGATCTTCAGCTAAAGGCAAAAGATGTTGAGTGGAGGGAAGCCAGTTATGGGAGGTTACCAAGAAGAGCAGTAAGGGTAAGTTTTGTTATGCAAATTTGAATGGGTGCCTTCTCCATTAGTAAGATTCTCTTGTGAATTAGAATCATCTTCCTGGTAGGAGAGGAAGACACTTGTAAGTGGAGATTTCCTTTATATTTCCTTTATAAATGTAAATTTCTCTTACAAACATAACTTCTACTCTGCTTCCAGGGTTTCTCCTGTGTCTGCAGTTTCTCAAAACAATTGACTCAAAACCATCCTTATGCTAAAGCATCATATTAAGGGGTGCTATATTCTGCTACCCTTCAAGCCTAAGGTTCAGAAGAAAGGTCCAGCCAGGTTGGATATACCATTGTGGGAGTAATTGGCACACAGATGCACGTAGAAATGGGAGGCTTGGTGAGATCACCCAGGAAATGACTGAAAAGAAGTGTGTGAACCGTGGGACACCTCAAACTTATATGTTCTTTCAAGAGGAAAAAAGTGGAAGCAAGAGTGCTTTGTTGTTTGTTTTTTTCCTTATTTGAAATTGAGCAAGGATGTCCCTAGTGGTCCTGTGGTTAAGACTGAGCTGCCAGTGCAGTGGGTGCAGGTTCGATCCCTGATCCAGGAACCAAGATCCTACATACCTAATAGTATGGCTGAAAATAAATAAAAAACTTAAACTGAGCAATACACCATTATGAAAGTTTAGTGCACTTAATGCCACTTTCTTTGACTAATTCGTTAATGAGCATTTGTTAGATAGACTATTCTAGGATTTAGTGAGAAGTGTCACTGCCTTCTGTTAATAAATATTCATGGATCTGTTTTCTGTAATAAGACAACATGTTAATTTTGTATCTCATTTATTTAAAAAAAGAACTTGTAATTGCTATTTTTCCGAGACTGTATTTTATGCATAACAACCAAGCTATTATTCAGAAATCAGATTGCTGAGGCTATAAATAAGGACTGTGTAGGAACCACTTAGCTAGTTTGTTGTGATGTGGGTTTCCATTCTAGGCAGAGGAGTTGTCATCTAAAATTAGAGACATTTGGAATTTAAGGGGAAGCTGAAGAATGAACTTTCATGTTTCACTTGGATTCTGAATGAGTCAGAACTTTCTGAATCAGTCATTCAGAAGGTTAGGACCAGTTAGGGATAGTAGAGCAAAGACCTGTTCTCACAAGGGATGGAGGATAAGACTCTCACTTCAGGCTTATGATTTTTTCTTTTTGGCTGCACTGTGTAGCTGTGGTATCTTAGTTGCCCAACCAGGGATCGAACCACTGCCCTTGGCCATGAGAATGTAGAGTCCTAACCCCTGAACCGCCAGAAAATTTACAGGCTTGTGATTTTTAGATGAATTACTTACAATTTTTGAGCCTCAGCTTCCGTATCCTCCAAACAAAGAAAGGTAGATAACCTAAGAAGAGATTGTGTGTATTGAGACAGAAGCCTTGACTAAGCACAGGGGACAAGTTAAGCATTCAGTTGTTAAAAAACAAAATTTAACTGAGTAGATTTGAAAATCTGATTGGCTTTGTTAGATGATTCATGAATTGGACAACATCTCATCCAGCAGTTATAAGGGTGCTCCAAGGGAGGCTGTACAAAACGGGAGGTTTTTATAAGGGAAAGGGTGGGATAAGGGAGATGTTCGCCTAAAGGGAAAAAAAGCAAGAAGAAAAAAAAGCATTGTTTTTAGGCCAGGACTTATCCTTGCAGGGGAAAGGGCAAGGCAGGGGTTTTATCATGCAGATTGCCCCTTCTTCCTCTGGACGCAGAGTAGAGAGGGCCCACACAACAGATAATCTTCTTGGTGCTGGCTATAAGGTTAACATTTCTGGGGAAGGTTGAAACTGAAATTAAGTCAGGTATTATGTCTGGATTTGGTGTCATGTGCTTTAGAATAAGTAATGCCATTTTGAGCCTGTGGTTTTCTGTTTCACACAATAAATAGGCACTAATTTTATTTTTACCACCTGGAGGAGGTATCTATAAAATTCTTCAAACTGGTTTTAAAATATCAGACTGTATTACTGTAATATTATGGAACTAGAGAGAATAACTGAAAACATTATTCTAAGTTTCTAAATCATATCCTAAAGATACATGTATTGGGGGTGATTTTTTTTGCACTTCTATTCTTTTTCCGGCTTTGAGATATAACTGACATGTAACATTGTATATTTATCATAAAACCTGCTCACATTCATAACTTACCACCCACCCTAGATCTTTAGCTTAAAATGGGAAGGAAGGAAAGAACATACATGGTCAAGCTTATTGAAAGATGAAGCTGAATAATAAATAGAAGCTGCTTGGTGCTGGGGAGGGGGAGGAATTGCATTTCTCAGCTGGAACATGAATCATGGAGGTCTGTTAAGTGGGAGGCATTGCAGAAAGAAACAGTTTTAAGTTTAGGTGGTGTTTGTATTTATCCTATTGATGCAACACTCAGGGTTCAGCAGGAGATAGAAACCTCACCAGTGTTTGAACAAGGAACAAATATTTCTTGTTTCTTTAATGTTGTTATTTATTTGTTTTTGGCTGTGCTGGGTCTTGGGTGCTTTGCGCTGCTTTGTCTAGTTGCGGTTGGCAGGGGCTACTCTTTGTTGAGATCCATTGGCTTTTCATTGCAGTGGCTTCTCTTGTTGTGGAGCGCGGGGTCTAGGCATGCAGGCCCAGTGGCTGTGGCTCCCAGACTCTAAAGCACAGGCTCAGCAGTTGTGGCACATGAGCTTAGTTGCTCTGCCGCATGTGGAATCTTCTCGGACCAGGGATCAAACCCATGTCCCCTGCATTGGCACTGTGCCACCAGGGAAGTCCTATTTCTTATTAAATATTAACAAGGATTTTTAGTTCAATTTAAAAAAACCTCTAAGCAGCATTGCAATAGCAAATGTAGCTGTGACCCCGAGAGCAGAAGAGAGTAAATGTGGACAGAACTAAGAATTTAAAAGGTCCCCCACTCCCACCAAACACTGAGATTAAGACCTCTTGGGAGAGGATGTGGCTGGTGGTAGAGACACTTGCCAGAGGGTGCCGGCCAGAGCTGGTCCATGGGCATGACTTGTTGAGTGGCCATGGTGAGCTTGGTGAAAGATACAGACAGGCCAAGGTTCTTTATGTAGGTGGGAAATCCAAATAGTCATTCCTGAAGGAAATCCAAAAAGTCCTGCCTTTTCGGGGGAGTTGGTTGTATTTTTTCATTAATCTATCCTACAGAATGTGGAAATGCTCAGAGTCACTCCAGAGAATCTCCTGAGTTCCAGACGTAGTCCTTGACTCCACTGTGTACCAACAACCTGCTTTCATGATGATCAGAATTAATCACTTCAACCAGTGGTGTGCCCCCTTTCTCTGCCTTTGGTTTAGTGGTGTAAGGATCACAAGGTGGCCAGGCGCCAGTTCAATTCACTCTCGTCTAATTCAGTAGAACCATTGTTGTACTTCCCAGTACAAGCAATCTCCCTTTGGGAACTAAGACCTCCAAGCCAGTAGGTCATAAAGTTTCTGGGAAAGGAAGCAGTGATTCAGGGATGGGTTAGTAGGTGTAATAGTGAGAGGCACCTCTTGCATTTTTACCAATACTCTTGGACCTATGGCTGTGGGAAAGATGGTCCCATGTGCTGAGTGAAGGAGAAGAATATCTCTCCCACCATTTGTGCATTCTTGGCTGAGCCTCCCCTCCCCCCATAATAAAAGACTGATTAACTGCAGAAAAAAACTACAGAAGTTTAATAACATCTATTACTTCTGTATGCAAGGGAGACACCCAGGAAAATGGAGTAACTCCTTGAAATGGTTCAAACCACTACCTTAAATAGAATCTCTACCTAAAGACAAAAACAGATGTTGGGAGCCAGTTATGGAAAGTTCCAGAAAAAGCACAGTAAACAGGGGGGTGGTTGTAATGCTGATTTAAGCTCATGCCTTCTCCATTGATAAGAGTTTCCAGAGTTTTACGCCTCAAATACTGACAGTTCTTACTGAGTGGAATTGGCAGAATCTGAGCTTGCTTGAAGGTTGCATCTGACTTTTAAAAAATAGTTTACTTTGATATAAAATTTCAAATATACAGAAAGGTTGTCAGAACAGAACTAATAACTCTTCACCTAGATTCAGTTCCCAACATTTTCCCATGTTTGTTTTCTCTCTTCTTCCTCCTCACCCCTACCTCTGTACACACACACACACTCACACTCATCCAGACATTCATTATCATCAGTCTTTTTAGAACTTTCTGAGAGCCTGTTACAGACATGTTTCCCATTAAGTGTGAATTCCCTAAGCATTCAAGTGTGTTTTTCCTAAAATAGATGTGTATAAGAGACAGGTCCATCACCAACTCCCGGAGTTTACNATTTTAAGTATTTCCAGTAAGAATGCATTGTCTACAAGATATATCAGAAAGAAAAAAAAATCAGGAATATTTTAGTTGGGCAGAGTTTACTGCTCAATTTTAAATACCATTTTTCAGATTATTCCTAAAATTTAAGAGAGATTTTTGCAGGATACAAGAAAACCAAAAGCTATTATTTTCTGTTGGTGCCTTGATTAATATTTCAGTGATATTTATGACAAATTTCCAGGTGTTACAATTTTCTAAGTGTAGAGCTTTCATTTAAAAAAGAATGAAAGAAAAAATTTTGAAAAACTGGGAAGACTTACTGCTGAGTTGCAGCCCTGTTATTGTCTCCACCAGGTTTACATCCTACAGCCAGCCCTTCAATGCTCATTATATCCATGGTCAGCTCAATTGTGACGTAACCCAAAGCTAGTCGCTTTCAGATCCACTGTCGTCACAGTTAGCCAGACAGGCTTCCCGTGAAACAAGCTGGCTTCCATTCACAATCACAAATCTCCAGATAATGGGTAATGATCACAGGCAAGTTTCTCAGCTCCCAGCTAATTTCCTTCATACTCTAAAAATGTGCTTTAACTTCACAGTTACTACTAATCATTTCCTGAAGTGAGTCAGTGATTGCTTGAATTTTTAGCTAAGTAGATATTTTTCAAAGACTGAATCCTGAAATAAGTTAGATAACTCTACAGAGGAAATTAAAAAGGAAACTAAACTTAAATAAATAAATAAGCAAATAACTAAAAGGATAGCTATTTAGAGAAATTAAACTAGTGGCTGATGACCCCTCAGTCACTATTTTAGAGAAAGATGTTAGAGAAAACATTCCTAATTCGAGACGAGAGCAGATCGCCACATGCCACAAAACAAAAATAGTCACTAAGTCATATATCATTTCAAACCCCCAAAATATTGAATAAACTTAATGTCTTCACCATTGTTGCTTGTCTCTATGAATATAAGGCTGCATAGCTTGATAGTGTAAATTAGTTATTTAGAAAGGTTTATTATTCTATCTATTCTACAAACATTCCCCTAGTTACTGTTGTAATTCTTATGCTTAATCAAATGAAAACTAAATAAATATAGTTTATAACCCAATATTATTTCTCGATGTGTAAGGCAAGGGAGCAATTGAAAGAGTACCTTTAATGTTTGTTTTTTTTTCATATCAATACCAAAAGAAATGAAACTTTTATGTCTTTAAAACAAAAAAGAAAAGGGGGCACTAATTGAAAATGTAGGTGACTGGAGGATGTGACAAGATATGTGAGACAGAAGCTGGATTATACGTAAGCTAATGATTTTAACTCAGCATATTGGCACCCCACTCTAGTACTCTTGCCTGGCAAATCCCATGGATGGAGGAGCCTGGTGGGCTGCAGGCCATGGGGTCGCTAAGAATCAGACACGACGGAGCAACTTCCCTTTCACTTTTTACTTTCATGTATTGGAGAAGGCAATGGCACGCCACTCCAGTGTTCTTGCCTGGAGAATCCCAGGGATGGCGGAGTCTGGAGGGCTGCCGTCTATGGGGTCACACAGAGTCAGACACGACTGAAGCGACTTAGCAGCATGGCCATTTAGTCCTTCCCTGTTGGCTCAGCGATGAAGAACTTGCCTGCCAATGCAGCAGACTGCATGCAATGCAGGAGACATGCAGGCTCTATCCTTGGGTCAGGAAGATCCCCTGGAGAAAGAAATAGCAACCCACTCCAGTATTCTTTCCAGGGAAATCCCAGGGACAGAGAAGCCTGGTGGGGTATAGTTCACGGGGTCACAGAAAATTAGACATGACTTAGAAACTCAACAACAGCAACAACAATGGACGTTTAAGATATAGTGTATCTTGTGTCATTTTGCCTTGTTCTTAGAATAACTGACAATCTGCAAACTAGGCAAGATTCATTTTCTGTTACATAAAGTTTTTACTTATGTCTTTCTATTTACTTAATGTAAGAACTTGTGTTGATGTGTTGGTATATCTGATTTGTTAAATTAATATTTACTGAATGCCAGATACTTTCCTAGGCCTTGGGTTACAGGAATGAATGTGACATGCTCAGAGTTCAGAGACTAGAGAGAAACTGTAGCCTAGTGTAGAAAACTCTCCTGAATGTACAGTAGGACAATTTTTAAAGTTAAGATAATATAACTCATGGAAATCTTGTCTTCCTAAGAAACTGGAAGATCATCTAAATTAGTCAGTCAGTAAGTTCAGTCACTCAGTCGTGTCCGACTGTTTGTGACTCCATGAATCGCAGCACTCCAGGCCTCCCTGTCCATCACTAACTCCCAGAGTTTACCCAGACTCACTGATGCCATCCAGCCATCTCATCCTCTGTCGTCCCCTTCTCCTCCTGCCCCCAATCCCTCCCAGCNCAATGGAGATGGTCTTGATACCTGTCTCCTGTACAATGTCACGAACCTCATTCCATAGTTCATCAGGCACTCTATCTATCAGATCTAGGCCCTTAAATCTATTTCTCACTTCCACTGTATAATCGTAAGGGATTTGATTTAGGTCATACCTGAATGGTCTAGCAGTTTTTCCTACTTTCTTCATTATTTTTTCATTTAAATATTTTCATTATTTAAATAATCCTTAATAATCTTTGTCTTTTTATTTCTGTACTTTGTCTTGCTGGGTATAGAAACAGTTTTATCTCCTATTGCATATCATATTTTAAACCTAGATACATTCCTGTCTAAATGAAAATGGGAAAGGAGTATGTGCTCTTAATTCAGTGACATTATTTCAAATACTACTCACAGTTTAACTTGCACAAACTCCTTGCATTTGCTCAGTTCCAAAGAATTTCAGCAAAATAAAACATCATTTAACTTCCCATTTTGTGTCCATTGAAAATTGGTATCTTTTCCCCCATAATTTTATGTATTAGTACCTGTCACAACCATCAGAAATACCTTTTAAAAAAAAACAAATAGCTTTTTTCTTGCTAAATATTCTCCTGCATATGCATATTAGATAGGTTTTCAACACATGTCTCTAAAATGTTTCAAACAAGTAGATTTTTTAAAAAATAGATAACTTATAGGTAGGACTATTTTTGTCCCTATCTCTATATTAGAAGGCTAAACTCACCTCTTTGTTTCTGGGAATGTTACAAGAAGCCAAATATTTGCTCAGCTCACAGGATTGCCAAAGCTGCTGGTGCTTGCAGATTTTAGCAGAAACCCATATTGTTTGGGGATGTGTGGGCTATCAGACAACATTTCTCCAGCCTGGGGATCAGGAGACCAAAATCCTAATCAAAGTGGGAGATTGAAGCTCTTTATAGTTTGCCCTAACTCAACAGGTCCTAGGAGACTAGATAGGTTGTGTGATATTTGAGGGTTTTTTAATGCCTCCGAGAATTTAATAAGTTGGGAGAAAATCTTAAGTATATTGTCATTATTGGGCATTAAGCATGAAGACTGAAAGGAAGGTACTGAAAAAAAAATTGTTAAAGGACACCTCTAAATTAAAACCTATCAAATTGAAATCAATCCACTAAAATTTCATTGCCCCTCTTTACTCCCAGTGTATGGTCAGTAGATATAAATAGCAAGGGACAAATTTAATTCCAGAGGGACTCTTTTTTTCCAATATGAATGAAGGCAAAGGCATAGAAATTTTTATGGATTATTTCAACTCTGATATTCTCAATTTCAACAATTCATGATGTTAAGAAAGGCCAGTATCTACTGGTCACCCAAAATATTTCCCAAATGCTATAAAGATTCATTGTTGAAAAAAAAACTGTTCAGATCCGTGTCTTCAATAACAGAAAGTGTACACAGTGGTTGAGAAGCTGGTTTTGACTCCTCATTCTATAACTTATGTCACTTTCAATAAGGTATATGAGCCCTCTGTGCCTCAGATGTTTATGTATAAAAACAGAATTATGCTGTGGTGCTGAAGAAAACTCTTGAGAGTTCATTGGGCTGCAAGGAGATCAAACCAGTTTATTCTAAAGGAAATTGACCCTGAATATTTATTGAAAGGAAGGATGCTGAAGCTGAAGCTCCAATACTTTGGCCACCTGATGCAAAAAGGAGACTTATTGAAAAAGACACTGATGCTGGGAAAGATTGAAGGCAGGAGGAGGAGGAGGAGGGGATGACTGAGGATGAGATGGTTGGATGCCATCACTGACTCAGTGGACATGAGTTTGAGCAAACTCAGTGAAGAACAGGAAACCCTGGTATGCTATAGTTCACGCGGTTGCAAGCAGTCAGACATAACTGTGACTGAACAACAACAAAGACTTGGAGAGGATTAAATGAGTTAAGAAAATAAGGCACTGAGGAAGTAAAAAAAAAAACAAAAAACCCTTGCACAGAATAAGTGGTTATTAAATATTATGATCTCTTTGACTCCTTTTGAGATGTATCTATCTATCTATCTATCTATTCTGAATGAAAATACTCTGGCTAAAGTGGAAAGTTTTCACAAAGGCATAATATTACTGAAAGAGATAATTTTCCTAATACTGTTTAGTGATATATCTAAGAGAGGAAATACACATTAGCATGATGCATACTATTCTTCTGAAGTTCTTCTCTGTGTTGAGAAAGCAAAGAGTGATTTTAGATGCTTCATAATAATAATATGATATTTAAAGTCTTTTTGGATACTTTCCTCTCATTCCTATATTGCACCATTTATTGTTGTAAAGCAGAATCGGGTGCTAGAGATTTCTTATTAAAAATTTTAGCTGAGATTTTCATATTCAATTTATGTAATGATTTAAACAATAGAAGCAACTTTGAATGTCATCTGATAACTGTCTGATATATTTTCATATAAGGCTATCAGAAACTTACCAGAGTAATTTTTCTTACCTTAAAGATGAAAAGTTATTATTTATTATCTTAAGAGATAACACAAAGTTTAATGTATTAATTAATATAACATATTTGTACATGAGAAGGAAACCTCCATCTCCAAAGAGAATTTGTGGTCAGCTCTTTTCATTAAGGGGGAGTGAATTAAGACAAACATGCTAAAAACGAGAAGAAATGGAAGATGAGAGGAAGAGAAAAAATTATTTAGAAGAGCATAGGCATTGTTTACACAGCTAATAAATTTATAATCTGAAACTCAAGAAGAACCATGGATGTTTAGGAGAAGCAAAGATTCAGAAATTAGGGAGGTTGCCAAAATTAATCCTTGTTGAATAAAGTACATAATAGTAACTTACAAAATTGATACATGCGTGCATTTGTTCTACCATGTCTGTGTATTGGTTGTATCTAGATTTATGTGTGTGTGCTCAGTCACTCAGTTGTGTCCATCTCTTTGCACCACCATGGATGGTATGTAGCCCACCAGGCTCCTCTGTCCATGGAATTCTCAAAAACACTGGAGTTGGTAACCATCTCCTTTTCAAGGGGATCGTCCCAACCCAGGAATCGAACCTTAGTCTCCTGCAGGTAGATTCTTTACCACTGAGCCACTAGGGAAGCCCATCTTCATTTATACCCATTGCCTTAAAAAAAAAATTCCTATAGTATTATCTGCATAGGACAGTCCTAAAATGGAACTGAACGTACATCATATGATCATTTAAAATCACTTGTATGTGGGGGGAGGGGATGACATTGCCAAACCTCTAATATCATGAGAAAGCATAACATTTGGGGGGCGACCAGGGCTGAGTGTGTCAAGTAGAGTCCCTGGCATGGAGTATATAGCTGATATTCTGTTCATTTCAGTTCTATTCATTTGCTCAGTCATGTCTGACTCTTTGTGACCCATGGACTGCAATACACCAGGCTTCCCTGTCCATCACCAACTCCCAGAGCTTGCTCAAACTCATCGGTGATGGCATCCAACTATCTCATCCTTTGTCTTTCTTTGGGACTGAAATGAAAACTGACCTTTTCCAGTCTTCTTCTCCTCCTGCCTTCAATCTTTCCCAGGCTCAGGGTCTTTTCCAGTGAGTCAGTTCTTCGCATTCATAGTATTGGAGTTTCAGCTTCAGCATCAGTCCTTCCAATGAATATTCAGGACTGGTTTCCTTTAGAATTGGATCTCCTTGCAGTCCAAGGGACTCTCAAGAATCTTTTCCAACACCACAGTTCAAAAGCATCAATACGTCTGCCTTCAGCTCTCTTTATAGTCCAACTCTCACATCCATAAATGACTACTTGAAAAACCATAGCTTTGAGTAGATGGAACTTTGTTGGCAAAGTAATGTCTCTGCTTTTTAAAATGCTGTCTAGTTTGGTCATAGTGATATTTTGATCATTGCTTCAAATTTTACTGACAGCCTTGTTGTGATATCTAAAACTCTATGAGAAAAACAATGTGCTGGGTTCTTGGCAGCACTTTTATTTTTCCTTTTCTCAAATGATCAGTTAAAATTTCCCAATAAAATGTAAGTATTTTCCAGGATAGAATGAGCATGTGCTTTTTCCTGAGTAAGCACTTATTTGTAGAATTCCTTTCTACTTTGAAGCAGTTTAAATGGAAGAATGAAACTGCTAATGCATTCCATCGGAAACTGATGCTAATATTTTCTATTTAAAAAAAAGAAAATGGATACTCAAGTCTCTCTTGCTTGTCTTCCTGTATTATTGAACACCACAGTACTGAATATAAATGACCTCACTATTGAGCTTCAATAATAATTGTCTTTAAAAGCCAATTTCTATGGGATAAATTTTTGTTAAATCCAAGCTAAAACAAATACAAGGAAAGCAAAATTTAAAAACTGAATGCAAAACATCCTACAATGTACATAAACTTCCCATAAAATGGTCTCATCCTCAAGATGATCTCTGCATGCATGCACCAGTTTCACGAGAGTGAGAAAAGTGCCTGTATTATGTATAAATGTCTGATTAACCTATATTCTTCACTAAAATAAGAAATGGATGCCTTATCACAGCCCAAATAACAAGTTTTTTACTGAACAAGACTTCCCTGGAGAACAGAGGTCAAGCTGATAGTCCATTTTATACCATTTCCTCCTGTCTTACAAAATAACAGTAATCTAGGCTAGGTTAATACTCTCCAACAAATAAACACTTATTGAATGTCTGTTGGACAAAACCAGTGCCCCCCTCTTTTCCTTGTTTAAAAAAATAAGTGGTGGTTATGCTTTTCAGTTAGAATATAGCTCCTATTTGACTGTGAGACAGTACATTATGTATCCCAAGTCACTTAGTGACTTAACCTTGGTAAGTCACTAGAAATGGCTGAACAATTNCAAAATTTAAAAACTGAATGCAAAACATCCTACAATGTACATAAACTTCCCATAAAATGGTCTCATCCTCAAGATGATCTCTGCATGCATGCACCAGTTTCACGAGAGTGAGAAAAGTGCCTGTATTATGTATAAATGTCTGATTAACCTATATTCTTCACTAAAATAAGAAATGGATGCCTTATCACAGCCCAAATAACAAGTTTTTTACTGAACAAGACTTCCCTGGAGAACAGAGGTCAAGCTGATAGTCCATTTTATACCATTTCCTCCTGTCTTACAAAATAACAGTAATCTAGGCTAGGTTAATACTCTCCAACAAATAAACACTTATTGAATGTCTGTTGGACAAAACCAGTGCCCCCCTCTTTTCCTTGTTTAAAAAAATAAGTGGTGGTTATGCTTTTCAGTTAGAATATAGCTCCTATTTGACTGTGAGACAGTACATTATGTATCCCAAGTCACTTAGTGACTTAACCTTGGTAAGTCACTAGAAATGGCTGAACAATTAACATACAGTTCATTAAATAAGGAAGATCAGGCCCTTGAGAAAATCCTAGCTCACTAGGAAGTAGCAGTAGAGATGTGCAGGTGCATCTACTTACAGCTAGTGTGGATTGTGAAAATTATCCTCCTTTTCTGTTATTTAACCTGATTATGTATAAACAATCATCTTCATTTTTCATTTGTTTCTTACTTGCCAAAAATAAAATGAAATATTAAAATTAAATAAAATATCAGATTTATAGTAGAAAAAATTCATAGCACATGCTGTGTTTTAAGATTTAAAAACTTAAAATACTATTTTAGAATTAAATGGAAAGAAGAGATATAGAAGAGAAACTCGGATGATTAACAAGGAAAAACCACAAGTATTTCTGTAAACTTGGAGTCTTGGATAGCATTAAACCGATCATTTTTGTCCCCAAATGGATTAGTTTTCTTTTAATGTAAATTAACAAAGCCAACCTTTTGGCATATCATTCAAGTTTGGCAAACATCACCGTCATGACTATCATCATCTTGGAATAAAAAATTAGGTACAAAATAATATTTAAACAGAGGAAGTGTTAAGGAAGAAACTTTATGTAATTGATAATAACAGAATCATGGCACATATAAGCAATGTTCTCCCAAATGTGGTGCTTTATCTTCAAAATATGAAATTAAATAACTTTATTGCAACGTTAAACACTATGTACATCCTTTTCTTTTTTTCTTCTTTTTTTAAAAAAGCTGTAGAAATTACTTGTCCATATGGGGTAGTAAAAATAGAATATTTTTTGCCACTTCAAATCTGGAAGTTCTTTGAAAAACTCATGGACTTCTCTTTCTTTGATCAAAGTAAATGGAGTGAAACATGCACCCCCAAGGCAGTTTTTAGATAGGAAAAGATCAAATAAAAGCAATTACACTGTAATTTGATGGGTAAGACTTAAAATAAGGAGCCCATTGAGAAGCTCTTTCATACTTCAACTCTTGCATAAGTAGCCTGATTTTTATGTTTAAATTAATATAATCATGCTGAAGTACCTACTAAAATACAAGGTAGTTATAATTGATCCTAAAATTCTACCTGCAGGAAGAAAAGGCCTCTTAACTCATGTAATATGGCATTTGAAGAGGAATAAATTAGATCAGTCCCATTTAAGATCATCTTTGTGGGTATAGCAGGATATTCCTTACAGCTTTTAAAATGCATTAAATACCTGTAATCAAAAAAATTTTTTTTTCTGTATTTACTATGGGCCAGATTGATTAATATTAGTGACAAAAACATCAGTGACCTTAATATGGTAATCTGGAATAATAGTGAAATTAGTGTAACCAATCTGGTTATAATCTTGGAGAAATGATCTACACTTTTAAATAACCTAGACTACAGTAGAACATAGAAGACTGGCCCAAAGTCAATTTGGCACGTTGTGATAGTTTAAAGCAGTTCTTCTTAAATGTGGTCCTTGGACCAGTGCTGATCCACAAAATGCGTGTTACCAGTCGACAGCATATTAAGTACAGAACTTGAGAATAAGCTTTGATAGAAATTTGACAGATGTGTGGTGCTATTGCAGAAGGCAATGAGTCTAAGCATCATTTTAAGAATTGGTGGTTTTAATATGTATGACTTTGCTTTTTATTTTTCTAGTAATTTATTTTTATCGTGTTATACAAAAGTTTGACTCGAAACATAATGCAAAAGAAGACAAAATTATAACCAACAATGTAGGTGACATGCTTGCCTATACTTTTTTGATATATTAAGAAAGAAAACAAAAAGAACAAGGTGGAACTAGAATATGCTGTAAGATATCCCTAGGGAAAATAAACTTCATACTTGATATTTTTACTGACAGCTCCATTGCTCAATAATTTAAATTCTGACTCTCTGCCATTCTAACAGTGCTTTCCATTTACCTATGCTAAATTCATTAGACAACTTATATTGTACATTATTAAAATTTTGTTCTGACCTTCAAAAACTGCAAAGACTAGTTCCGTGTTGTGTCACTTGCCATTTTTAGTTATTTTACTACACATCTACTCTTAGTCATTTTAACAACTCAGATGGAAAGTAGTTCTTCATTATAAACAGTGTTTATATTATTATAAATGGATATTAATCTTTATATTAATCTAATAATATATTTATTTTATTATAAAGATTGCTTATATTCCCAAATATATATCAGCTGATAACCTATTTAACTAATTATTAGGCAACAAACAAACATTATGTTTTGGCTGCAGACTTCAAACCCAAGCACAAATTGCTATCAAGGTACAGATAAGCTGCTCCTCTTTATTTATGGCAAATTGATCCTCAAACCTAAAGACCTGCATGTAAGGTGTACAGTGACAAAGGTTTTGATGAACGCCAAAATAAAGGCACATGCTGGGAGTAAGAAATGCTATGATGTCAACTTGGGTTTCTGACAATTCTACTGTAGAGACATAATGGATGGAAAGACCTGATCATGAGACATGAAATGCAGAGACTAAGGGATTCTTGTGATTAGTTCTGCGACATCTGTAGAATAATTTTCCTATTCATCAGGATAAGGTGAAGGAAATTTGGTACCTTAACTGATATTCCAGAACAAAATGATTGAAGGGAAAATTATTCAATCTACTTTCTTTCATAGAGAGAGGAACACTTTACTGAAAATATAAACCAAGGAATATATTCCCAATATTATAAAACAACAATCATTTGCAAACTGAAAAAAAACACAGATATACAAATATCAAATAAAACATATGGTGAATAATAGAGTTCCCAGAATATCTTAAATATTTATAATGTTTAAAATCTATGGCCCAGATACTATTAAGTAAGAGAGACACTCTGAAAAAAGACTTTGTACAACTTAGTAAAATGGCATATAGTGAATTACTGGACCAGAGAACATACCATCTCCTGGGAAATGCTTGCTCACCTGGAAATACAGCACTCTTCTGTACTAGAAAATTTACATTGCATGAGAGTGTAATTCCCTAAGTCTCATAGCATTATTTTTATTCAAAGAACAAAAATCTTGATAAACATCAACAAAAGACAATTATTTAAAGCTAATTTAATTCATATTCTTCAAATACAGATTTATATAAATAACATATAATGTTTAGTGTTTGCATTGCTTGAAATATTGATTAGTAGAGGTGGTTGGCATTACAGTCCTGAGATCAGTTCAGTTTGGTCGCTCAGTTGTGTACAACTCCCTGCGACTCCATGAACCACAGCATGCCATGCCTCCCTATCCATCATCAACTCCCGGAGTCCACCCAAACCCATGTCCATTGAATCGGTGATAACATCTAACCATCTTATCTTCTGTCATCCCTTCTCCTGCCTTCAATCTTTCCTAGCATCAAGGTCTTTTCAAATGAGTCATTTCTTCCTATGAGGAAGCCAAAGTGCTGGAGTTTCAGCTTCAACATCAGTAAGTCCAATGAACACTCAGGTTTGATCTCCTTTAACTGATTGAATCTCCTTGCAGTCCAAGGCACTCTCAAGAGTCTACTCCAATACTACAGTTCAGAAGCATCAATTCTTCAGCGCTCAGCTTTCTTTATACTCCAACTCTCACATCCATACATGACTACTGGAAAAACCATAGCCTTGACTAGACAGACCTCTGTTGACATAGTAGTAATGTCTCTGCTTTTTAATATGCTGTCTAGCTTGGTCTAATTTTCTTTCCAAGGAGCAAGCATCTTTTAATTTCATGGCTGCAATCACCATCTGCATGGATTTTGGAGCCCCCAAAAGTAAAGTAAGCCACTGTTTCCCCATCTATCTGCCAAGAAGTGATGGGACTGGATTCCATGATCTTAGTTTTCTGAATGTTGAGCTTTAAGCCAACTTTTTCACTCTCCTCTTTCACTTTCATCAAGAGCTTCTTCACTTTCTGACATAAAGGTGGTGTCCTCTGCATATCTGAGGTTATTGATATTTCTCCCACAATCTTCATTCCAGCTTGTGCTTCTTCCAGCCCAGCATTTCTCATGAT
>SJYV01049418.1:19693-125400 GCA_006410875.1 Neotragus pygmaeus | reverse complement strand
CAGCTTGAACATCTGGAAGTTCACAGTTCAGGTATTGCTGAAGCCTGGCTTGGGGTATTTTAAGCATCACTTTACTAGCATGTGAGATGAGTGCAACTGTGAGGTAGTTTGAGCATTCTTTGGCATTGCCTTTCTTTGGAATTGGAATGAAAACTGACCTTTTCCAGTCCTGTGGCCACTGCTGACTTTTCCCAATTTGCTGGCATATTGAGTGCAGCACTTTCATAACATCGTCTTTCAGGATTTGAAATAGCTCAACTGGAGTTACATCACCTCCACTAGCTTTGTTCAGAGTGATGCTTCCTAAGGCCCACTTGACTTCACATTCCAGGATGTCTAGCTCTAGATGAGTGATCACACAATCGTGATTATCTGGGTCATGAAGATCTTTTTTGTATAGTTCTTCTGTGTATTCTTGCCACGTCTTCTTAATATCTTCTTCTGTTAGGTCCATACCATTTCAGTCCTTTGTTGAACTCATCTCTGCATGAAATGTTCCCTTGGTATCTCTGATATTCTTGAAGAGTCTCTAGTCTTTCCCATTCTATTGTTTTCCTCTTTTTCTTGGCATTGATTGCTAGGAAGGTTTTCTTATCTCTCCTTGCTATTCTTTGGAACTCTGCATTCAGATGCTTATATCTTTCCTTTTCTCCTTTGCTTTTTTGCTTTCTTCTTTTCACAGCTATTTGTAAGTCCTCCTCAGACAACCATCTTACCTCTTTGCATTTCTTTTTCTTGGGGAAGGTCTTGATTCCTGTCTCCTATACAATGTCACAAACTTCTGTCCATAGTTCATCAGGCACTCAGTCTATCAGATCTAGTCTCTTAAATCTATTTCTCACTTCCACTGTATAATCATAAGGGATTTGATTTAGGTCATTTTTGAATGGTCTAGTGGTTTTCCCCACTTTCTGCAATTTACATTTGAATTTGCCAATAAGGAGCTCATGATCTGAACCACAGTCAGCTCCATGTCTTTTTTCTGCTGACTATATAGAGCTTCCCCATCTTTGGCTGAAAAGAATGTAATCAATCTGATTTTGGTGTTGACCATCTGGTGATGTCCATGTGTAGAGTGTTTTCTTGTGTTGTTGGAAAAGGGTGTTTGCTATGATCAGTGTGTTCTCTTGGCAAAACTCTATTAGCCTTTGCCCTGCTTCATTCTGTACTCCAAGGCCAAATATGCCTGTTACTCCAGGTGTTTCTCGACTTTGTACTTTTGCATTCCATTTCCGTATAATGAAAAAGACGTCTTTTTGGGGTGTTAGTTCTAGAAGGTCTTGTAGGTCTTCATAGAATCATTCAACTTCAACTTCTTGTGCATTACTGATTGGGGCATAGATTTGGATTACTGGTGATATTGAATGGTTTGCCTTGTAAAGAACAGAGATCATTCTGTTGTTTGTGAGATTGCATCCAAGTGCTGCATTTTTGGACTCTTTTGTTGACTATGATTGTACTCCGTTTCTTCTAAGGGATTCCTGCCCACAGTAATAGATATAATGGTCATCTGAGTTAAACTCACCAATTCCAGTTCATTTTAGTTCGCTGATTACTAAAATGTCGACGTTCACTCTTGCCATCTCCTGTTTGACCACTTCCAATTTGCCTTGATTCATGGACCTAACATTTCAGGTTCCTATGCAGTATTGCTCTTTACAGCATTGGACCTTGTTTCTATCACCAGTCACATCCACAACTGGTTGTTGTGTTTGCTTTGGCTCCATCCCTTCCTTCTCTTTGGAGTTATTTCTCCAGTTATCTCCAGTAGCATATTGGGCATCTACCATCCTGGGGAGTTCACCTTTCAGTGTCCTATCTTTTTGCCTTTTCATGCTGAATGGGGTTCTCAAGGCAAGAATACTGAAGTGATTTGCCATTCCTTTCTCCAGTGGACCACATTCTGTCAATCTCTCCACCATGATCTGTCCATCTTGGACATCTGGCCCCACACGGTATGGCTTAGTTTCACTGAGTTAGACAAGGCTGTCGTTCATGTGATCAGATTGACTTGTTTTCTGTGACTGTGGTTTCAGTCTGTCTCCCCTCTGATGCCCTCTGTCAGCACCTACCGTCCTGACATACATTCTTGTATGATTATTGTATATGCTAACATGGTTAATTTCATATATTTAACAATTCATGAAACCTTTATCGAGTACCTGAAATATTGTACTAGTATAGCAGATAAACTTATTTCCCATGGCATTCACAGTTGAAGTGGGAAAACAGTTATATAAAATTATACTTACAAGACAAAGAATAAGTTCTACACTAGAATGTGTAGAGCTACTCAAAATAAAGATCTATAGGAGTATAATATTTCCAGTAGAAAACTCAATCTGATTTAAAACATTAATAAGAAAACTATATCTGAGTTGGACTTTGAAGGACATATAGATCTTCAAAAGATCGAAAAAGAGAGAAAATATTTCATGGAAAAGAACACCATGTACAAATCCACAAAGACAAGTAAATGAACAGCAAATTTAAGAGACTGAAAATAACTTGATGTGACTGGAGGACAAGGTATAAAGACTTTTGGGAACTAACATTATATAATTCGGTTGATTTGCTTTACAAAGAGCAATGTTTGCCCATTTAAACAACAACAACAAAAAATGCAAATGTTATAGTTTGGGGCAGTTAAGGAAAAATTTTGAGGTGAAAAGTTAAATGATCAGGTTTATGTTCTAGAAAGCTGATTTGATCATCAATATGAAGACTAATATTCATAGCATTAGCTTTCTTTGTAATGATGACATTAAACTAGGGCAGTGGCAATGATGACAGCAAAAAAGCAAATGATGGGAAACTGTTGGATTCTAATTTATAAAATAATAGATACTAGAGAACACTCATCAAATCACCAAAAAATGTGAGGCGATTGATTTGTTAATCAACCATTTAGTCGATCAACTCATTTAAGAGGAATTCTATAAATCTATAAATATTATGATGATATGCACTTTAAATTTCTTATCATTTTATCACTCAACTATACTTCCTTATAAAGCTTAAAATTAAAAAATGAAAGTATTAACGTCTGCTTCTGTATTGAAATTTAGATGAGAACAAGGCCATTCAGAATAAAGACATCATTTCCTAGTCTCTTGTGTTCCTTTCCTAGTCCTAGACATCATTTCCTAGTCTCATAGTTACAAAGAGAGTAACTATGTGACTAAGTCCTGGGTTACGAGATGCTATATTGTGTAGCAGCTTTAAGGAACAATTCCTACCTATAAGTTAAAGCGTATGCGTCTTAAAAAAAAAAAAAATCTTCCTTTTAACTGCAGCCAGAACTACAGGCATGACTACTAGAATTCTATATACGAAGAGTAGTGAATCACAAGAGCCTGTCTGGGGATGTAAACAAAACAAAATAAATGATCATATTTAAGCCATTCCTACTTGAAGTCTCTGTTACATGTAATAAAGGCTTGTTCTAATGACATGGGAATCAGAGGTGGAAGGAAGGGAAAAATTAAGTTGAAATTCCTGGTTTGGAAGTTTACTAATTTAATAAGTCAGTGAAAAATCATGTATTGAGAGAATATACTGATATATTTAAAAATTTCAACTTTAAAATACCAAAGGCACATCAAAAATGATGTCCAGTAGGTAGTTAACTTAGGTAAGGTAGTTAAATTTGGTAAGTGCCAAATTTGCTGGCACTCAATATGCCAGCAAATTTGGAAAACTCAGCAGTGGCCACAGGACTGGAAAAGGTCAGTTTTAACTCCAATCCCAAAGAAGGGCAATGACAAAGACGGTTCAAACTACCACCAATTGTATGCATCTCACACGCTAGCAAAGTAATGCTCAAAATTCTCCAAGTTAGCTTTCAACAGTACGTGAACTGAGATATTCCAGATGTTCAAGATGGGTTTAGAAAAGGCAGAGGAACCAGAGATCAAATTGCCATCAGCTGTTGCATTATAGAAAAAGCAAGAAAATTCCAGAAAAAATTCTATTTCTTCTTTATTGACTATTCCAAAGCCTTTGACTGTGTGGATTTAAAAACAAACTGTGGAAACTTCTTAAAAAAATGAGAATACTGGACTCCCTTACCTGCCTCCTGAAAAACCTGTATGCAGGTCAAGGAGCAACTGTTAGAACTAGACATGGAACAATGGACTGGTTCCAAATTGGGAAAGGAGTACCTGAAGGCTGCATATTGTCACCCTGCTTATTTAAGTTTATGCAGAGTACATTATACAAAATGCTGAGCTGGATGAAGCACAAGCTGGAATCAAGATTGCCAGGAGAAATATCAGTAATGTCAGATATGCAGATGATATTTGCAAAAAGCAAAGAAGAACTAAAGAGCCTCTTGATGAGACTGAAAGAGGAGAGTGAAAAAGCTGACTTAAAGCTGAACACTCAAAAAACTAACATCACGGCATCTGGTCCCATCACTTCATGAAAATCGATGGAGAAACAATGGAAACAGTGACAGACTTTATTTTCTTGGGCTCCAAAATCCCTGTAGATGGTGACTGCAGCTATGAAATTAAAAGACACTTGCTCCTTGGAAGAAAAGTCATGACCAAGCTAGACAGCATACTAAAAAGCAGAGACATTACTTTGCTGATAGAAGTCAGTCTAGTCTAAGCTACGGTTTTTCCAGTAGTCGTGTATGGATATGAGAGTTGGACCATAAAGAAAGCTGAGCATCAAAGAACTGATGCTCTTGAACTGTGTTGTTGGATAAGACTCTTGAGAGCCCCTTGGACTGAAAGGAGATCAAACCAGTCCATCCTAAAGGAAATCAGTCCTGAATATTCACTGGAAGGACTGATGCTAAAGCTGAAACTCCAATACTTTGGCTACCTGCTGCAAAGAGCTGACTCATTAGAAAACTCTGATGCTGGGAAAGATTAAAGTCAGGAAGAGAAGGGGATGACCAAAGAGGAGATGGTTGCATGGCATCACCAACTTGATGGACATGAGTTTGAGCAAGTTGCTGGAGCTGGTGATGGACTGAGAAGTCTGGTGTCCTGTAGTCCACAGGGTCAAAAAGAGTTGGACAAGGCTGAGTGACTGAACTGAACTGAACTGAGGTGGTTAAGTATATTGTCCTGGAATTCATGTTAGCATGATTTGAGAGGAATAAAAACATGTGATGAAGTGAATACCTGACAGATATGATGGGCCTTCCAGAGCACTCAGAGGAGATAAGAGATTTGAGAAAAGCACTATATGGAGCATCAATACCTAGACTGTTAGTGAAAGAAAAGAGACGGAGGAAGAGGAGTGATAGGAGTGGTAATGTTGGTGGTGGATGGTAGTAATTAGCAATAACACGATAATTCACTAAGCAACTATTATGTGTCAGCCATTGCATCATATTTTTCATGTATTAACAATTTTCATTCTCAAAACAATCCTCTAAGGTACTATGGAACTCACAAGATAGGTACTATTACTATACCTATTTTAAAGGAAAATTGACCCTTGTGGACAAAATGGGGAAGGAGAGTACAAACTGAGAGAATACACTGACATACATATAAACTGCCATGTGTAGCACAGATAGCTAGTGAGAGGCTGCTATAAAGCACAGGGAGCCCAGCTCTGTGCTCTGTGATGATCTAGCATGTTGGGAGGGAGTCAGGGAGGCTCAAGAAGGAAGGAATATATCTATACTTAACAACTGATTCACACTGTTATAGAGCAGAAACTAACACAGCATTGTAAACAAATTATACTCCAATTAAAAATAAATTCAAAAAGGTGAGTAAATCAAAAGTTCTCACGCCAAGAGAAAAACTTGATTTGTAACTAGGTATGGTGGATGTTAACTACACCTATTGCAGTGATCATTTCACAGTATACTGAATCATTACGTTGTAAGCCTAAACATAATGATATATGTCAATTGCACCTCAATATAAATAATTTAAAAATGAAGGAAACTGGCATAAAGAAGTTAAATAAGTTCACATACTATTACACTCTTGGTGGTTTTGTCCTGTGATCTGGCTCCAGTGCTTTTAGTCTTTATTATTCAATCCTACTTCCTCAAAATAGATGGAGAAATTCAAAGGGTTACCGAAAACTCAGAATGGCATCATGGCAGAGAAAGGCTGAGGGTTTCAAATGATGGCGTTATTGGCTATTTGGAAGGACTGATGCTAAAGCTGAAACTCCAATACTTTTGCCATCTCATGTGAAGAGTTGATTCACTGGAAATACTCTGATGCTGGGAGGGATTGAAGATAAGAGGAGAAGGGGAAGACAGAGGATGAGATGGCTGGATGGCATCACTGACTCGATGGACCTGAGTTTGAGTGAACTCCGGGAGTTGGTGATGGACAAAGAGGCCTGGCGTGCCTCGACTGATGGGGTCGCAAAGAGTCGGACATGACTGAGAGACTGAAAAGAACTGAATGTTAAGAGATGTCAGGGAAGAGGGCCCAGTAGAGTCGATTTATTAGAAATATTGGACATCATCAGTGACTTAGTAGAGACTCCCTTAGTAAAATGGTGAGTCACAGTTTGATATGGATGCTGTGGGCTGAAAAGAGAGTCTATACCTTCTCTCAAAACACACACACACACACACACACACACACACACACACACGTAATAATGGCAGTTTTTAAGAAGTGAAGGGCAGATGAGAAAATGGAGAGAAAGGGCATATTATTCATCTGTGTATTAAATGGGAGAGTCTGAGAAGAAACTAATGACAAAGGGATTTTTTCATTTTTTTGGTCCTTCTTAGACAGAAGAGACAACTGTGATTTATCCTGTGTAGTGAAGAGCTCAGTCGGTGGACTGCTAAAAAATGCAGAAGGAAAATGAAAAGCTAATGGGCGAGTTGCAAGAAAATATGGAATGCCATCAGTAGGTCATGGATTAGCCTGGAGTACATGGATGTCAACGTCCTCATGGTTTAGTAGAAGGTAGTATAAAATTCAGAGAACCTGTAGTATAAAATTCAGGAAACTTGAAAGTAATGCCATATGTATCTTCTAAGAAAAAAGAAAAGAAACAAAACCCAAAAGGACACAGAGGACAGTGTCCATCATAAAACAGCATGAGGATAATTATTTAAAAGCTAGGGTGCTAATATTAGCTCTGCCACAAAATCATTGGCTGAACTCATCTTCTTTAGAATTATGATATCTCAATTTGTTTGAAAAATGGTTTCAAAAATGGTCCTACTGAAGCAATATACTTTTTTTAATGAAAACCTTAAAAGGCTTTGAGGAAAAAATATATTTCATGAATTCATCATTATCAAGAGAAATATGAATAAACTGAAAGTTACCATTTGTTGTAATGGGAATAGTCCCAGCCCCAGTCAGCTCTGCCATATCTATGCAGTGTCTTTGAGCAAATCATGCAGCCTCTCTGAATCTTGATCTCTTCATTTGTAAAATGAGGATAATTACCCTTAGAGCCAAAACTTGCTGAAGGATCGACCTAGATTTATCTGAAATCACTTTATAATACAAATCACTACACAAAGCAATTCTTTTGTGAATCATGAAATAGCAGCTGTAATAGAAGATAATAACAGCAACAAGAGATGCTGAACAGCATCCTGGCCCAAGTATCTCTGGGGGTTAGAGGTGGACTTGCTGCAAAAAGTCACATCTGTTTTTGGGGGGGCGTTCCAATGAGTCACACTTAATTTTAAACAGCAATGCAGCATTTTGAACAAAGGAAGTGGTCTAGGGGATCCTGACTTTACAGGACAGCGAACGGTTAACTGCCATATGCTACACAGCAGAATTGAGAGATGTGTGGCCACCACCAGAGGGGTGGGAAAAAGATATTGCCGGAGGTTGTGGCTGGGGAAATTTCTTTTCAGTTATGGGAAATCTTTCTGCTTTTGCCATGTGGTCTCACCACATCCTCACGGACCCCCATGGCGGGGCTCTCTGGAGAGATGTAAAGAAATAGGCAAGGCGGGAAGGCAGTTTGAAGGGTGGAGGGAGATAAGCTAAGAGGCATCTAGGGAAGAAGCAACTGATTAGGAGGGAGGGAGCAGAGCTGAAGAGAGGCAGGAATCATCAGAAGGTGCAGTTGTAGCTACTCTGTTTGGGTTGGAATACTTGTGCTGATGATATTGAAATTTCTTCTCTTGAAAATCACACATTCTTTGGTCAGCATCTCTTTTCTATTCTGTCAGAATTACTCACTTTTGGGCTTCTCCTTTTGTTCTCTGACAAAGAGGATGTTCAAGGTTCATAGTGTCGACCCCCCACCTGATGCCCATTTTCAGAATTTGGGCCTTAGGATCTCTTTTGCACCATGGAATCTTACTTTTAATTGCTTCCACTTTTTATGACTTCCCATTGGAGAAGGAAATGTCAATCCACTCCAGTGTTCTTGCCTGGAGAATCCCAGGGACGAGGGAGCCTGGTGGGCTGCCATCTATGGGGTCGCACAGAGTCGGACACGAGTGAAGCGATGCAGCAGCAGCATTGACCTCTACGTAAACATGATTTCTCCAAAACTCCAGCATCCTCCTTGAGATAATAGCTCTCCTTCTTAGCACTCTGTTTCCAAAGAATTTCTGTCATACTTTTTATCATCTAGGACAGAAATCCTGGGTTTATCAAGCTCCGCATAAAACAAATCTCTCACTGCTTCACCAGCATTAATGTCACAAAAATTTATCTATCTTCATCCCACATCTCAACTGTTGTAACACCTTAAATACATTCTCTTAGTTTTCCTAAATCACTGTTTGCATTGTGTCACTTTCCAATTCAAAACGTGATCCTAGTTCTCTACTGATTATGTTAAAAATAAAACTTCTCCGTCTGACTTAGTATGTCCTCTACGATTTTGCTTTAGATATAAAATCTGACTTCTCATTACTCATGATTAATTAAAAAAAAATTAAAGCTATTTACTGTTGCTGTTGTTCAGTCACGAAGTCATGTATGGCTCTTTGTGATCTCATGGGCTGCATGATGCTAAGCTCCTCTGTACTTCACTATCTCCCACTGACAGTGAAGTCGCTGAGTCATGTCCAACTCTTTGCGACCCCATGGACTATAACCTACCAAGCTCCATTGTCCAAGGGATTTTCTAGAAAGAGTACTGGAGTGGGTTGCCATTTCCTTCTCCAGAGGATCTTCCCAACCCACGGATCTGAACCCAGGTCTCCTGCATTGTAGGCAGATGCTTTTACCATGTAAGCCACCCAGAATCTGCTCAAATTCATGTATTTTGAGTTCCTGATGCTATCAAATTTTCTCATCCTCTGCTGTCTTCTGCTCATTTTGCCTTCAGTCTTTCCCTGCATCAGGGTCTTTTCCAATGAGGTGGTGCTTCACATCAGGTGGCCAAAGTATTGGAGCTTCAGCATCAGACCTTATGAGTTGCTGTTATATGTTGGCTTCATGATACAAATATAGATGGAACAGTTAGTATTTTTCCAGAGTTTAAGATTTACAGTTAGGCAAATGCATAGTGTCCCTAGTCTATATCTAAGTATCTAAGTGGTATGCTAAAAGTATGGGAATTTTGAGAAAACGCTCCTAAAATGGATCACAAAGGAACATTTCAAAAGAAGTGGAAAAACAAGGTGAGTTTTAAAAGACAAAGAGAATAAGGTGTAAAAGATACGGAATAAAGATATGTTAGGCATGGGTTAAGTGGCTTGAGAACACATAGCATATTTAAAGACTCCTAAGTTGTTTTTAGCAGCAGGATTAAAAGATTTAGCTATAAAACTAAACAGGTAGGCTAGGGTGAGATTATAAAGGGCCTTGTATGCAAACCTAAGAAATGCTCATTTTATGCTAAAAGCAATGTGAAGCTGTTGAAAGATTTTAATTAAGATAATGAGTTGCAAGATCATATTTGTGTTTTAGAAAGATGCCTGGCAGCAAAGTTGAAAATGCTTGGAAGGGAATGAGAGTGAAGTAGAAAAAACAAAATAGGGAGTTTGGGTCTCTCATAAAGTCTGGAGAAAACAGTTACTACTTAAAAAACAGCTACCACCGCCACACACTTCCTTTATCATCAGTGCTGAAACGCTATAGTCCGATAAAATTGTTTTTGATGATGATGTTTAAAATAAAAAGTATTTCAAGAAAATATGTGCCTACTTTGTAAAATCAGAGATCAGCATTTCATAAACTGCAAATAAAAACAAACCCTTTGAGTTCCATAACAAATTGATGAAATGTCCTCTAATTCCCATGGCTTTCTAATCTTTTAGATAGTTTTCTCCAGCGTTTTATTTACAAATAATTAAGATTAGGGGTACATTACTATACTGTCACATTATAGTTCATTTTTCAATAAAAAGTGGGAAATGTAGACTCTACTTCATAAGAGGATTAAAAAACTAAATTCTATAGGCAAGTATATGATACAGAACAGGGATTAGAAAAAACACTTGCTGTGTTGGACTACTCAACGTGTATGCTATTCCGAACCCTCCTCCCTGCACATAATTTCTGCTCTTTGCCTGCCATTACAGGCTTCTGAATGATTTGCTGCTCTGGATGTTTGTTTTTCTGGAAGATCTGTGTACATTTTATAGAAGACCAAAGATAGCCAACACTATAAAATATTTACATATAGTGTGACAGAACAGCATCATCACTACTTAGGAACTTGTTAGAAATAAAAAGTATTGGGGCATAACACAGATATACTGACTAAGAATAATCTGGACTATGGCCCAGAAATCTATGGTTTGGTAAGCTTTCCAAATTATTCCTATGTATCTTAAGAAGGATTGTAATGTAGTAAAGGGTCAACCTAAAGGCAGAACAATCTAAAGACAGATTTTAGTTAATCAAAAAATTAATTTTGCTGCTATAATGTCTTGATTTTTGGGTTGTGTGGATGTTAAGTCACTTCAGTCATGCCCAACTCTGGACAACCCCATGGACTGTAGCCTGCCAGGCTCCTCTGTCCATGGGATTCTCCAGGCAAGAATACCAGAGTGGGTTGCCATGCCCTCTTCCAAGAGATCTTCCCTGACCCAGGGATTGAACCCACATCTCTTATATCTCCTGCATTGGCAGGTAGGTTCTTTACCACTAAGGCCACCTTTGTAGACAATGACAAATATCCACCAAAATTGTACCAATCCTGAGTCACCTCTGGTGGAACCAAACCTGCTTGTTCATATAATAATGATCTGTAGAATACATATCCCATTAAGCTCATGTTGTCTGTTCATGGGATTCATTTCACCAGAGACTCTATCAACTCATTCAACAAGGAATATCAGCATATAACGTAGACAATGGTCTTCCTGGTAGCTCAGCAGTAAAGAATCTACCAACAATTGCAGGAGTCATAGGAGACATGGGTTCGATCCCTGCATTGGGAAGATGTCCTGGAGCAGGGCATGGCAAGTCACTCCAGTATCCTTGCCTGGAGAATCCAATGGCTAGAGGATCCTGGCGGGTTACAGTCTATAGTGTCACAAAGAACTGGACATGACTAAAGCGACTTAGCATGCACACACCATGAATGATATACTAGGACAGAAAATGAAGCTACTCACTGTGGATAACATTTTAAAATAAATTATCTAATAAAACAAAAACATATATTGTTTTCAGTGAGTTTGTGAGATTTTTCTTAGTTACATTGTTTTTCTAGATCATAACAAATATTCTTATTTTATAAACTAATTGTTTGACATGGACAATTATAATAATTTAACCAGTGGTATAATGTGCTGAAGCCGATTGGAGTGTATTTAGATTTAAGAAACAAAGCATTTCTTTTTCTTGATGGAAATTGAATAAAAATGTCAAACTGCTGCAATCAGACATTCCAGATATGAATATTCATTGGCAACTGTTCATGGCAGATTTATGAGTTCTTTCACCTGCTGTTAGGAGGAAAAGGAAAACATTAAGTTGCCAAATAAAGCCATTAACATAAGCTAAAAGAAAAAATATATACACAGATGGATGCTGATCTTGGAATTATGCAATCTTATCAAAAGAGACCTATTTCTTTTATATTGTGAAGGCATTTGTTTTGTACATGCAGATTGCAAAGGTCTAAGATTTGAACTCAGAATCTACAATCTGCACCATCTCCCATGGTTTATGGAGGACAGTGGAACCAAACATCTATCAACTTGTCATGGAATAGCTATGTGTAAAGACACTCATTAACAGTCTGAGTCGTACTTTAACCGTCTGCCCCATTCCTTCAGCACCATTTACATCAACATCCACACATATTGGACTATTTTGCCCTAAAGAAAAGATTTGATTAAATTTGAGGGTATAATTTAAATGGACGATAACAAACTACTTCTATGGATTTGTTTGGAAAGTTGAGTAATGAGAAACAGCATAAAATATTTGCTTAGGCATGTTAGGTTACTTATTTAACCATGTGTGAATTCCCGTTAATTTGTGAAACACAGTTTTCATGAGCATTTTTAGTGCTTCCTGTTTACTACCAGGGTTGAAAAGCTCCAAAAACAGAAGATTTCTTGAAGCAGTTCAGCATTTTCATTTATAGGCAAGAAAAGGACACACAGAAGCAATAATAACTGCCCTTTGAATCTTTTATTATTCTCATTCACAATTCTGTTCTTATTTGTTTAAGGTATTTTTTAGTTTACCCTTTTAATATATTTCATACAATCTCTTAAAAAAATATGTGGATCTTTCTTATAGTTTAAATAAGCACAGAAGCAATACTAATGGACATTTCTATGTTAATTAATTGAATAAAACAGTAACGGAACTATGAGGCCAAGAATTTGGGTTGTATTTTACACAAAAATCATAAGATTTCAACCAAATTAGATTTCAACTGAATTATTTGGCAAAGCAATCACTGTATTTTTCTATAAGAAGAGGCATTTGAAGAGAATTGTAGAGATCTGAAATCAGAAGCCCCCAGCTGCTGTTCCTGAATTATATCAAGAAGTTAAACAAGAAGACTGTATAGTCAAGTTACTGGACTTGGTTGACAAAATCAAACTGAATGGTGCTGAATTCTCAAAAGTTTGCATTTATCTCACTCATTAATTGTTGGTGGAAGTGTAAATTAGTGTTGTCTATGGTGGCAAATTTGCTAAAATTTTTATGGAGGATAATTCACCTAATATATGAAAATTAAACCTATACACCTGTTAAGCCAGTAACTCCACTTCTAGGCATTGAACCTATAAAAGTTTACCACTTTCAAAAGAATTTATTGCATCAGAGTTATAGTAGCAAATGATTGACAGCAATCTAAATGTCTGTTAACAGAGGACAGGCTAAATAAATCCTGGTTCATCCGTACAATGGATTACTTGTAGATGTTAAAATATGAGGTAGTTATATAGTTACTGATGTGGACTAAATTTAAAGAATATTTTTCAGTTCAGTTCAGTTCAGTTGCTCAGTCGTGTCCGACTCTTTGTGACCCCATGAATTGCAGCATGCCAGGCCTCCCTGTTCATCACCAACTCCCGGAGTTCACTCAGACTCATGTCCATCGAGTCCATGATGCCATCCAGCCATCTCATCCTCGGTCGTCCCCTTCTCCTCCTGCCCCCAATCCCTCTCAGCATCAGAGTCTTTTCCAGTGAGTCAACTCTTTGCATGAGGTGGCCAAAGTACTGGAGTTTCAGCTTTAACATCATTCCTTCCAAAGAAATCCCAGGGTTGATCTCCTTCAGATTTTAAATTAAAAAAAAAAACAAGGCACAAAATTTTGTATAGAATATGCTATAGCTTTACTGTGAGAGAGACAGAGAAAAGAGAATTTATTTTTCTGTTTGTTCATTTATCTATTCATCCATCCAGAAGGATACACAAGAATCTGTAAATAGTGATTCTCCCTCTGTAGATGACTAGGGTGGGAGTACACCTCATTCTCATTCTCTGTGCATTATCATGTACTGAGTAAATATATTTAAAAATAAATTTTAATTGCAAAAAATTCATTGCCAACTATGCCACATTATGAAGTATGAGTCAATGTATACATAGAATAAACAATAATATCCTAAATGTTCAAGTGCTGTGTACTAGGTATAGTTAGGGACTATTCTTATAGTAGGCTTTTATTATTTGAGTTTTTATCCAATCACCTACTTTTATATGTTAAAAATTTACAGTAATGCTATACTTTTTTAACTTGGTTAATGCTATGGGCCCTCTCCTCCCAAAACTGCACACATCCATACACCCACAAATGTGCAATAAATCCAGATTTATTATTTGTAGTCCAAAGCCATTTTCCATGGATGCTTAAAGTTCCATGAATCTTGGGATAACAATTCCTTATTTATTTTCTTTATTTAAAAAAAAAACTTTTCATCTTATATTGTGGTATAGCCAATCAACAGTGTTGTAACAGTTTCAGATGCACAGTAGAGCAATTCAACCACACACATACATTTGTCAATTCTCCCCAAAACTCCCGTCCCATCCAGGCCCACATATAACGTTGAACAGAGTTCTGTGTGCTATAAAGTAGATTCTTGTTGGTTATCCATTTTAAATATAGCAGTGATGGACAGATGTGAGATTTGGATCATAAGGAAGGCTCAGAGCCAAAGAACTGTTGCTTTTGGATTGAGATGTTGGAGAAGACTCTTGAGTGTCTCTTGGACAGCAAGATCAAATCCGTCAATCCTAAAGGAAATCAACTCTTAATATTCATTGGAAGGACTGATGCTGAAACTGAAGCTCTGGTACCTTGGTCATCTGATGCGAATAGGAAACACTGGAAAAGACCCTGATGCTGGGAAAGATTGAGGGCAAGAGGAGAAGAGGGCAACAGAGGATGAGATGGTTGGATGGCATCACTGACTCAAAGGACATGAGTTTGAGTAAACTTAAAGAGTGATGGTGATGGACTGAGAGGCCTGGCATGCTGCAGTCCATGGGGTAGCAAAGAGTCGGGTAGGACTAAGTTACTGAACAACAACAGCAATCCCTTCCTCTCATCCTCCCCCACTGGCAATGGGGGTCTTAAGTTCTTTTCTAAGTCTGTGTGTCTGTTTTTTAAGTAACAACTATTTATTTTAATATGAGATAAATGTGGAAGTTATATATCATTCATCCTTCAATCAGGAACACAGAAAGATTCTAGTAATCACTTTGAACAAGACTTTAAATCAAATGCAATGTGTTAGACTGAAAATTTTGATTACAGTCTAAGCCCGAGTAACTCTTGAAAAGCAGTACATTTAGAGTTACAAGTGGCCAGCTCACCAATTCCTTTTTTAGTCATTTTGTATCCTGGCAGCATTTCCATCATTGTGGAAGTGTTTTAAAAATATTAGCCAAAGGGAAAAATAAACTAAATACTAAGAAAGTTTTATTATATTTTAAGAGTGAAATAGTAACAATGTGGGGTTTTTTGCCGTTAAAATTTTTACCTGATACTAGTTCCAAGGATGTGATGAGGCCTGCTATTATTTTAAGATAAAAATCTCAATATCTGTCACTTCAAAAATAAGCAGTATTACCTAAAAGAGTAGTCACTAAGAAACCACCTCTTTGAAAACACGGAATTCCTTAATAATTACCCTTAGTTGTTTATGTATCAACAACTATGATGGTGTTCCTATTACATGTATTATAGATTTTCTTTTAGTACTATATTTACAATAATCACCATCCTATTTTAAAATAATAGTGAATACAAGTCTAACTGTTAAGCACACAAAAGCAGAACACATGGAAGATTTATTAACATAAATTCTGAAGTTGCTAAAAAATAACGAAAGACATTTAATCACTCCATAGATGTATTCTTTTAAAACATAATATCACTGTTCATTCAAATTGGGGTTTTGTATTTGGAGATTTACATCAGTTATTTTCATGGGTTTGTTTGCACTTCTCATTTTCTCGCTCTTAAAATATTTGAAAAGTAGCATAACATCTCTTTCCTTTGACCTCTTCTGACAAATTAAATATTCAACAACCCTCAAGCATCCATTACCCTTGAGATGACATCATGATCTCAATAACACTCCTTTAAGCTAATCAACATAATTGCCACACATCTAGAACTTGCAGAGATCCTTAGACAAAGGTAGCAACAGAGCCTTTGCTATTAAGGGGTCAGAATTTAGGTTTAAATGGCTCAGGGTCTTAGATTCAGCACTTTATTTAATATCTGGTCAAAATATGCTTTCTCCTTAATTAGCAAATGAAGAAACATGAAGCAAGAAATTCATATTCATAGGGTATGATAGGAAAGGCTATTCTATAATATCTATTTTGGATAACAAAGCCTTCAACAAAATACATTTTTTCTAGTTTTTAAGCGACATAGGGCAGCTGACAGGTGAAGTGTGGAGCTTCCTACTATGTGTCCCATTAGGGGACAAGGAATTTGCTCTCTCATCAATAAGAATTTTACTGGTTCTTCTGATTATAAGCTGTAAATCTTAACACAGGTTTTATAGTTAATGTATCCCAGATGCCCTAAGTATTTGAAAACAATAAAAACAACACAAACCATATTAAAAAACTCATATGTGTCAAGCACTGTTCTAAGTGTTTTCAGACTCTCTGATTTATTTCCTCCTTACAACCACCTTATGATGTGGGCAGTATTATTAACTCATTTACAGATGAGGGATTTGAGGTGAAGAGGTGTTTACTTATCATGATCAAAATCATGAAACTGCGTGGGGAATTTGAATCCAAACCAAGGAAATTTACACATTTAAACACTACTAAATTACACTGAGGGCTTCTCTGATGGTTCAGCAGTAAAGAAATTCAAAGTGGAAGTCGCTCAATCATGCCCGACTCTTTGGATGCCCATGGACTATACAATCCACGGAATTCTCCAGACCAGAACACTGGAGTGGGTAGCCTTTCCCTTCTCCAGCAGATCTTCCCAACCCAGGAATGGAACCGGGGTGTCCTGTATTGCAGAAGGATATTTTAGCAGCTGAGCTATCAGGGAAGCCCCAAAAGAATCTGCCTGCAATACAGGAGAACAGGAGATGCGGGTTTGATACTTGAGTTGGCGAGATCCCCTAGAAGAGGGCATGGCAACCTACTACCGTATTCTTGCCTGAAAGATCCCATGGACAGAGGAGCCTGGTGAGCTACAGTCCATTACGTCTCAAAGAGTCAGACATAACTGAAGTGACTGAGTACAAGCATTGTACATTGAACATTAAAGAGATGTTTTAAATAACCTTATTTTTTTTTTTTTCAAAAGAAAGGTCACAGGAAGAAAAAGTGAAAGTTGCTCAGTCCTATACACACAGTCCATGGAATTCTCCAGGCCAGAACACTGAAGTGTGTAGCCTTTCCCTTACTCTAGGGGATCTTCCCAATCCAGGGATCGAACCCAGGTCTCCCACATTGCAGGTGGATTCTTTACCAGCTGAGCCACAAGGGAAACCCCACAAGAAAAGAAGGCTGATGATTATATATAGACTCATCCAACAGATATTTATCAGTTACTGTTAGGCATTTTTGTAGAAGCAACTAACAAAAGATGAATGAAAAACAAAATGAAGCTGAAGAAACTTAATACAAAGGTTAGTTTGTTTTTTCTTTTTAACTGTTTACCAGTCTAACTAGTTTCCAACTATTTCAAGTAATAAAATTAAAATATATGAGATGAAAAACTTTCAATTGTTTCTGTAATTTTCATCTATATATTCTTAAACCCACTGTATTTAAAAGAGTTTTATGTAAGATGATTGCCAGGATATAGTAATGAAGTGTTATTTGACTATTCTGTGATTTTTCTCTAGGTAGCTTTTTTTTTTTTTCCTTTTTGTCAGTGTAAGTCTAATCAATATCACCAAAAATTTTCTCTGACCTGTTTCTATTCAACTGTGTATAATGCCTATAATAATCTATTTTTCTGATTAACCTTCAGATTTTCTGTCTACCATGAAGTCTTCCCTGAATATATACACATAAATGACTTTAAAGTGTGCAGTTTAAAATACTCATGTAATATCAAATATAGCTAATAACATTAACATTTTACTGAATTTTTAGGTATTATTTCTTGAAAACTAGTTGTCTGGTATAATTTTTTGTCATTCAAAGCAACTCTATCTAATATAATTTCTGCAGTGACAGGCATATCCCATAATTATATGGTCTGAAATAGTAGTCACTAGACACATATGGCTATTGAGGACTTTAAATGTGGTTAGAGGGACAGAATACTTGAAATTTTACTTTTATTTAATTCAGTAAATTGAATTTAAATTAAGTCACATGTGGCTACTGGCTGCCTGACAATGTAGACCTGCAGTGATATATTTAGAGCTGATATTTAATAAATCTTGTTGAATGAATGAATGAATGCATACATAAAAGTTCTCAGGTTCTCAAGATATATTCATTGCACTTAAAATTTTGATTTGGAAAGTATTAAAAAACATCTATGAAGGCAAACATTTTAGGGATGAATAGAATCATAGAATCATAAAGTTAGCCTAGGGAAAGACTCTTGATCATTTAATCATACAAATTTTTACTTGACAAATAAGAGACAACTGAGTCCAGGGTAACAAATATCCTTTTACAACTAGTCTGTAAAGAGGCAAGGACTAGAGCCCACGTGTCTGTTTATCAGGATAGAATTTTGGCTATAATATTCTGAAATTTTCTGAGTCATTAAACATTTTGCCTTTTCATCATCTANCAACTGAGTCCAGGGTAACAAATATCCTTTTACAACTAGTCTGTAAAGAGGCAAGGACTAGAGCCCACGTGTCTGTTTATCAGGATAGAATTTTGGCTATAATATTCTGAAATTTTCTGAGTCATTAAACATTTTGCTTTTTCATCATCTATAAAATTGTAACCTATTTTAGTGCTTTGTTTTGGGGTAGTCTGGAAGCAGACATAAATCCAGGATTGTTGAGCCACTAAGTTGTGTTAGACTCTGTGACCCCATGGACTGTAGAATGCCAGACTCGCTGTCCTTCACTATCTCCTGGAGTTTGCTCAAATTCATGTCCATTGAGTCAGTCATGCCATCCTACCATCTCATTCTCTGTTGTCCTCTTCTCCTCCTGCCCTCAATCTTTCCCAGCATCAGGGTCTTTTCCAATGAGTCAGTTCTTTGCAGCAGGCAAAATACTAAAGCTTCAGCATCAGTTCTTCCAATGAATATTCAGGGTTGGTTTCCTTTAGGATTGACTAGTTTGATCTCCTTGCTGTCTAAGGGACTCTCAAAAGGAGTCTTCTGTAGCACTACAATTTGAAAGCATCATTTTTTCGGCACTCAGACTTCTTCATGTTCCAACTCTCACATACAGGTAGTTCGTTTGGGAGGTGGAGAGAACACAAGCAGAGGAGCAACATAGGGAAGGCTAGGTAGCAAGAAAGAGCATTATCAAGCCAGATCCTGTGGGCCTCAGAGCTGTCTAACGAAGACAATTTGGAACATGATTTAGCCATGCATATTTCAGAGTAATCCCAGTTAGGGAGGATGGGATGGTGTCAAGTGAGAGAACTGGAGTTCCCACTGGTTCCTGGGCATGTGGAATTCAGTCGATCACAGTGATGAAGCAAGGTGGGAGAGATCTGGGGATTTTTCAGGCTTTTCCAGCTTCTTTCCATTTTGACTTAGCATAGGATTTAGCTATAGTAGTTGCTAAGTTAATATTTGTTTTATTGAATATGTATAATAGGAAAGATGTTATGCAGCTTGAAGAGATAAGGTTCAATATAGCTGTTTTTAGTCATCAGTCTTAATAGGCTGAGTTTTTTAAATTAATTAATTTATTTTAACTGGAGGCTAATTACATTACAATATTGTAGTAGTTTCTGCCATACATTGACATGAATCAGACATGGGTGTACACATGTACCATGGACTAAGAGCTTTTAAAAGACAGAGATACTAATATTTGTATCCTAGGAACTAGCACAGTGACTAGTGGTAAATAAATGATTTCCAAATTATTGCCATAACTTAATCTTGTCAACCTAATATACAAAAGAACAACATAATATTTTAATACTCCTGCTAATCTTAACAGTAAATACTAATTGTACCTAAAATTTGTTTCTAGATAATTTTTGTATAATAGCTCATTATTCTTCACCTTAATTCTGAGCTATATATACTACTTATCAGCATAAAAATCATACTACAACAAAGCACAAGTAAAAATTTTCTGTAGGTTTTTGGAAAAATGATATATTAACTATGGTGTTCAAAATTTTAATTTATAACTTAATGCATTATCATAATTTCTAATATAAGGGATCTTTCATTTTGGAATTTGGTTTTGAAACGGGGATAAAAGCCTAAGGACTATGGCTCTTCTTATGCATCTCTGTACTTAAAGTTAGCTGCAAAATTAGTGGTATTCTGAAGCTGAAGCATGCAATACAGATGTGGCCATGATAGAAAACCAGAGTTTAGGAGAATATATAGATTTGGAAAGGAACATATACTACTTCTCTCCTCAATTTGATTTTTTCCAAATAAGAGATTCCAAGACATTTGCTATAACCTTCCACAATAAGCACTGAGTACAGGGTTCCTTGGTGGCTCAGATAGTAAAGAAGCTGCCTGCCATGCAGGAGACCTGGGTTTGATCCCCAGGTTGGGAAGATCCCCTGGTGGAGGGCATGGCAACCCACTCCAGTATTCTTACCTGGAGAATCCCCATGGACAGAGAAGCCTGGTGGGCTGCAGTCCAAAGGGGTGCAGAGTCAGACACAACTGAGTGACTAAGTATAGCACAACACCCTCTAGGTATTTTAGATGTGATGCCTAAGATAAGCTATTTCCTTCACTTTAGAACAGATTTCTAAGTTATTTTCCTACTGAGAAATTAACATCTGCAGAGCATATCTGATATCTATATTGTAGAACAGTTTTAATAACCAGAAAGTAATAAGATGGTAGATATCTTTGTTAGAATTCTATCACCCTAGGTGTAGAGTCATTTAGGAAGCAGATGGGTTGAAACTTAAGAATGTTGCTTAGTGGAACAAGTGAAATATCTGTGCATAGTTTTACTTCAGTTTGTTTACACTGGATTCTTTTCATTGTTTTAAGTTCAGTTTCAGTGCATGTTACCCTGGAGAATGGAGAATGGAGAATGTTGAAATGCTTCTCATAAAACCACTATAGTGAGGTACATAGAGGCAGGGATAGTGGCAGCGGCAGTGGTTGGTTAAGTCTGTACCAACTCAGCTTGCGGAGCACGTGCAGGGATGTGCAGCATCTCTTCTCAATTCTAAGTTCAATGAGGAGAATTCACCTTGGGAGCTTGAAATCCACCAGGTAGAAGTATTTATACTATAGAAATTGTATATGTTACAAATCAAATTGTTCTGTCCCTCATCCTGTTATTAAACATTTAGCAGCATCATTTACTATATGCCACTGCATATAAAGGCCTGTTAGGAGTCCCAGAACTAATTTCATTCAACTTAAGATTTATTTGTAGAAGTGCCTTGCCTGCGTGATACATCATAATTAGGTGGCCAAATTGTTTCTGGAACCAAAAATCATGAGTCTACAGTTGAGGTGTTGCATTATACAATGACTGGCTCTACAGCATGAGAAACTAATGGTAAAGACTGTAGTTTTCTTACTTACATTTTTTATTGGAGTTAAAATTTTACTTTTAATTCTGAGATCATTACAAGGTTTCCAAGTTTTATTTTGTTAATGAAATTTAAAAAAAATGCATTGCCATCTCTTCTCATAGCTGAATGAACATTAATATTGAAAAAAGTTTGAAAATTAAAAAGATATAATCTCAGAATACATTATAATTCCTAGGAAAGAAAAAATTTCCCTTCTTTCATACCATCCTACTATGTATCAGTGATGGTTTTGTCACAAGCAGAAAGGATCTTTAGAAGAGTAAATCTAAGAATGATAACCTGAAAATTATCATATTCAATTTGAGCAATGTTGAGAGAGTGGAAGTTGCCAGACAGAATACCCAGTCATACAAAATCCATGGAGTGTCCATGGATCTCTTTTGTTCTTCAGTTACTCCCTAGTGTCTGATCTTTGCAACCCTATAGGCTGCAGCATGCCAGGCTTCCCTGTTCTTCACCATCTCCCAGAGTTTTCTCACGCATATCCATTGAGTCAGGGATGCCATCCAATCACCTTGTCCTCTGTCACTCCTTTCTCCTCCTGCCTTCAATCTTTCCCAGCATTAGAGTCTTTTCCAATGCGTTGGCTCTTCGCATCAGGTGGCCAAATTATTGGAGCTTCGGCTTCAGTATCGGTCTTTGAACAATTAAAAAGCAGAGACATTACTTTGCCAACAAGGTCCATTTATTCAAAACTCTCAAGAGTTTTCTCCAACACCACAGTTCAAAAGCATCAATTCTTCGGCGCTCAGCCTTCTTCACAGTCCAACTCTCACATCCATACATGACCACAGGAAAAACCATAGCCTTGACTAAATGGACCTTCATCGGCAAAGTAATGTATCTGCTTTTGAATATGCTATCTAGTTTGGTCATAACTTTTCTTCCAAGGAGTAAGCATCTTTTAATTTCATGGCTGCAGTCACCATCTGCAGTGATTTTGGAGCCCCCCAAAATAAAGTCTGACATTGTTTCCACTGTTTCCCCATCTATTTCCCATGAAGTGATTATAATTATTCCTAGGAAAGAAAAATTTTCCTTCTTTCATACCATCCTACTATGTATCAATGACAGTTTGGTCACAGCAGAAAGGATCTTTAGAACAGTAGATATAAGAATGATAACCTGAAAATAATTATATGCAATTTGAGCAATGTTGAGAGAGTTGAAGTTGCCAGACAGAATACCCAATCACACAAAAACCATGGAGTGTCCATGGATCTCTTTTGTTCTTCAGTTACTCCCTAGTGTCTGATCTTTGCAACCCTATAGGCTGCAGCATGCCAGGCTTCCCTGTTCTTCACCATCTCCCAGACCTTGCTCATGCATGTCCATTGAGTCAGGGATGCCATCCAATCACCTTGTCCTCTGTCACTCCTTTCCCCTCCTGCCTTCAATCTTTCCCAGCATCAGAGTCTTTTCCAATGCGTTGGCTCTTCACATCAGGTGGCCAAATTACTGGAGCTTTGGCTTCAGTATCAGTCTTTGAACAATTAAAAAGCAGAGACATTACTTTGCCAACAAGGTCCATCTGTTCAAAGCTCTCAAGAGTCTTCTCCAACACCACAGTTCAAAAGCATCAATTCTTTGGCACTCAGCCTTCTTTATGGTATCCAGTTCTCACATCTGTACATGACTACTGGGAAAACCATAGCTTTGAGTAGATGGACCTTGTTGGCAAAGTTATGCCTCTGCTTTTTAATTTGTTGTCTAGGTTTGTCATAGCTTTTCTTCCAAGGAGCCAGCATCTTTTAATTTCATGGCCACAGTCACCATCTGTAGTGATTATGGAGACCAAGAAAATCAAGTTTGTCACTGTTTCCATTGTTCCCTCTCTATTTACCATAAAGTTATGGAATCAGATGCCATGATCTTCGTTTTTTGAATGTTGAGTTTTAAGCCAGCTTTTTCACTCTTTCATTTTCATCAAGAGGTTCATTAGTTCCTCTTGGCTTTCTGCCATAAAGGTGGTGTCATCTGCACATCTGAGGTTATTGATATTTCTTCTAGCAATCTTGATTCCAGCTTGTGCTTCATCCAGCTGGCCATTTCACATGATGCACTTTTGCATATAAGTTAAATAAGCACAGTGACAATATACAGCCTTGACATATTACTTTCCCCATTGGAAAAGCATTCTTCCATGTATGCTCTAACTGTTGCTTCTTGACCTGCATACAGGTTTCTCAGGAAGCAGGTAAGGTGGTCTGGTATTCTCATCTCTTTAAGAATTTTCCACCATTTGTAGTTATCCATACAGTCAAAGATTTTGCATAGTCAATGAAACAGAAGTAGATGCTTTTATGGAATTCTCTTGCTTTTTCTATGATCCAACAGATGTTGGCAATTTGGTCTCTGGTTCCTCTACCTTTTCTAAATCCAGTTTGAACATCTGGAAGTTCTTGGTTCATGTAATGTGGAAGCTTAGCTTGGAGGATTTTGAGCATTACTTTGCTAGTATGTCAATGAGGGCAATTGTGAGGTAGTTTAAGCATACTTTGGTATTGCCTTTCTTTAACTGCAGAAATAGATATCAAATCTGACTTCTCAGGAAGCTTTCTTTTCTCTCCTTGCTATTCTCTGGAACTCTACAGTCAGGTGGGGATATCTTTTTCTTTTCTCTTTCCCTTTAGCCTCTTTTTTCCCCTCAGCTATTAGTAAGGCTTGCTTAGAAAACCATTTTACCTTTTTGAATCCCTTTTTCTTGGGGATGATCTTAATTACTGCCTCCAATACAATGTTATGAACTTCCATCCACAGCTCTTCAGGCACTCTGTCTATCAGATTGAATCCCTTGAATCTGTCTGTCACTTCCATTATATAATCATAAGGGATTTGATTTAAATCATACCTGAATGGTCTAGTGGTTTTCTCTACCTTCTTCAATTTTTCTGAATTTGGCAATAAGGATTTCATGATTCGATCTGCATACAGCTCCCAGTCTGTTTTTGCTGACTATAGAGAGGTTCTCCATCTTTGGTTGCAAAGAATATAATCAATATGATTTCAATATTGACCATCTGGTGATGTCTTAGCTGAGGATTTATCAAATTATCTACATTCCTGGTTTCCTTATCTGTACTCTCTTAAGTAGATTTCTCATAAGAAAAGTTTTTTCAGAGTCACTTTTCACAAAGAAAATGTAGCCACAAGTGTGCTGTCTCCTTCTCAGTTCTCACTCAGTAAAACTAATAAGCTCTGTAATCTCTCTGAATCTTCCATTAGTTTCTAGTACATTGCACTCATCTCGACAATCCTGGTAACACATGTAGTTTGATAATGAACAAAAATGAGGACTCTTTTGAGAGACAAGATGAATACTAGATTTAATATTGGCCCGATTGACTGCTGTTCTGATAGCTGACCTGGACACCCGGGGATTAATACTGCCCCATGTCCATCAAACTATGCTAAACAATGTTTCAACTTATTTGAGAAATATTGATTCATTTTCAAGTGCTATCAGATATCATTATCCCTTATGTCATTATTTCTGGTAGTGTTAGTCGCTCAGTCGTGTCCAGCTCTTTGTGACCCCACGTACTGTGGCCCACCAAGCTCCTCTGTCCGTGGAATTCTCCAGGCAAGAATACTGGAGTGGATTGCCATTCCCTTCGCCAGAGGATCTTTCTGACGCAGGGACTGAACCTGAGTCTTCCTCATTGCAGGCAGATTCTTTACCGTCTGAGCTACAGGGAAGATCCATTTCTAGTAAGTTATTGCCAATATTTATATGTTATTAGAAGTGAGAAACAACTAAAAATGTGAGAGGAACAGTATATTTTATGTTACCTCCTCTTCTAATCCGAAGATTGATAGGTGAGAAAAAACTAAACTCTTGGACAGTAGCAAGTCAAGCAAGAAGGTCCAGTTAAATGCATGTTTGGCATATTTAACAAAGCAGATCAACCAACAGATGTACATTAACCATGACTTTGTTTTTGTAAAGGAGAATTATTATTGACATTTTCGGCTTGAGGGGCCACAGAGGGTGAATAAGTTGAGTGTTGTTCAATTATTTAATCAAGTTCTAGGAAAGATGTGAATCACAAGGTCAGCTGGCATGTGAAGGGAATTATAGAAACAGAGTGGTATTGGTCAAAAGGTAGACTGCGGTACTGAGAGTATCATACAGATTGACTCTTTGTCAGCAAGTATATTGACAAGTGAACATGTGGAAAACTATTTTTGGACTTTTGAATTAAAATGATTTTAAAAAGAATAAGGAACTATGAATAGTTTAGTGACTCTAAACATGTAGGCTATTTTAGCTTAAGTGCTCTCATAAGAGCCAGTAAATAGGTACAAACATAGAGAACAGTTTTTCCAAAACCACTTCCAACACAGACAACTGTAATGAGTATTGAGAATAACAAGGTACCAGTGTTAATAGTTGGAGAAGGCGATGGCACCCCACTCCAGTACTCTTGCCTGGAAAATCACATGGATGGAGGAGCCTGGTAGGCTGCAGTCCATGGGGTCGCTAAGAGTCGGACATGGCTGAGCAACTTCATTTTCACTCTCATGCATTAGAGAAGGAAATGACAACCCACTCCAGTGTTCTTGCCTGGAGAATCCCAGGGACGGGGGGGGCCCTGGTAGGCTGCCATCTATGGGGTCGCACGGAGCCGGACACAACTGAAGCAACTTAGCAGCAGTAGCAGCAGCAGCGTTAATGGTAAATAAAAGTATTGACCCTTTAAACTATCATTTAGACATACAAAAATAGAAATACAGAATGTTCACTCATCGTTCAGTTTTTTAGATTTCTAAACATATGAAGAGGCTTCCCTGGTGCCATGGAAAAGAATCTGCATGCAGTGCAGAAGATCTGGGTTCAATCCCTCGGTCGGGAAGATCCCTTGGAGAAGGGAATAGCTAATCCACTCCAGTATTCTTGCCTGGAGAATTCCGTGATAGAGGAGCCTGGTAGGCTACAGTCCATTGGATCACAAAGAGTAGGACATGACTGAATAACTAACACACACACACACACAAACATGTTAAGATGTTACATTATGAACATAATTTAATAATATAAATTTACTTAGTGAAATTTGGCAGAATATGATATTTATTTCAATAAGCTATAAAGATCTATGTAAAATATTTCTTTCAGGGATGAACATATGTGCAAAGAGTAACTATTCTGTTGCTTTCCAGTGTGGAAGAATAATTACTTTGTGGATTCCCAGTAAGATAAACATATCCTTTATGATCAATTGCATCTCTGATAGAATGACAGACATGACTAATTGAGGGAAAGCCCTAGATCCAATATAGTTTTATTTCATAAAGGTTTTGGTTCTGTAACACATGCCAACAGTCATCAATAAATTGAGATATATTGTCTTGTTTCAACCACCATTAAGTTACAGCACAGAGCTATAGGATTATAGTCAATGAGTTGTATTTAATGGGTCATTGCCAAGTTCACATGACATAAGTAATGTTCCACAGTGGTTGGTCCCAGGCCTATCCTTGAGCATCTTAATCAGTGACTTTGATGATTGACTCATGAACATAATCATTAATTTTGCAGGTAAGTTGCAGAGAGTGACATTTTAAGCACTTCAGAGGGAAAGAATGAGAATATAAACTAACTTTAGGAAATTCCACAAGTTTTCAAAATTAATTATGATGAAATTCAAGAAGAACAAATAAAGGTTATTGTGTTGACTGAAAAAAATTTAAAAAGTAGGAGAGTGAGGAAAAGTTGTCTATGCATAAAAATACTTAAAGTCTGAAGCACCCCAGAGAAAGGGATTAAAAAGTCAAATATGGGTACACAATGTACTGTAAGGTTTAAAAGGAACAGGAGACTTGGTTACTTGAATGAAGTAATAACATTACGGCACTATGGACAAGAGATTTGGGGCAGAAAACTTGTTTTGAATCCAAGATGCCAACTTAGTAACTTTGAGATCTTGGGTTGAACCATGCTGTATCTCTGAATCTCATATGATAAATGGGTTAATTTGTGTAAAAATGCATAGTGAATTTTAAATCACCATTCTAGTGTTGGTTGAAAATAATTTCTCTCAACTTATAGATATTTTATCCACACTTAATAAGATTTTTGAAGGGCTTAAACATTTAAAGGACTTAGATAATATTTTCTATTAGAAGATACAAAATTGCAGTTGAAGTTTTAATTTTTTAGCCAAAATATAATAATTCCAATCTTTCCAGAACACAAGTGGGAACTAAGCATTTCTAAAGTGCTAATTAATCCAGAAGTTGTATTCTGCTAACTATAGTATTGAAGATTTAACTTTTATAAAGCCAGGGTTATTAGATTCTGGCAAGCTATGAAATATTCAATTTTATATGTTTCAAAAGAAAAAAAATGATATGACTAAATTTTCATCTATCTAAGACTAGATATGACTTCCCTGGTGGCTCAGTTGGTAACGAATCCACCTGCCAATGTAGGAGACACAGGTTTAATCCAGGGATGGGAAGATCCTCTGGAGAAGGAAAAGGCAACTCACTCCAGTATTCTTGCCTGGAAAATCCTATTAAACAGAGGAACCTGGCAGGCTACAGTCCATGGGATTCTAAGAGTTGGATACAACTTAGCAACTAAACCACCACAAGACTAGATAAAGTTCAGGCCAAAAACAGTTTGTGTACTATTTAAAAGATCTTTCAGAGGGCCTTCCTGGTTTAATAGTAAGTCTTTTCTTTCCTTCTTTTGTGTTTTCTATCCCCAGTTCACTGTTTTACTAGCCTGACTTCACTACTCTGTTGATTTTTCTACTGCAGTAAATAAATCTTTATTTTGCTAGTGCTTAAAAATTTAGGTGTTTTTTTTTTTTTTTTATTTCTCCTTTAGTCTTAGGCAGAAGGAGATAATAGCAAGGGAGGCAAACTTCTGGTTTGAGAGCTGAGACAGGAATCTAGAATCCTATACATGATGACAACTTGTTAAGTATATACAAATGAAGTCCCAAATATCTCTTTCCATAACACTCATCAGACTAAGTTGTGGTAGGGTCCAGGTAAAAATGAGGTGCAGAGGGAAACCACAAAGGAAAAAGTAGGGGCTTAAGTATGTTATAATGTTAAAAAAAATGATTGAAGCGTTTTTCTTATAAAATGATTTTCACTTCAGATCAAGTGTTTCTTGATCTGAAACCACTAACCTTGATGTGAGAAACCATTTCTCCTGATTAAGTAGTGTAATTTGCATATGTGGTTTACTACATACAGAGATCTTACCATATATTCTAATTTTTTGGCATGAAACTCTCACTGATTCAGGAAATTTTACATTAAGATTGCCTGGTAATGTGAAATCTGTTCAGGAAGATTGGAAAACCATATCATATTCCCAGTAGATTATACTATCATTTTTAACAGTTACATCAAAACAAACTCATATCTGCTCAATTGTAAACAATGCTGCATGAACCATTTTAACCCTAAATAAACATGCTGTTTATTTAAACATGTAAGTGTTGGAGAAATACAAAATCTGATGCCAAAGTCCCTTAGCAACAAAGAACTTGAATGATTATGAAAAGATTAACATCACTAAATCTCTAAAATAACCTAAGCTTGTTAATATTTAGAACCTGCATATTTAATGATGATGCAATTCAACAATTGCTCCTTATCTTTTCCACTTGAAAGAATGCCAGCTTTCTTTTTTTCTCCTCTTTCAATTCTACTCCTCTTGATATAAGATCAATGTAACCTAACTCTTCCATTGTCGCCGTGTATGAAAGACATGTCCAGCAAAACCACAACTTTGTATTGCTTGTGTTTTCTAGAACAATGAATTGTAAAACCTTAACATATAGACTTTATGGACATGAATGTGAGAAAACTCTGGGAGATAGTGAAGGAGAGGGAAGCCTGGTGAGCTGCAGTTCATGCAGTCACAGAGTCATACATGACTTAGTGACTGAAACAACAACACAGAGTGCACTTGGGGACCTTGTAAAAACGCCGATTTTTAATTTAGCAGGTCTGGAATGGGGCCCCAGATTCTGCGTTTTGAATAAACTGCCAGATGTTGTCCATTCTGCTCTAAAATAGCAGCTATGTCCTGAAACACATAGAGAAGAAATACTTCACCAAATCTTTGAACTATGACAAAGTTCTAACTTTTTGTAAAACCCTGCAAATATGAATAGCTCAATAAGAATACAAATATAATATGGTGAAAATTATGATTCTGGCCTCAAGAAGTAGCAAAGGAATCTTAGCTAAGGAAAATGGCACCATCCACAGAGGTCAGTGCTCCTGTATTCCTATGAAGAGGCAGTAATGTTTTAAATTTCTTGTTAATACTCATAAAATATTTACTATATCAGAAGTGTAATGCACTATAGATTCACTGATATTCTATTTTGAATCACATGGTACCTCTCAAATCTTAACCTAGAAGTAGATTTTGAGTAGTACATGATATTAATAAATACTGTATATTTTAAAAACATAGTTAATGAATCATCATTACGGACAAAATTGTGAGCTAAGGTTGTGTCTGATTGCATATAAAAACACATGCAACTGATTATAAGATATTTCTATATGGCATAAATGGAAATGCCATAAAGATTGACTCACTTTCTGCTTGTGAGATTCATAGAAAACAATAAATACTATTTACGTTTGTTATCTTTAAATTCATGGAAAGGATGAATTAGTTGAATGAGAATCGGGTTGGAGAAAGAGAAACTCTGAAGTAGGATTAGTCTTAATGTTAGTCATTCAGTCATCTGTGACTTTTGCGACACCACAGTCTGTCTACGGAATTCTCTAGATAAGAATACTAGAGTGGATTGCCATTCCCTTCTCCAGGGGATCTTCCAGACCCTGGGACTGAACTGGGGTCTCCTCCATTGCAGGTAGATTTTTTACTATCTGAGCTATCAGGGAAGCCCAAAGTAGGATTAGTAACTGTGTTATCAAAACCTCTGTGAACTTCTACCCCTTGAGTGATTAAATGGAGCTAATAACTCATACATACAGGGCTGGTTTGCAGGTGGCGGGGGTGCTTCCCAGATAGCTCAGTGGTAAAGAATCCACCTGCCAAGCAGGAGATGTGGGCTCGATCCCTGGGTCAGGAAGATTCCCTGGATGAAGAAATGGCAACCCAGTCCAGCGTTCTTGCCTGGGAGATCCATTGGACAGAGGATCCTGGCAGGCTACAGTCCATGGGGTCACAAACAGTCAGACGCAACTTAGAGACTAGGCAACAGCAACAAATAGAGCTGGGACAAAGCAGTGAGCTAATGCACAGAAGATCGTTAGCACTGTAGACACAGTGGTTGGTTGCCAATCTACAAATACTAGCATAAAATATTAGTACTTTTAATGATGTGAGTTTTAGCCAACATTGTATAAATGAGAAAATACTTATAAAACACCTTTCACCATATTACTCCTAATAATGATAATAATGTAGATTCCACCATTTATGGAATACATTTATGTATATCAAGTATTGTATGAAAAACAATAATATCACTCAACCCTGGTATATATCTGAAGTTTATATATTATTTAAGAATAATATATATATGGAATTTAGAAAGATAGTAATGATGACCCTGTATGTGAGACAACAAAAGAGACACAGACATATAGAACGGACTTTTGGCCTCAGAGGGAGAGGGAGAGGGTGGGATGATTTGGGAGAATGNACTCCAGTATTCTTGGGCTTCCCTTGTGGCTCAGCTGGTAAAGAATCCACCTGCAATGCAGGAGACCTGGGCTCCATCCCTGGGTTGGGAAGGTCCTCTGGAGAAGGGAAAGGCTACCCACTCCATTATTCTGGCCTGGAGAATTCCATGGACTGTATAGTCCATGGGGAGCTATAATACGAAAAAATTAGAATTAGTGAAGTTAAGCCAGGGGGTTCAGGGGTCAGATTTCCTGGGTTCATGTCTGAGCTTTGTGATTTACCAATGGTGATACCTTGAGTAAATTCCCTAAACATTCTTTGTGTCTCATCATAGGATGTATGTCAGTGTTAAATAAGTTAATTGTAACTTCTTGGCATGGTACCTGGTTTTAGGTATAATGCTGGTTTTAGGAGAGATAACCAAACTCTTCTAAAACATGCATGCTATGAGAGAAAATAATCAAAAGGCTCCTTGGTAGAGAAAGGGAAAAGTTTGGAAACACATGTGAACAACACTGTGGAGAAGGACGTGACAACTACAAACCACAGAATTAACTGTTTGTGTTGGTCAGTGCAGCACCTCTACTTAGCACGCACCCATGCATGGGTCAGTGTGTCCTTTAGGGAAGGCGGTAAGAATTTTACACTAACAGGAAACCTGGAGGCACAGATTCCCTGTGATGGTTGTATACTCACTGTTCTCAATTTTATACTTGGCAGCTAGTTGGAGTACAGACTCCTTCTATCGTCATTAACCTCATTAGTCATCCCCAAATGAGGAAAGCCCAGGATGAGCTTTGAGAGGGAAGTCCAAATTCTTGGAAGATATCTCAGGATGTCCCCAAGGTATAGTGTAGTGAGNTGTCCCTTCCGAGCATCCTCTTTTTCCCTTTTATTTTAATATCATTTATTTTCAAAGTCCAAATCAATTCTGCAAGTTCTTTATAGGGTCGTTTTTCAACACTAAACCCATAATGAGATCTCTGATCAGATTTCAGAACAATTTTATTGTTTAGTGCTAACATTCAATAAGATTTGTGAGTACTGTTATTAGTACTCAAATAGTTATATTTTTCTGCACGACTTATTTCACCATTATGGATGGATCCAAAACATATCTCCCTGACTTCCTATAGTGTTCAGCATATTGTTTCATGAGATCATTTTTATTGAATTAGCATTTAGTTCTCAATATTTAATTCCACTTTGCTTTGAGAGAATTCCTATTGTGATATTTTTTTCCTTTGTCTATTTTTCTCTGGTGGCTTAGATGGTAAAGAACCTGCTTGCGATGCGAGACCCAGGTTCAATCCCTGGGTTGGGAATATCCCCTGGAGAAGGAAATAGCAACCCATCCAGTAGTCTTACTTGGAAAATTCCATAGGCAGAGCAGCCTGGCAGGCTACAGTCCCTGGGGTCACAAACACTCAGACATGAATGAGTGACTAATACACATACACATTTTAGAAAGTCACACTTTGAGTGACCACTTTCCTTTGTTCTTTAATGTATGTGTAAACTAAGAATTAAAAAAAACTCTTCCTCCAGAACCCTAACACTGAACAGTTCCAAAATGTCATTGTTGCAGTTTCTGGATACAGGTCAGCAGAGGAAACTTTAAAATATATACATGGTAATTTAAAGCTACTCCTAATGATTATAGAATAACAGTTTATGTGTTCATCTATATAATTTGATTTTTGAAAAGAGTTAAAAGGACTGACTGCTTGTTAAACATCAAGGCAGGTTCATTGTCAGATACTCTAAAGGACTCCTGCTAGAACTCTTGCTTTTCAGAACATATTCTAACTACTTAAATGCTAGATTTTTTCCTACCCTACAAAATATGTGGCATCTTAATGCCAAATCTAGAAAAGTGGACTTCAGCTAAGATATTTCTCGAATATTGTTTAGATTACTTAGACGCTTCATTAGGTGAAAGAGTATTGCCTCTTTAAGATCATTACATATATATTTGGGGAATATGCCCCAAATTAAGAAAACAACAGGAAGCAACCAAAAAAGGCCATGATATATATTAGTGAGACCTGGATATGGATTAGATATGTATATCTAATATACATATTAGATACTGTGGCCTTAAATTTAAACATTCTGAACTATGAAGAAGTGATTGTACTTATTCTCAGGGAATAAATATTGAATTATTTAGAGTAAGAAGATATGTTGTTTGCTATTTTCTATCAAATGAGCCAACAGGAATAATAATATTAATAATATTAAACACAGAGGATGCTGAATCAATCATGGCCCAAAGTAGAAAGGCAAAGAGAGTTATGTTGGAAAATTTTATCAACATATTTGAGTAAATGTTGATAACAGGAAAATCCTACATTGAATATAGTTCAGAACAAATGAAAATAAATATGTTGAATGCAAAATATATTATTCTAGGAGAAATATAACTGAGTCATTGTGGTGCATATCAAATTAAATATATATATATATATATGTGATAACTTTTGCAAAAAAAAAAGAATATGTACTTCTGTGTGTGATTTTGTGTGTATATCTGTTTCTGAGTGCTTATAATTAATATATGATATATTATTATATTTGTATAAAAATGTACATATATTTGTGTTTGTACACATTAATAGAAGCGTACCCTTATTTTAAAAAATATTCACTTATGCATCATAAAGAATATAGCATGAAAAAAATTCTATTTAAGGATTGACAATACTGCCATATTAATAAAAAATTATTTTTCAAAATTATCCTTAGATTTCTCATCATAGAAATTTTCAATTTTCATTGTAATTTAGTTTTAAACATTTAGTAAAAAGGACTCTTTACTATCAAGGAAATGTAACTCATACCTTGTTTTTTGGGTTCAACTCAATAATATGCTTATTGAGAATTCATTTATGCCAAGAAGTGTGCATTGTATATTGACAATAATTGTAAAATTGTTTCTTATTGTTTATAAGATATTTTTTTTGCTTTTGTACAATTGTGAAAGCATAGACAATTGAATTTTCCTAATAGATGTTGAAAGTTATTTTCAAATTTTGTTTTATAAGAACTATTTAAACAGCCACAATAAATCTAAAGAAATGTTTATATGGATTTAACAGTTTGGATTGCCTGAAGAATTTGAAGAAGAATGGGTTACTTTGGTCAATGAAGAAATTATATGTGTATGCATATATATATGTATGTATATTTACGTGTGTGCTGAATTTAGTCCGTCAGTCATGTCCAGCTCTTTGCGACCCCATGGACTGTAGCCTGCCAGGTTCCTCTGTCTATAGGGGTTCTTTAGGCAAGAATACTGGAGTGGGTTGCCATGCCCTCCTCCAGGGACTCTTCCTAACCCAGGGATTGAACCCAGGTCTCCAGCAATGCAGGCGGATTCTTTACCATCTGAGCCATCGGAGAAGCCCATATTCATACATACATTCTCATTAAGGAGGGTCATAGTATAAACAATGTAGATTAAATTCAGTCTAGATAAATTCTATTACCACACACACACACACACACACACACACAATGGGTATTTGGGTATCTCTACTATCAAGAAGACAGTAGGAACAATGGCACAATGCCATTATCTTTGTGGACCTAAATCTAGCCAGCCAAGAACAAAGTAGGCACTTTCAGTTATATTCAACTAAATGAAAGAAGTAGAATTGAAACTTAGGTTTCCGTGAGAATGGATGTGTCTGTGTGTGCATTTGTAATTGTGCAAGAGAGAGAAGAGGAAGGGAGGGAGGGAGGAGGGTGATGATGAGGGGAAGGGAAGAACTGGATAAGAGGTGAGAAGAGAGAGAGTAAATGAGTATTTGGGGGCAAGTGTTTATGTGCAGTTATGGGGTACAGATAAATTTCTCTGTGAACTCACTTTTGGTATTCCCCACTATCATGTCACATAGAGCTGACACCTCTATTAAATATAACCATATACCACCAATCAAAGTTTAATTAAAATTATAGGCTTCTCTTACATGCTCATTTTTCCATATAACACATGCTTTTTATATAGTTCATTTTGCATAATTCTTAGACAAAACACTGAAAATTTTAAATTTCTCTCAAAATGTTGCACTTCTGCTGAAATATCTGACATCTATTGGTAATCATTTATTACTACATACTAATATTTTCTTTTTTTGGATACATGTGTGATCCTGACAACCTTTGCCACCCATTTCAGAGTGAGCAAAAGAGAGGATAAAGGAAATCATTTTGTTGACATATTTGCTATCTGCAGACTGCTTCTTCAGATCCAGTAAGGCTTTGAAATCTACCCCCTTCCTTTAATAAATTAAAGAAATTAAATGAAGTAAATTTACTTGTTCAAGGCCCATACCTTGTAAGAGCTGAAAGGTCCTAATCTCATTTCTGTGCTTCTTGACCTGAAACTGATTTTTGCTTAGACACTTGCATTTACCCTTTCCTGTCACATTGGATTTATGATGCATGTACTTTCTCCCCCCAAACTGAACCTTAACCTCTTTGCTTTCACTGTATGAATTTGTATGTCTAAGAGATACATTTTTAAGACTACTGCCTTGACTATGTTGGCCTTTAGCTACAGACTTACCAATTTTTCTGAAATCTGTCCTTATGCTAGAATTTTAGGTATAATCTATTTGCACCTTAAACTACAAAATGCGTCTAATGTTAATCTTAAAGACCTGTTTCTCAGTGCAATCTTGTTCTTTGCCACCTACCTAATTCAAGCTCCCCAAACTCCTACACACTCACGTCTTCCAAATGAATGCTTTTCAAAACCTTTTGCACTTACTTGTTTTCTTTACTTTGAATGGGTTTTTCTACCTTTTTCTACTTATACAAATAATAATATTCTTCCAGAGTCATCTCAATTCCAAACTACTTCTATAAGTCTCCTCCATTACTTGTGGCCAACAAAAATACTTCCCTTTATCGGGGGGAGCATTTATCTTATGATTCTATTCTCTATTGCATTTTGTGATGCATTAAATGGTGTCATCCCTCAATTATTTTATGTGTTTAGGTGTCTTCACAACCAAAATTGTTAATTTCTTGAGGGCAAACACCAAGGCTTATACAAATTCTGTAATCCATGTCATTATTAAGTGTGCTATAACTTCATATTGATTTTAACAGAGAGCAGGAAATAGTCTGGCATAATATCCAATAGTCCTCAAATTCTATGCTTATTTAGAGACACATTAAATTGAAAATTAGTTCAATACGTCTTCACTTTCTTTGGCTATAACATGGAAGTACTTTAATTAATTCATTGATTTGTGTTAAATTTCTCTACAGTCTTATGTAGAACATTGCAAAGTGAGGACATTAAATGAAGTCAAAGTTATTAATTAATCTTATTTGTGGTCATTGTACTTGTCTACTCAACATTCATTTTATCAATTTCACCCTTCTACCACTTGTACTTTGGAACAGATTGATTTCTCCCTTCTCCCTCTATTTCATTAATTGCTTTGATTGGTTTAAACAAGTAAGTATTCTTTTCTATTCTGGTAAATTCTAGTAATCCTGGCTTAAAACAGTCAGAACTGGTATTCCCCTGGCCACAAAACTGTTTCCAAGTTGACCCATTTAGCACAAATATTAGTACTTTTGCCAACACAAATACTTTCCTTCTTAGGTATATGATCCAAAAAGTCTTCTAAAAAGTTTAAGTCAATTTATGTTAGAATTTCTACTAAATAATAACTCACAACACCCTAACAATTGTTCTTGTTTGTGATGGCTTAAGAGAATAATATGAGAAGACGTGTTAGTCACTCAATCGTGTCTGACTCTTTGCGACCCCCTCCCTGGACTGTAGCCTGCAAATCTCCTCTGTCCATGGCATTCTCCAGGCAGGAATACTAGAGTCAGTTTCCATCTCTTTCTCCAGGGGATCTTCCCGATCCAGAGATTAAACCCAGGTCTCCTGCATTGCAGGCAGATTCTTTACCATCTGAGCTACCTTGGAAGCCACAAAGTGTGTACAGTTCAAGACAATATTCTGGTTTACTTTACATCTAAGTCCTTTACCTGGGCTTTGATTCTGACAGGAGGAGGGACAACTTTTGCTGCCATGATGGGCCAGGCAGGCAGAGGAGGATAAAATGGGTGCAGGCTGGTGTCTGTTCTTGAGAAGACATTAATATATTTTATCTCATATAGGAATATGTGCTACTGAGTGAAACAAATGATTGAAAATAGGTAACACAAACTTAGAAATGTGAATAATCACAAGTGGTTGCAATGTTTTCCTATAATAAGTTGAGTCTTGGGGAAAGGTGGATGCATTTAATATTATACTGGAGTGGGTTGCCATGCCCCCAACCCAGGGATTGAACCCTATGTGTCTCCTACATTGCAGATGGATTCTTTACCCACTGAGCCACTTGAGAAGCCCATTTAGTATTATAGGTAATTTTAAAGGAACTTAAAAACAATGCTTTATATTTTTCACTTTAAAGCAACACTTCATGTAAATACTCTGCCTGAAAATAGAAACCTATATAAATGTATACCTTTAGATATTCTAGCAGATTTTTCACAATAGTCAATACTGTTTATGTGCTAAGCTTGTCTTGTAGATTTATTAAAACCAGCAAGTGATTTCAAAGATCTTTAAATAGATAATTGGACATATCATATTATAAAACTTCATATTTTTATTTGAACATATTTATTTTATTATATCCATAAATACATGGAGAGAAAGCTCATGATTTAAAAATGAAGTAAAACAACTCCCTCTCCAACAATTCTTACTAACTTTCCAGTATATTTTTGACCCAGGAGAGAACTATTCTAGATATATACCATATCTCTAGGGGTTATTTTGTCATACCATGTACTAACTGGGGTCAGTATCTATTGGCAAATATTGAAGTGCATTGTGGTGAGTGCTAAGAAGAATGACTATAAGATAATGTAAATAATTCTAATTAAGGTATATGAGGATATGATTTTGGCCTGTGGTTTGAAATATGAGTAGAATAAGTAGCTGTAAAAAGGAAACAATATGAGCAAAGTTGTGAAGGAGAGAAAAGTTTTGATTTGCCTGAAAGAGTTGGAATATGGCAAAGTTCAGATTGAGGGAAATGCTAAAAATATTTCATTTTCTCATATAAGCAATATGTAGCAAACAAATGTTTATTGATTAGGGGACAATATGAGATTTTTTTTCCTGGAGAGGATATCCTATTGGAGTTGAAAGTTAGATTAGAAAAGAAACAAATAACTAGAAAAGGGAGAATATTCCACAAAGTCATTTGAAGAATAGCAGCAAAAAAAGAGTCCAGGGAACATGTGCGATAGATATTTCTGAGTTAAGACTGATAGAACTGATAAAAGCTAGTCAGTTTTCCTTCGTCTGGGAAAAATGAATGTTAGTGACCAAGGTCCACAAATATGCAGATATTTCTTTGAGTAATCAAGAAAGTGAATATAGTAGGCCCTCTGTTTACCCCCTGGCTCTGCGTTCTTCGATTCAACCAACTGCTGATGGACAATATTTTTAAAATTCCAAAAAAGCTTCAAAAAGGAAAACTTGAAGTTGCCATGCATCAGCAACTATTTGTCTAGCATTTGTATTGTATTAATGTTGACCTACATAGCATTTACATTGTATTAGGCATTACAAGTAATCTGTGCATGCTCAGTTGCTAAGTCATGCCCAGCTCTTTGCAAATCCATGGACTGTAGTTTGCCAGGTTCCTCTGTCCATGGGATTCTCCAGGCAAGAACACTGGAGTGGGTTGCCATCTCCTTCTCCAGGGGATCTTCCTGACCCAGGGATCGAACCCACATCTCCTGCACTGGCAGGCAGATTCTCTACCCCTTAGCCATGTGGGAAGCCTCACAAGTAACATAGAAATGACTTAAAGTATACAGGAGGATATGTGTAGATGATATGCAAACACTAGTTTATTTTACAAAAGAGACTTGAGCATCTGTGAGTTTTGGTATCCATGGAGGTCTCAGAACAAATAATCCATGGATGCCCAGGGAAGGCTGTACTGATGAAACACCACTTGTAAGAAAACAGATTGTGTTTAGAAAGCTGGAAACTGTGTTCTGGAAATCACTGAAAATTCTAGGTTGAGACATCAGTAAAGAGGGGTCAGGAATGGAGAAATGATATTTGTAATGGTCCTCATTATAACAGAAAACAAAAATGAATGAGGATGTTTCCTGAGAAAACATAGCATCTAAGGGCTGGTGAACTGAAGCATAATGAATCTGAGAGGGAACCAAGATGGGAGGAGATAACCAAGGTAAGAGGAGAATGAGGAAAAAGTGTGGTGGTTTAGTTGCTAAGTCGTGTCTGATTCTTGCAACCCTACGGACTGTAGCCTGCCAGGGTCCTCTGTCCATGGGATTCTCCAGGCAAGAATACTGGAGTGGGTTGCCATTTCCTTCTCCAGGGGATCTTCCTGACCCAGGAGTTGAACCCAGATCTCCTGCACTGCAGGCAGATTCTTTACCAACTGAGCTATGAGGGAAAAAGTATAGGGAGAATCATGTGAAAGAGAACTTTGAAGACAGAAGAGAGAGATGTCATGAAACGCTGCAGGAAGAGCAACCAAGATAAAGTCTGAAAAGACACGACTGAGTTTAACAATCAGTAGCATTTTCGAGAGGAAAATTTTGAGCACTGTTCTGAGAGAAAATGGGAACTCGTTGCCTTTTGAAGGTGAAGAAGAAGAAACCGCGAACATAGACTGAATGAGTTTTGTAGGATAGAGAAAGAAAACAAAAGGGTGGGTAATTTAGAGATGGTAGAAGTAAGAGAGGGTCTTGATTGGAATGGAGAGAAATCAGGTTGTTTTTCAGTCTAAGGAAACAGAAAGCAAGGCTGCTGAAGTATGAAATGATTTTAGGGAAACAAAAATAAGACTGAATATAGCCAAGAAGAAAACAAAAGAAAGTGGCTGTAGGATACTGGATTGTGAAGGGAAAAGATGATTTTTTTTGTTCTCTGTGAGAAGGGGTAAAAGCTTCCTGTTACTTTTGACAGGGATGGCAATGTGAGTTTTATTGGGAAAGCTGTCAGACTGCAGAAGGATCATGAGTAACACAAAGAATAAGAGATGATAAGAATATCATGGTGATCAATGTCAGTTATAGGGAAACAGATATCCCTATCATGTGGATTTTTATTGTGCAAGTGAAAATTTTATGATATTTAAAACAGCCTAGAAAATTATTACCTAATAATGGGAGAGTGCTTCTAAGAATATAATTTATGAACATTCAAACATAAATTATGAATATTCAAACAAGTCATGTTTTTCACTAATACATATCTTATGCTCTACTCATTTTTGCTCATTCAGTTCAGTTCAGTTCAGTCACTCAGCTGCGTCTGACTCCTTGTGACCCCATGGACTGCAGCACGCCAGGCTTCCCTGTCTATCACCAACTCCCGGAGCTTGCTCAAACTCATGTCTATCGAGTTGGTGATGCCACCCAACTATCTCATCCTCTGTCATCCCCTTCTATTTCTGCCCTCAGTCTTTTGCAGCATCAGTATCTTTTCCAATGAGTCAGTTCTTCACATCAGGTGGCCAAATTATTGGAGCTTCAGCTTTAGCAACAGTCCTTCCAAATGAATATTCAGGACTGATTTCCTTTAGGATTGATCTCCCAGTCCGTGGGACTCTCGACTCTTCTCCAACACCAAAGTTCAAAAGCATCAGTTCTTCAACACTCAGCTTTCTTTATGGTTCAAATCTCACATTCATACATGACCACTGGAAAAACCATAGCTTTGACTAGTCAGACCTTTGGCAAAGTAATGTCTCTGCTTTTTAATATACTGCCTAGGCTGCTCATAGTTTTTCTTCCAAGGAGCAAGCATCTTTTCATTTCATGACTGAAGTCACCATCTGCAATGATTTTAGAGACCAAGAAAATCAAGTCTGTCACTGTTTCCATTGTTTCTCCATCTATTTGCCATGAAGTGATGGGACCAGATGCCATGATCTTCATTTTCTGAATCTTGAGCTTTAAGCCAACTTTTTCACTCTCCTCTTCCACTTTCATCAAGAGGCTTTTTAGTTCCTCTTTGCTTTTTGCCATATCTGAGGTTATTGATATTTCTCTTGGCAATCTTGATTCCAGCTTGTGCTTCATCCAGCCCAGCACTTCGGATGAGGTACTCTGCATGTAAGTTAAATAAGCAGGGTGACAATATACAGTGTTGATGTACTCCTCCCCAATTTTGAACCAGTCTATGATTCCATGTCTGTTTCTAACTGTTGTTTCTTGACCTACATACAGGTTTTTCAGGAAGCAGGTAAGGTGGTCTGCTTTCCATCTCTTTAAGAATTTTCCACAGTTTGTTGTGATCTACATAGTCAAATGCTGTGTACTTTTTCACTAATACACACCTTATACTCTACTCACTTTTGCTCATTAATAAGTTTTCTTAAAAGTTTGTTCTCTTCCCATATGAATATTAAGTTTGGGTTAAGTGCAAATAAAAAAGAATTATATATACATATAATTATATATATACAATTTTATATAGACAGTGTCTAGGTGGGAGAATAATACAAATTAAATATTAAATATTATTTGATTAGTTAAATGGTACATTAATTTAATATTTATATATTTCATTTTAGATAATATTAAAAAATCTATAAAGAAGTCTTTTATTGACCACCTACCACCTACCACCTATTCTAGATAGGGACTTTCACATTATTTTATTTCATCCTCACAGTTACACAGTGAAGTAAAAACTGAGACTCACAGAGGTTCACCAGTATCAAAGACACAAAGAAAGACCAAGACATGAAATCAGGTCCCTCAATATTGCCTGCAGGTTGTTTCTTTTTTTTTTTCTTTCCATGTTTAGTTTATTTATTTATTTATTTTATTTTATTTTTTTAAATTAATTAATTTATTTATTTTTAAATTTAACTTTACAATACTCTATTGGGTTGTTTCTTTAACTATAGTCCTTGACCACGTCTCCTGATATAATTTTATTTCTAGATCTGGTAGGCACAAAGAACTATTGGTTCTTATCTTCTGTTTATAACTCTGGATGTTAAGACCTTTTACTCACCACTTGCTATTATTTTCTCCAATAAACAAGCCTAATTTCTTAATGATCCTCAGTCTTTTACTTCTTTTCTTCTTGGTTGATACTGTCACTTTATTATTTTTCACTAACCTGTGAGGTCCTCAGATCATGGCAGTTTTAATTACAAAATGCTAACCATAGCAACTTTTCCCCTAAAGCTTCCACATCACGAGGTAAGCAATGAGTTTTTGCGTGAGACAAATAGGAAAATAACCTGCAATATTATACAATAGTGCAATAATGAATCCAGAGGATTATCTTCAGAATATACCCCCTAGCCAGGTAGAATCCTCAAACTGAATTGTGAAAATGTATTTGTGATAAAGCTACTGGACCATGAGTCTGAACACCAAGAAGTTATTTATGACTGTGCCAGTAAACGTGACCTTGTTAAGTTCCTTAAATGTTTAATGCTGCTGTTTCCTCAAATATAGAAGAAAGAATTCATTAAACAAGCTTTCAGATCCCACATAGTCAATAAAGCTGTTGGACTGAGCTCTGTTTAAGAATATCTTGGGAGTAGGGCTTTCCTTAAAGGAAAGGTTTATGGAGAGAAAACAAACAAATAACTTTCTTTCGGCCTTTTACATATAGACTAACTTCTCAAATGGCAAGCCATCCGAAGCCAGAGGGAAAAACAAAGACTCGATGTATCCATTCACTCCTGACATATTATAAAAACCCCAAATACCCTCCTGAACTCAGTTAAGTCCAAAAAGGCTTTTGCTTTTCCTAGGAGGAGTTAAAATTAAAATCACACCAAATGTCCCAGGAGTTAATGTTACTGTTCAGATATCTTAGCTCAAATCTCTTGTGATTTACTGTCACAAAACTTTCGGAATGATACCAAAGCAACTCTACCTAACAAAAGAGAAGCCATAACCGTATATTGTCATGTGTGACAAGTTAATGTGGAGCATTTTCTAGCGCTGCCCTTTCCAAAGGTTCCAACACACAAACATCAGGCGGAGTGTATTTAAACAAGCGGTGTTTGAATTCATTCCAGCCTCTCCATTTACAGCAATTTAAGACTATTTGTATTCAGGAAACAAAATAACAAGGGACAGCTGTTTCTCCACTTTGCTCTTACTTCTATGCTATTTGAAAACACTTTGACAAGCTAAAGACGTTAAAGAGCATCATCTTTATAATTCAGGGTATAAGTAAGTCAGGTAAAATTATGGAGACTAGCATAAAATCAATAGTTTCCTTTTTAAACCAATTTTACTAACAGAGAACTAGTTTATGAATATGGAATACAGGCAATATGCTAGGTGCTTAAAGTGTCATATCTTCAATCTTAAGAGATTCAAGAATGAAACTGTACAAGAGCAGAACCTTACTCACGGGTGGTCTTCCATATGTCTAGTCTTATGAAGCACGCCCACAGTATTATGGGTCACACCACACAAGCTGAAGATCACTCAGCTGACATGCATGGGAATTACCTCCACATTTGCCATCAACATTGCATAGTATAAAAATGTTAGGACAAGATAATAAATTATCCCATTCTCTGATTACCAGGTGGAAATCTAGTCTGGCTACTGAAATCCTATCGCGAAAGCAGTGGATAGCATTTCACCCGCATCTTAAACTCTCCTCATTGTTATTCAACCAAATAACAAAAGGATGATGCTTAAGGGCCTAGGGTATGCCTTACACTCTTCTATTTTTGTGGTAAATGTCAGTATCATGCTCAAATAACTCAAATTTCCAGGGCTGGCTGGGCTACACACAGCCTGAAATTTTTGAAGATGATCATAGCCTATTGGAAATCTACCTTTCAGTATACTGCATTGGAAGAAATTAGTTTGGAATTAAAGTCTAAATTGCTACTTCAAAATATGACACTATTACAGCTACTTAAAAGAAAAAACACAAACTCGCTGATTGAATGTGCCTAAGAGAACACTTCTGATTAAAAAAAAATCTCATCAACAGATTTTTTCCTGCTTCCCAGGATGTGTGAGAACTGCTTCTTTCCTCAGATACCACATATGAATATTAACAAAAGAACAGTATAAATGGGAGAAATTCCTTTTTTTTTTTGTAAACCTAACAAAACGAATGTTAACAGTTTTAGGAATATTTTAGGGTAAGGGAGGAGGGAGGCCATATGCATGTGATTATTTTTAGGTAGTAAATTACCTACTGAAGGAGCCAGATGGCTCTAGAAACACATCTGCAGCTTTGGTTTTCGTTTTCTCACTACTCACACTGATAATGACAGGGTCATTGAGGAGATGGTCACAAGCAATCCTATGAAACAGACACTACCTTGCGTGAAAATAGGAAAACATGAACCCTAAGTTTTTTTTTAGCTAAGACTATACGAAGTTGGACTTCCATCATTGTTCAGCCAATTGAAGAAATTTTCCTTCATGGTTCCTGTACATGGTGGTGAGGAATTTGTTACAGGTCATTACAACTCAGGGAGAAATAGGAGGGGAAGTTTGAAGATGGAATATTATCCATGAATTAAAAGCAATCTTTGTCTTTTTGAGAGTTTTTGTTGTTTATATTGCCTCTGAACAGCAAAGGAAACTGTTCTCAAAATAAAAAGGCAACTTACTGAATGGTAGAAATTATTTGAAAATCATATGCCCAGTTTGGTTAATATCCAAAATGCATGAAGAACTCCTATAACTCAACAAAAACAAGCAACCTGATTTTAAAAATGAGCAAAGGATCCAAATAGACACTTTTCCAAAGAAGACATCCAGGTGGCCAATAGTTACATGAAAAGATGCTCAACATCACTGATTATTAGGAAATGAAAATCACAACCACAATGAGAAATTGCCTCACACATGTTAGAATGGCTATTAATAGAAAAGACAAGAAATACCAAATGTTGGAGATGATGTGAAGAAAAGGGAACCTTGGTATACCATTGATGGACTACGACATTTTCTATCTCATTCAGTCCTTAAATGGGAAACTTACTGGGATAAAACAGTAAGGAAATAATACGACAATCCTATGTCATGGCCCCTGGGCCGGTCATCAGTTTGTTGTTTTCCAGCTTCAATTCTCCTTTCTTTGCCCTGTTTCATAATTGTGGGGGCTGTCAGATGGTAAAGAATCTGCCTGCAATACAGGAGACACAGGTTCAAGCCCTGGGTTGGAAAGATCCCCTGGAGAAAGGAATGACTTCCCATTCCAGTATTGTTGCCTGGAAAACCCCATGGACAGAGGAGCCTGGCAGGTTACAGTCCATGGTGTGGCAAAGAGTCAGAAACCACTGAGCGAATAACACTTCCACAGTTTCATAATAGCGGAGCTGGATCCTGTAAACACAGTTCCTTTGCCAGCTGGGAGAATGGTCAGCCTTTGTGGCAGAAGGTGGTGAGAGGACCTTTATATAGGGAGAGGCAGGAGGGCAGGGGGAGGTCTTCTGCTTCAGGTGCAATTTATTATTATTTCTCCCAGTGTACAACCACCTCAGCAGTGGAGTACATCTAACGGGGTACTCATGTTCCAGCAAGCCTCACCAGCATTCCCAAGGGAAGCTACCTAGTAAGTTTTGCAGGTTCTTGATTTGGTATTTCCTGAGACAGCCTTAGTAGGAGCTGGGCTTCATGCTAACTATCTCTGGTCTGCATCACCTTGACAAACTCTAACATCTAGGGGTTATTGTCACACCCTCTCCAGCAATGTCTAAATCTCAGCTTTGGAGGACAGGGTAGGTAGTGGACGCTCTTCCTTGTTTGTTTCTATCCTGGATCTTTTCTGCCCACCCTAGGGATAGTAGCTGACTCTACATTTACTAATTCTTTATTCATTGGAGTTATCTTTAGCTCTTAGTGGTTAATATCCTGATAGTAGTTAATAGTAATATTAAAATTTCCATGTTCAAAGTACTGGTGTATATTCTGTCTCCTGATTGGACCCTAAGTGACACAGTTAAAGTATTTAGGAAAGAAGATGAAGAGACATATCAATTAAAGAAACACATGAAGTAACTGAAAGTTTATTACTTCATTAACTTGAAAAATTATGAAAACACAGATTATGGAGGTATTGAAAAGAAAAGAGGAGTATGGCAGAAACCGTTAGCTTTTTGCTAAAATCTGCCATCCACCTCTTTGATATGTACAGAATTATAGAGACAGCATGACTCCCCAGTCTATTATCATTTACCTGCTGCCTTGCAGTTTCGTATGGCCATCTCACCAAGTTCTCACCGATAGGGTATGAGTGGAAATAACCCATGCCACATTCTTCTTGGGGACTCGAGAGATCATGAATGTCTCTACTACATTCTTTTCTTCCTTTCTGGTTGAAACCTAGATGTAAAGTGACAGCTTTGACCATGCAGATGACAACATTGCTCTAAAGGATGGTGTGGTTGTGCTTAGTCATTCAGTCGTGTCTGACTCATTGTGACCCTTTGGACTGTAGCTGTACAGGCTTCTCTGTCCATGAAATTTCTCAGGCAAAAATTTTGGAATGGATTGCCATTTCCTCCTCCAGGGGATCTTCCTGACCCAGGGATTGAATCCATGTCTCCTGTGTCTTCTGCATTGCAGGCAGATTCTTTACCCACTGGGCCATGAGGGAATCCCAAAGGATGGTAGAACAACAGTTTAGAAGGAATCTGGTTCCTGGTTGACTATGAAAGCAGAAATGCCCCACAAAACTGGACCACTCATCTCAAATCTGTTTCACAAGATGAAATAGTTTGCTGCTGCTGCTGCTAAATCGTTTCAGTCGTGTCCAACTCTGTGNTATTCAAATAATGAATAAAGATCTAATTCAGTGAAATAAGTTGTGTATCAATATTATCCTTGGCTTTTAAGGAGAAAATACAAGACAGATTCTGAGGTTGATGAATCAATACTGGAGCATTTTTCTCTATCACTTCTAAAATAATTTCTTTCTCTGGTTTGGAGTCTCAGCTCCCAGTTTATTTTTGCATCAAGAGTGATGCCTTGAGAAACACAAACATCCTTAATGTTATATAGTACATGCTCTACAATGAAACATAGTTTTTACCAGCTTAATTAATGGATCGTGTAGCACCCATTTGAGTCTTTGATTCATTCCTTGTTTATGTACTTGAAGACTCCAAGTATTGCCAATAGCTCCGTGTAATTTTTAATAGGCTAATGGTTGACATTAGAACGAACCACATGAACTTGAGCATGATCAACATCATGTCAAAAGTGTTGCTAATGTCATAGCTATCTGACATGTTAGCCTGACCTTGCACTTAAAAACAATAGCAAAGCAATTATGGTCATTGTTATAATCACATACTTTAGATCACTCTATGATCAGATTTATCCATGGAGCATTTCCTGATGAGGATTCTGTGCTCATTCAGCTGAACACTGCAAGACATTAAAATCTGTCATGTAAGCTCACTTGCAACATTAGCTAGAATTGGAAAGAATGTGTTTTAATAAACATATTGCATCATATTGCATTCTTCTTTAAAGTTTCACTGATAACAAAATTCTCAGTCTCTATTCAGTCTTCACACACCAGTGTCCTGTCACTGCATTAGGGACCTTGTTTTCAATTATTCAGCACTTGCACAAATCTTTTCCTTCTCCCTTCTCACTCCCTATTTGAGTAACCAAGAGGATAACACACATCAGGCAGTTTAAAATCCTCTCTGATGTTATCCAGAGACAATTAGTCAGATAGCCTTCTAAGGAACAGTCCTCCCCAACAGAAAAGCATGCTTAAGTATTTTGTAAGAGTCTTTGTAGAGATGGAAATAAATGGGCAAGTACAAGCCATTGAATTCACTCCCCTAACATTTTTTTGCTGTCATACAAGCAGAATTTAATTCAAAACTGAACACCACTTTGGAATTTTACTTTCCTCAAGAAAAAGTGCAGCCTTGGGGAGAAAGTAATTATTAAATATGAGTGACGAAAGGAAACAATGGGCCCAAGCCTAAACAGATCATTATAGTTGTTACCAGAGAGTTTCAGAGGCATGAAGAGGAAGAAAATGGTAGGTACATGTTTGACATTTCAATATTACACCCTTATTAGCTGCTTTCTAAACTCCGAAATGTTTGACATGTAATTTAACTTCCAAGAAGACAGGCCGTCTTATCCCTTACAGAACAACTCTGTTTAAAAAAGAAAAAGAACAAGAGAAGAAAAAGAAGTAAAAGAAGAAAAAAGTTTTGTGTGACTACAGTTTTCAAAATGTACACCAAATGGTGCAAAACACAATGTTTATCATTTGGGATGGTATTGATTCGCTTTCAATATTTTTAATAGAAGTTTGTCATTATTGATTTTATTGACATTTTTAATTTTTCTAGACATCATTTATTGCTTTTGACTGGGGAGAGCTCACAAACATTTAAATATTTGTGCAAATTTAAGTTTAAAATGGTTCTTGACGAGCTTAATAAATATTTACCATAACTTTATAAATTCCACAGAGATAAATGTTTTTGACTTTACACAGTATCTTCTAGAGAAGAGGAGATATTGTTATCTTATTCTTTGTTGACTGTTAATATATTTTATGTTTAAAAACATCCTGCTGGATCCTTTATAAAAAATTAGGTACTAAATATTTTAGACAAAAAAATCTTCAACATAAATATTTATGTAGACAATAGGATCGGTAACCTGGCTTCCCTATCAAATGAGAAGAATCCAGTAAGGAGGCTGTTTTTCTGTTCCTTATTGCAATTCATGTTTGAATGGCAAAAACCATCACAATATTGTAAAGTGATCAGCCTCCAAATAAAATTTAAAAAAAATAAAAATTAAAAAAAAGAAAATCAAAAGTGAAGAGAAAGCATGACTATAAACTCCTCAAGCACAGGCATATGTGTTTTCCTCTCTGCATCCTCAACCCTAGCCGATTCTCAGCAAATTGGCTTTTCATCTTTCATTGTTGCTTGGTGATCTTGTTCAGAAAATAGCAAACTCTTTTATTATAAAATTCATATATTTTCCAGAATTTTCTTTCATTTTACTTTCTTTTTTTTTTTGTTTTTGTTTTTATTTTTTCATCTGTTATCCCTTTTGGTCTTCCCTCTTGGCTTTGACAGTAAAGAATATGCCTGAAATGCACGAGACCCAGACTCAATCCCTGGATCAGGAAGATGCCCTGGAGAAGGGAATGGCTACCTACTCCAATACTCTTACCTGGAGAAGTCCATGGATAGAGGAGCCTGGTGAATTACAGCCCATGGTCCCCAAAGATTCCGACACAACTGAACAACTAACACTTCACTTCAATTATTTCTTTAGACACATTTTGAAATTGTGAGAACAGTTACCAAGTGAAATATCTAAAGTGCTTCCTTATTTTTTGAATTACTTGACTTTCAAACATGTCTCTTAGTCGGAAATTCATTCTAAAATATGTAGACATCCTAAGTGTATGTTTTGCACAATGAATATTTAATTGGTTGATGGGAAAGAATTGTTATCTTTTTTATATATCTTATTTCTCCAACGAATTCATTAAAAGAAAGTATTTATTTTGCCCACACCAAGTATTTATTTTGCCCACTACTGGATAAACCATAGCTTTGACTACTGTTACCAAGCTTAGCTGCTTTCTATTATTAAAGAATTTCATGATAAATCATCATGAAGATGGATGTTTCCAGTACAATGGATAGACTGATGTGCATTATATTTACCCTTCATGATAACAGCTACCAAGGTTTTTATTCTTTTAGGTGGTACAGACAAAAAAGTGGAGAGGTGGGAAGGGTTGTTGTTGTTTTTGTTTAGTCACTTAGTCATGTCTGACTCTTTGAGACCCCATGGACTGCAGCACACCAGGCTTCCCTGTCCTTCACTATCTCCCAGAGCTTGCTCAAACTCATGTCCATTGAGCTGGTGATGCCATCCAATCATCTTATCTTCTGTCATCCCCTTTTTCTCCTGCCTTCAATCTTTTCCAGCATCAGAGTCTTTTCAAATGAGTCAGCTGTTCGCATGAGGTGACCAAAGTATTGGAGCTTCAACCTCAGTATAAGTCCTTATGATAAATATTCAGGACTGATTTCGTTTAGGATTGACTAGTTTGATCTCCTTGCAGTCCAAGGGACTCTCAAGAGTCTTCTCCAACACCACAGTTCAAAAGCATCAATTCTTTGGCCCTCAGCCTTCTTTATGGTCCAACTTTCACATCCATACACGACTACTGGAAAAACCATAACTTTGACAACTGTTACATCCTTCAAACTCTTAGTTTCCTTCAGGCCTTCTCTTCTACTCATGTCTATTGCATTTTCTTTGCATCATCTCTGAATACTAACAGAATTCATAACCTACTCCATTTCCATAGTCACACTGCCTTTGTATTAATGTGTGCTCAGAGTTGGAGCAGAGAGAAACTTTACTTAAATGAATTTATATTTTTATCAGTATTACTTGAAAATGCTTGCTTCCTCATATGCTAACTAGAACAAGAGTTTGTTTTTAATTTGACAGTTTAGCTTGGATATATTTTTATGTTTATTTTTCTTATTACTAATGAGTGTCGACATTATTTTATTTACCAAGCATTTGTGATTCTTTGGGGAATGACTTTCTTATATTTTGCCCATGTTGCCATTATGTGATCATTTATAAATGATTCATTGGGAATATTAATATAACTTTCTAGTTCTTATTTATCTTTGAAATGTGCATGTTATACTTCACTATTCTTAGTGAGTAGAAGCAGACTTTTCATCAAGAACACAATATATTCCTCAATTTTCATCTTTTAAGAACACAATATATTCCTCAATTTTCATCTTTTATTATCTCTTATACAGATAATACCAAAAATTGAGACCCTGAGAAATACATTTATATGTATAAATTTGACTTTTGCTTGAGAGTTACCAGCCAAAATGAACATAGATACTGGGCTATTTTACCACTGCATAAGGAATTAGTTAAATATTTACATTCTTTTTAAAATAACATTAACTTTGCAAGTTGGAAATAGTTATGTACAAGAACAGGAAATAACTACAAACTAATTTTAAGTTAAAGCATTATTTGTCCCTCTTTAGTCATTTTAAGTTTTCTTAAAGGAAAAAGCCTTTTAACAATGGAGGAAGTTATTGTTGTTCATAAATAAAATTATTTTTAAATAAAGTTTTGAAAATGTTTCAACAAAAAAATGATGGACAAAACAATTGCATAAAAATTATCTAATGATTACATTTAATGGAACCAATACAAACAGAAAAACATGTTCTAAGCCCTATATTATCTTATAGATTAATAAATTTTTGTAGTACTTTAATTTTAGTGTGGTTTTTTTTGGCCAAAGATCAATCAAGGTTAATGTTTCAAAAAATAATGTTATTTAAACATCAGAAATATCTTAAAATAATTTTGGTCTTGCATATGTATATGTACTTAGGGAGAAGAGCTTCAGGCACAATTTTCTCAATGAGCTGTAACTATGCTTAAAAGAACCTGTGTGCTATGCTAATTAAAATTTCTTGATAAAAATTGGTTTAATATTTTTCCAAGTTTTAAAGTTTATCCAGTAAAAGTGCCAGTACAAATAATGAGATATATTTATTTATTCATTCTTCTCTTTGAGAAGTCTCCTAAACAAGTGTTTTGTGTGTGTGTAGTATATATAATAGTATTTGCAAAAAGAAGTCCTAATATGATAGGATACTTTTATTGTGGGAAAAATTATATTTAATTGGATTTCTTATCATTATTATGATTTAATAGCAATTTAACTAAAAATTTAGTTAGTAATGTCACTATTTGTTTCAGTAAAATAAGAATGTTATAAACTTGACACCATAAGACCCTTAGAAGAAGACAGACCCTTAGAAGCTCCTTGACATCAGCCTTGGTAATGATTTTTTGGATCTGAAACCAAAAACAAAAGCAACAAAAGCAAAAAACAAATAAGTGGACCTATTTGAAGCTAAAGAACTCTGTATAGTAAATACAACTATAACAAAATGAAAAGGCAATCTACTGAATGGGAGAAAATAATGCAAATCATTTATATGATAAGGAGTTAATATCCTGAATACATGAAAAATTCATAAAGCTCAATAGCAAAAAAAAGAAAAATCAGATTAACATATGGATAGGATGTCTAAATGTTTGCAAAGAGGAAATATAGATGGCCAACAGGTACATGACAAGATGCTCAACATCACTAATCATCAGAGAAACGCAAAGCAAACCTTCAAAGAGACATCACTTCATTCCTGTTAGAATGGCTATTATCAAGAGAGAAGACATAACAAATGGTGAAAATGTGGGAAAAATGAACCCTCATGCACTGTTAGTGTGGATGGAAACTTTTGTGGCCGCTGCAGAAAACAGTATGGAGGTCCCCTCCGAATTAAAAGCAGAGCTATAATATAATTCATCAATTATTTCATTTCTGGGTACTTATCTGAAATAAACAAAGACATTGGTTCAAAAGGATGTATTGTTAATAGTGCTGCTACATTCACTGCAGCATTATTTACAACAGCCCTGATATGGAAACAACTTACGTGTACACTGATGAATGAAGGTAAAGAAGATGTGGGGTGTGTGTGTGTGTGTGTGTGCGCGCGCACACGTGTGTATATGTACACTCATGTAACGGAATGTTATTCAGACATAAAAAGGATAGAAATCTTGTCATTTGTGACAACAGAAATGGAGAGAGGACATTATGCTAAGTGAAATAAGCTGAGGAGGACAAAAACCATGTTCTCTCCTTTATATGTTATATCTCAGAAAAAAAAGAAACACAACACAAAAAAATAACAACAGCAACTCAAGCTCATAGATACAGAGAACAGATCGGTGGTTGCCAGAAGCCTAGTACAATGGGGAGTGGGGAAGATGAGCGAAGAGGTTGAAAGGTACAAACTTCCAGTGACTACACATAAAAATGCTAATGCTAAGTCACCTCAGTCGTGTCTGACTCTGAGCGACCCCATAGAGGGCAGCCCACCAGGCTCCCTCATCCTTGGGATTCTCCAGGCAAGAACAGTGGAGTGGGTTGCCATTTCCTTCTCCAATGCATGAAAGTGAAAAGTCAAAGTGAAATACTACATTGCATATTTGAAAGTTGCTGAGAGAGTAGATCTTAAATGTTCTCATCACAAGAAAACAAAAATTCTCTTTGTATGGTGATGAAAGTTAACTAGACTTATTGTGATGATTATTTCACAATATACACAAGCATCAAATTATTATGTTTATACCTGTTAACCAATATAAAGTTTTATGTCAGTTTTACCTCAAGTAAAACATGTAGAGGTTAAAATCTACAACAAAAATGTTGCAAAATATTTAACATAAGATAAATTGGACAGCTTATTAAAAAAACCGTTTGAATAATATCTTGATCTCCCAACCAAAAAAGAATGAAGCACAAGAAACTGTACAAAAAGCCAGGCAAACAATCTGGAGAACAGATATAGTGACAAAGTTCTGATATTGCAGCACAATCTTCCTCTCGATCTTTTCTTGATGCGACAAACATTGTTATTTGACATGAAAAGTCTGGATCTTGGAGCTAAAAGTGTCTCTAGGGTAACAATTCACCAAAACTTGCGATGAGGGCAAGTCATAAGGAATCTAGACAAGATGTAAACTAAGTATTATTTATAATAGGATGCTCAAATCCAAATTCAATTTTCCAGACATGTTCTGACAAACAAAGAAAATGGCTGAAAGATTACTTTCCTAGAGCTCTTTGATTTTATCTCAGCATTCCAGAATCTCATCGGTTTAAAAATCTTACACAAAGCAGTATTACTTCATTGGTAAGAAAATGGAGCAAGAACAAACACAAAAGAAAACTTTCTCTGTGACTATTCCTTTTACCTAAAATAAACAATACCACTCTTTCCCCCAAGCTCTTATACTTGTAGAAGCTGCACACTTACCAATGACTCGGTACATCTCAGAAACATCTGATCACAAATGCTGGGCTCCTCCCTTGAAACCACTGGACTATGTTAACCTAAGGGTGGTCTTTCCCCGAAACTTTGAATATTATAGAATTCAGGTTAATGAAAAACATTTTGGAAAAAAAAAATGATGTCTACTTATTAGTCATGCAACACTATGGGTTTGTCCACCTCATCACGAAGTCCTTATTTAGTAATGAAGCGCTGATTAACACTGATTAACTGATAGATCACTGATTAAAATGGTTCATTAGGGAAGTAACTTGCATCTTATTAATAAACAACCAAATTATCTTCATCTCACAAACTGTCATTAAGTAGTTTAGTCTTAGAAGGAATTCCTCTGTCTTCTTCAAATATGCTTTATTTCTTACTATCTCCTTTAACTTCAGACTGCTAGTCTCTTAATAAACTGATGAAATAAAATTCTAAAACAGCTAAATTAGGTTATCTTTGTCCTGAGGCAAAGTTGTCACCATTCTGGGGTAAAATTCCACTAAACAATGTACTTGAAAACTCCATGTTGAATGTTCAGGTAATATGCAATATTCTTTTGTTGTAGTCGTAATATTAGTGGCTAAGTCATGTCTGACTCTTTGTGACCCCACAGACAGACAGTAGACTGCCAGGCTCTTCTGTCCATGGGATTCTCCAAGCAAGAATACTAGAGTAGGTTGCCATTTCCTTCTCCAGAGAGTCTTCCTGACCCAGGGACCAAACCCCAGTCTCCTGCCTTGCAGGCCGGGTCTCCTGCATTGGAGGCAGATTCTTTACCAACTGAGCTACAGGGAAGTCCCTACAGGCAACAGTCTTTAGCCTTTTGAAATTGTGGTTATGATTGTTATTCTTCCTTCTTCTACCTCTGAAATATGAATATTTCCCCTGGTTCATCTTAAGCTCCTTATTGTTTTCTCCTGGAGATCTCATTTGATACACGCTTGCTTTATCGCCACCTAACAACACCGAAATTTTTTCTAGTGCAGCTTCCTTCCCAAATGTCTTCTGTTATCTCTATATTTTCATTATTTGTTACATTTATTAGATATCCTTCTTTCATCCCAAACTCAATATTGGATAGTAACTGTGGTCTGATAAAAGTTCATTATAGAAAATATATAATTTAAAATATTGGACTGGGGTCGTGAATGTGCCCTGACTGTTTGTGTGACCTGCCTTAGGTTCACTGAATACCTCCCTTGTCTCTTGTTGTTGTTCTGTTGCTCAGTCATGCTCGATTCTTTACGACCCCATATACTGCCGGACACCAGCTTCCCTGTTCTTCACTATCCCCTGGAGTTTGCTCAAACTCAGATCCATTGCCTTGATGATGCCATCCAAGCATTGAATCCTTTGTTGCCTGCTTCTCCTCCTGCCCTCAATCTTTCCCAGTCTTTCTCTTAACTTTAAAGGAATGGTATTTTGATAGAATTTTGTATATTCCTTTACCCTCCAATGTAATGTCACATGATGATTAAAGCTAGCCATCTATCCCCCATCCTATTTGTTTTGATAAATCTTTAATTTAGACTGTAAAGAATCTGCCTGCAATGCAGGAGACCCAGGTTCAATCCCTGCATCAGGAAGATCCTCTGCAAAAGGAAATAACAACCCACTACAGCATTCTTGCCTGTAGAATTCCACGGACAGAGCAGCCTGGTGGGCTACAGTCCATGGGTCACAAAGAGTTGGACATGACTTAACAACTGAACAACAATATCCTCATTCTTCCATTCACCCAGGCTTTTGGAGTCATTTAAAAAATGTCCTGATATTTCATACTCTAAATCCTGCCCATCAAAGTACATTGGCAATTTGCATTTTATTTTGATTCTTGCATAATAATATTCTTCAAATACATATCTCCTTATTTTCTTTTTTTTTCTCCTTGGTGTATTTCTTTCTTTCTTCTTTTTTTTTACTTTATTTTACAATACTCTATTGGCTTTGCCATACATCGACATGGAAGTAAGCCAGAAAGAAAAACACCAATACAGTATACTGACACAGATATATGGAATTTAGAAAGATAGTAATGATGATCCTTATTTTCATTGTATTCTCCGTGATCTAGATATTACTTCCCCACTGACGTAGTGTCAAGAACCAACCCAGCTACTGCTGATGTCTATTTTCTATCCTCCCATTCCTTTCCTCTTTTTTATTTAATTGAATTGTTTTCTCCTATTTTCTTCACTTTCTTCCCNATCCTTATTTTCATTGTATTCTCCGTGATCTAGATATTACTTCCCCACTGACGTAGTGTCAAGAACCAACCCAGCTACTGCTGATGTCTATTTTCTATCCTCCCATTCCTTTCCTCTTTTTTATTTAATTGAATTGTTTTCTCCTATTTTCTTCACTTTCTTCCCTTCATCCTTACTCTGTTCCAAAAAGGATATAAGGTGATATAAATTTTTTTTTCTCTCTCCAAATTTTAAGAAACCAGTAAGAATAACAATCAAAATTAGAGTCCAAAAACCGTGGTCACAAATGAGGTTCAAGATAATAAACAGATACTGCTTTAAGCTATTAAATATGTGGTCATTTAACAAGCACACAGCAAATGGACAATGCATTCCATTCATTCATTAATGCATTGGAACAAATGCTTTACTCTCTGTAAACAAATAATTCTTTAAACAGGCTAGTGTGTCTACAGTTACAAGGTGTTAATTGGGAAAACCAGAATTCCACTTGGGTAATATGACTGAGATCAGTGCTCTTTCTCCAAAACACAGCTGCCTCCTTGTACCAGCACTTTCATATTAATGTCTTCCCATCACACTCTTCACTATTTTGTTCATTCCCTGATCACTCACAATGCAATGACCATACATGGCCTCTTTGCTTCTAATGTCTCTAGCCAGCCTTATTACTCATTCCTTTCTAACACAAATGTCTCCCATCACTGTCACCTATTTACTGTCCTCTGTGTGTACTAGTCTAATACCCACATGCAAGTCACTTTCCACTGCCCCCCTTAGACATTCTTAATCATTTGTATTAGAATTATTCTCTTCATTCTTTAAAATTCTGATTATTTTTTTGTGTTAGTTTAAAGCTTAGTAATGTTTTTCTACCGTCAAATCAGGAACACTTGCCACCATCAAACAAATGTGTATTTTACATGTTTACCCTTTTCATTGTTTTTCTTCTCCTCATAAGGCTCATAAAGAGAGGGATGTTTATGTTTGACTCACTAGGGTATGCTTACCGCTTAGAATAGTGCCTGGCACAAAGGAGGAGCTCAAAAAGTATTTGCTGAATAAATTAATAATACTTACCCTCACTATCACTTATTTAGTATTAAATATATAAAGATATAATCAATCTCAGGCTAATTTACAGTTATTTAAATTATGAACATGCTTATTATGATCTCATCTGGAGTGAAGACCAAGAAACAGAGCTCATTGTAGTGTATTCTCAGATTGAGGCCAGTGTTGGCCAAGTAATGCAACAAAAATCCTTGGACTGAATAGAAAGAAGAAAATTGGATATTGTTTTTCGTATTATAACTGTAGGTAGTGTTATATAGCCATTGGAATATCCTTCAAAGTTTTATTCAAATAAATTATATTTCTAATGATTTAGATTATAATTTTGAATGTAATTCTTTGCATTTCATTTATTTTCTATGGACAGTAGCTTTTAACATTTGACTTTAGTGGTTTAACCACCTAGTTCTTATTTTGGTCAGGTAATTAAACAGTCTGCAAAATAATAATTAAATTCTTTTGGCATTAATTGTGGCAAATTTTTGCAAGAGAATAATTTTGTGCAAGTGTGTTTTTAGTGATCAGAAACTCATCATAACTTATCTGCTCAGATATTTAGATATTTTTCATATATGCACTTGTTTTAAAATAAGCAACACCTCTTTGGAATACATATAATTAGTGTTCATATAATTATGTCACTTTAAAACATGTCAGATTAAAAAAAATAATACATACATCTTTACAAGACTGAAAATATACTACCTGTTTGGTATTAACATTCTTCATTGTGATGTTATTTACAGAGGATAAATACACATAGAACTCACTCTAACTTCTTTATAAAAATTATTACCAGGAGCTAAATAAATGGTTAGAGCCAAAAGATGATCAATTTCTAATTAGTTAATAGATTTCAAAGTAGGTAGCAAATAAAATCCATTAGTAGGCTTCCTTATCAGTGAACATATCTGTAGGGTGTCTTCTATATCATAGTCTGTCAATAAATGAAGAGAGCTGAAAATTTTCATTAAATGGAAAATAAGCACTTTAAAAAGGATGCTTATATAGGCTATTTTCAAGGATGAACACAGTAGGAAATAAAAATACCAAAGCTGAGACTAATTTGTTGCAAGAACCTCAACTACATCTTCTATTACAAGCAAAAACCTGCAAGTTCAGTTTGATATGAAAGATTCCATTCTTGCCATCCCAAGCGGGAAAAATAGTTTACTAAATAATCTCTTGCAAAGAACTCAGATATATTATTCTATAAGAAATATGAATGACAATATAAATACAAAATATTTACAATGAACACCATATACATGACTAATATTTTAAAATTCAATAATTAAATTAGTGCAATTCCATTGTACCAGAAGTTTAAAAGCCTTCTCCCACAACTTTAATGTAGAGAGACGTAGCTTCATTATATTGATTCAGATTTCTCATAAATTCATCGTAAAAGTTCATCCACAAATCATGTCAGTAACTGTTCAATTGTAAGTGCAATTGCAGAGCTCACGATTTGAGTCCAAAGTGTGATACTGAGACAAGAGAGCTAATAATATGCTTTCTCATCATCTGCATAAATCACGACTTACTTGAAATAGGTAGTTCAATTCAGTCACTTGGTTGTGTCTGATTCTTTGCAACCCCATGGTCTGCAGCATGCCAGGCTTCCCTGTCCATCACCAACTCCCAGAGCTTGCTCAAACTCACGTCCGTCAGGTCAGTGATGCCATCCAGCCACATATATGTATATTATGTAAATATTATGCTAATATATAGCTATACAAAATATATGATAAACATAGGAGGTATGGCAAATATGATATATAAAATTTATATACATAAATTTTACATATGTGTGTATACACACATGCTCCTGCTGCTCAGTCGTTCAGTTATGTCTGACTCTTTGTGACCCTTTGGACTGTAGTCTACCAGGCTCCTCTGTCCATGGGATTTTTCAGCAATAAATGCTGGAGTGGGTGGCCATTTACTCCTCCAGGGGATCTTCCCAACTCAGGAATCAAACTTCACATCTCCTGTGCCTCCTGCATTGCAGGCAGATTCTTTACCCAGAGAGTTATATGTGTATATATATATATATATATATACACACATATACACACACAGGGATATATATATATATATGTATGCTACTGCTACTGCTAAGTCGCTTCAGTCGTGTCCGACTCTGTGCGACCCCATAGACGGCAGCCCTCTAGGCTCCCCTGTTCCTGGGATTCTCCAGGCAAGAACACTGGAGTGAGTTGCCATTTCCTCCTCCAATGCATGAAAGTGAAAANACAGATGTATAGAACAGACTTTTGGGCTCTGAGGGAGAGGGCGAGGGTGGGATGATTTGGGAGAATGGCATTGAAACATGTGTACTATCATGTAAGAAATGAAGCGCCAGTCTATGTTCGATACAGGATACAGGATGCTTGGGGCTGGTGCACGGGGATGATCCAGAGAATTGATATGGGGTGAGAGGTGGGAAGGGGTTTCAGGATCAGGAGCTCGTATACACCCGTAGCGGATTCATGTCAATGTATGGCAAAACCAATACAGTATTATAAAGTAAAATAAAAAAAAAACCCAAAAAACAAAAAACTTGTGGAAGATAACAGAGGCAGAACACTCTTTGACCTAAATTGTAGCAATATTTTCATGGATCAGTCTCCTAAGGCACAAGAAATAAAAGTAAAAACAAACAAATGGAACCTAATTAAACTTAAAAACTTTTGTACAGCAAAGGAAACCATTGATGAAATGAAAATACAACTTGTGGAATAGGGGAAAATATTTGCAAATTTGGACTTCCCCAGTGGGATAGTGATAAAGAATTTGCCTGTTAATTCAGGAGATACAGAAGACGCATGTTCATTCCCTCGGTTGAGAAGATCCCCGGGAGTAGGAAATTGCAACTCATTCCAGTTTTCTTGCCCGGAAAATTCCATGACTAAGGAGCCTTGAGGGCTACAGCCCATGGGGTCACAGAAAGTCAGATATGACCGAGCACACGTGCATGTATCCAAAATATATAAACAGCTCACATAACTCAGTATAGAAAAATTTTAATCAAAAAGTGGGAAGAAGACTTCAATAGGTACTTTTTTCCAGAGAAGACATACAGATGCCTAACAGGCACACGAGATGATGCTCAGCATCACTATTAGAGAAACGCAAATCAACCACAATGAGGTTTCATTCCACACCTGTCATAATTGATATCATCAAAAATCTACAAATAACAAATGTTGAGGAAAATGGGGAAAAAGGAACACTGGTGCACTGTTGTTGGGAATGTAAATTGGTGTAGCTGCTTTGAAAAACAGTATGGAGATTCCTTAAAAAAACTAAAAACAGAATTATTATATGACCCAGAGCTACCGCTCCTGTGCATATATATATGGAAGAAACAAAAATATAAACATTAATTTGAAAAGATACATGCACTTTAATACCAGCATTATATATAACAGCAAAGACATGGAAGCAACCCAAGTGTCCATCAACAGAGGCACAGATAAAGTAGACGAGATATACATGTATACATACATATACCCAATGGAAGACTACTCAGCCATAAAATAGAATGAAATAATGCCATTTGTAACAACATGGGTTGACCTAGAAGATATTATGCTTAGCGAAATAAGTCAGAGAAAGACAAAGATTATATATCACTTATATGTGGAATCTAAAAAAAAAAAAAGAAGTAATACAAATGAAGGTATACACAAAATAGAAACAGCTTCACTGATAGAGAAAGCAAATCTGTTACCAAAGGAAAGAGGGGAGGGAGGAGAGACAAAGTGTGTGGTATGGAATTAACAGATACAAACATACAAAATAAATAAGCCACAAAGACATACTATATAGCACAGGTAATTATACCCAAGTAATAGCCTATAATAGAATATAATCTGCCAAAGTACTGAATCACTAAGGTGTACACCAAAATGGACACAATATTGTAAATCAACTATACTTCAATAAAACTATAATACATTCATACAATGGAAATTCATATAGCAATGAGAAGAAATGAACTACAATATGCAACAACATGAATGAATCTCACACACACTATAAACTGAGCAAAAGAAGCTAAATATTGAAAACTATATACAGCATGATTTTTCAAATAAGAAATACAAAAGAACATAGAACTAATCTATCGATTAGACGTCATGATAGTGTGAACTTTTAGGGGTTTGCAATGACCAGAAGGGTCGATGATTAGTGCCTCAGGGATACAGGTAATACTTCATCTCTATACTAATTATAGAATCATATTTTAGAAACTAGCTCTAATTCAGTTACCTATCTTTTATAATTTTTGTTTGAACATTTCGTTTGAAAAACTTATTTTTAATACACAGTTTTTTTTTTTCTTTAAGGAGAACAATGCAATCCCTGGTTTCAAGCACTTTAATTATATTTTAAATATAAACAGTTACATGTACTAGTTCTTTGGTGTAAACCACATCTCTCATCATTTAAACTACTCTTCACATTACATTTCTGGAAAGTTTTTTTAATCACACTATGGAAAGGTGGGCTGTTGCCCTTTACTCCTCAAATAATAATAACGGTAATGAGAGATTATGATGCTAGCAAGAATATCTATCATTTGATGAGCTTTTTGTGTACATTTACACGGTTTATCTAAAGTAATAATATAACAACTCTTTTAGGCAGGCGATATTGCTATTATTTCCATTTAACTAAAAAAGGAACTAAATCAATATGACTTGTCCAAGTAGTAACTGTTAGAACTCAAAAGAACCTGGTACTATTTTCCGTAAGATTGCATACTTTTATTTTGTATGTTATATATTTTAATCTATTATTTAAAGCTACCATAAAGAAATAGCTTGAATTCAGTAATGAACATTTTGGTTTTGATTTTATTATTTACATATCTAATTCAGTTCAGTTGCTCAGTAGTGTCCAGTGCTTTGTGACCCCTTAAACCGCAGCATGCCAGGCCTCCCTGTCCATCACCAACTCCTGGAGTTCACCCAAAACCATGTCCATTGAATCGGTGATGCCATCCAACCATCTCATTATCTGTCGTCCCCTTCACTTCCTGCCCCCAATCCCTCCCAGCATCAGGGTTTTTTCAAGTGAGTCAGTTCTTCTCATCAGGTGGCCAAAGTATTGGAATTTCAGCTGCAACATTAGTCCTTCCGTGAACACCCAGGACTGATCTCTTTTAGGATGGACTGGTTGGATCTCCTTGCCATCCAAGGGACTCTCAAAAGTCTTCTCTAACACCGCAGTTCAGAAGCATCAATTCTTCGGTGCTCAGCTTTCTTTATAGTTCAACTCTCACATCCATACATGACCACTGGAAAAACCATAGCCTTGACTAGACAGACCTTTGTTGGCAAAGTAATGTCCCTGCTTTTTAATATGCTGTCTAGATTGGTCATAACTTTTCTTCCAAGGAGTAAGCGTCTTTTTTATCATGGCTGCAGTCACCATCTGCAGTGATTTTGGAGCACCCTCCCGCAAATAAAGTCATAACAATTTACATTGTTATTATTTTTAAATAGTGATATATTTAATTTGGGAATAATATATATAATATTATATTATACACATTATGTTTTTAGCTTAGTATATAATATATATAATAGTTTTAGCTTGAAAGGCTTAATTGCACTTATAGCCTTATAAACAAAGGATATTTTAAAGAAAGGTAAAAACAGGACATTTGCAAATTTGATTTGACTTAAATTTGACATATATTTTAAATGAGTGTATTTATTTATCTATTCTTATGTAAATATTACCATTCAGTCAGTTTGTTCCTTATTTTATCTTCTCACTTTTAACAAAATAATACCAAAAAAAAAAAATATTTTCAGGGCATGGCCATGACCTACAGCTTGATTACAATATCTTTTAGCCAAAATCATCCACCTAAGCCACTCCCATATTCATCTCCCTCAAAAAGTATGTAAAAATATGTTACTACATTTTAAATAGTTATCTCTAATATTTTTCTGGTGTGTATGTCATAGCATAGAAAGTTCATAGTAAACCATAACTCACCATCCACGTACAGATTTGTTTTAGAACAGTAAATGAAAAACACCTTTCATTTCTGCTAGTTAGCTAATCAGTCTGTGACTACATCTGCTACTGCTACTGCTAAGTTGCTTCAGTCGTGTCTGACTCTGTGCGACCCCATAGATGGCAGCCCACCAGGCTTCCCTGTCCCTGGGACTCTCCAGGAAAGAACACTGGAGTGGGTTGCCATTTCCTTCTCCAATGCATGAAAGTGAAAAGTGAAAGTGAAGTAGCTCAGTTGTGTCCGACCCTCAGTGACCCCATGAACTGCAGTCCTCCAGGCTCCTCTGTCCATGGATTTTCCATCAAGAGTACTGGAGTGGGGTGCCATTGCCTTCTCTGGTGACTATATCTACATATATTCAAATATCACCATGACTTCTACTTAGAAAGTCCTCGTCAATGATGAAATTTTACTTTACATATAGAGATAACCAGATTGACTAGAAAAAAGATTGAATAAGGAGCTCTTTCTAAATATACAACATATACAAGTCAGTTTATCAAGATCCAGCTCTCTTAACTATGTTCTATTCAGAAATGATGCCATCAAGATTTGTAACCCAAGGATATTGAGGACCAACAGATTCAGAGTAGGAACAGGAAAATGAGGAGGGATTTGTTGAGAGCTGACGTTTTTACTGCTTTTGGAAACATTTCACTCAAACATTAGGAATGAATGTTATTAAATTAGCACTGCTGTTCCTTCATAGCTCAGTTGGTAAAGAGTCTGCCTGCAATGCAGGAAAGCTACGTTCAATTCCTGGGTGGGGAAGATCCCCTGGAGAAGGAAATGGCAACCTACTTCAGTATTCTTGCCTGGAGATTCCCATGGACAGAGGAACCTGGCAGGCTATAGTCCATGGGGTTGCAAGAGTTAGACAGGACTTAGTGACTGAACCACACCACCAGAAAGTCAGTGTCATAGCAAGAGTGTTTGGGACAGCACTGCACTTTATTAGGACCTAAAAATGTACATTGCAACCCCCTCATCAATTTTTTGGCTTCATAGAAAATTCCTGTGCTGGTCTCAAAGCTCAGTATTGGCCATTTCCCATCTTATTGGAAATCTTATTTACCAAGAACAGCTTCAGGATACTAATGAGATTCAGGGGAAATATCTCTTAAGGAGCCATCATCATCTTTATGCACCAAGCTATATATTAGTCTTCAGAATGCGTGGATATTTTGATTCTGCAGTTTGAGGTCAATTTCTAATTCTAGTGGAATTTGTACATCAGTATATATTTTTAAACCGTTATAACCAGTTAATAAAATAAAGATTCCATCTTAGTTTTAACTTTTTTATAGTCATAGAAAATACAATAGTTTATATGTAGCTAGATGAGTTATTTACAATAGTTTATATGTTATTTACAATAGTTTATAGTTATATAGTTATTTACAATAGTTTATATGTAGCTAGATGAGTTATTTACTGTTTAGGCTGTGTTCTGAATTACCTTTTCAATTTGTGTAGCTAGGAGAGTTGTGTTACATGGGAGCTTCGGTGGAATCAAAAGATTCTCCACGGACTTGCTATTTTTTGTGTGTGGGCCCACCCTTGACTTAATAGATGGCATTCCTTTTTCTTGACATTCTATTTCTTAAATCACATTTGCTGTCCTCTAAATTGGATGGAAAAATCAAGTTTCATTCTGTGTTATGCTCTTTGTCCTTTTTCACTTATACACTCTACATTGATTTTAGTAAGGCACTCGCCGCAGCTTATGAACTCAGGCAGCTTCTTTGTAAAAAAGAGAATGAGTTCACTTGTAAGTCAGTTTTTTCCCCAAGTCCTTTGCAAACTAATTACTACATGTGCAGTACAAAAGCAAGGGAAACAGAGCTGAGCAGAAGGTGAGGGAAGGCAATCAGACAACATGCCACTGTCTGCACAACATCCTGTGAGCCAGGGATGCTGCCTTATCTCGTGTTGATTACCCCTGTAGACAGCATGTAGCCCCCAGCCATTAACTCCTTGAATGACTCCACGTGTAATTTGGAGTTGCCAGTGCAGTCTGCTCCTTCATATAATGGCATCCTAAATAATTAAATGGTAATTTATATTGTCCTGCTTGCAAAAAAAAAAAAAAAGAAGAAGAAGAAGAAGAAGAAGCCATTTCCACGTTCCTTCAGAAGAGAAAAGAGTAATTTATAGACATATAGACAATAGAGGACCTGGGCTATTCAAAACTACCGGCAAGCTGAGTGCACAGAGAAATGAATGTCATGCATTTAAGGGTCCATGACTCTTTGTGCCTTTTGATGCCAAGCGAACTCTAGCCATGCTCTAATGAGGAGCTTTCCTCCTAACCACTGACATTTGGCATGTTGGGCAGATAGATCAAAAGTGGCCTACAAGCATGTATAAATGTTTAACACCCAGGTGTTCGATTTGACATTTTCTTGCTATCTAGCAGCTGCCTGATTATTTAAGGATTACCAACAGTCATTGAACATGGAGAAAGGTCCACCTGTACTAATCATGTGCTATAAAAGGATCAGTGTTCAACTCAGTTTCTTTTGATTATCACGGTTAAACTTTCTCTTAGGTCCCCTAGCTTGCTAGAGGAAAAAGACTCACTGAACTGTGCTGTATCAAAGCTCCTGCTATGGCGATATTAATGGATGCTTTTGTGTCCCCAATAATAGATGTTTTTCTCCTTAAGAAGCTCAGATAAAGAATTCTAAAACATATTTCACTTTAGATATATGCAATACGATTTCTATTATTCTTATAAAATTATACCCGAAGTGGATTTAATATAAAGAAATAACTGGCAAGTCAAGTTGCTTCAATTTCATATTCTAATTTTTTGTTATCAGAGTAATACTAAATTGGTATTAGAAGACAGTGGGCTCCGTTCTAGTCCAAGTCCTGTCTCTGATGCTATTGAATATATGATATTGGACAAATTAACTTCTCTGAGTCTCAAATTCCCCCACTGGTGGATGCATGCTGCCGCTGTGCTGAGCTTTGTTGCTCACTCATAGCCAACTCCTTGGGAAACTATAGACTGCAGCCCACCAGGCTTGTCTGTCCATGGGATTCTCCAGTCAAGAATACTGGAGTGGGTTGCTGTGTCCTCCTCCAGGGGATCTTCCCAACTCAGGGACTGAAGCTGAATCTCTTATATCTCCTGCATTGGCAGGTCAGTTCTTTACCACTAGCACCATCTGGGAAGCCCCACTGGTGAACAGTTATAATAGATTTGTTAAGAGAGATAAAAATAACTTTAAATAATACACTTGTTATAGTAAGGGTAAAGGAGGGCACGTTCAGCTCCTACTTTATGCCATTTCAGGTGGAATCAGGAGGGGTGGTATTTATGAGTATATGTTGTGCCAAATGGACTTAGAGGGCTGAAAACATCCTTTCCTTTACTCTCAAGTATTCCGTCCTAAGTCAATTTTTATTGTTAGTATTATTACTTGCTTGGCATCCTCTAGGCACTCAGTAGATATGAGTTCCTTTTTTATTTTTCACCAACACTTCCCTTTTTTATTCTTTCCCTTTTGTTTTAATGACAATAGAATGGGAATCTTCTGTAAATAAGGAGGGAAGGTTGGTGAGATGAAAGAAAATCCTCTTCCTTTAATTCTGGCCTCTATTTGGACCAGTTTAAAACAGAAGCCTGATAATCACTTTGTCAAATTTGTTTGAAGTTGTTGTCAACATTAGGTTTATTTTTATTGCAACTGAGACTTACTATCTGGGTGCTTACTTACGTTCCTGCTATATATATGCAATACTAATATCAAGATGGCTTGCTGTAGAAAGCAAATGGCATATGGTTTGCGAAAATACTTTGCTGACAACATAAACAACCAAATATATACCAGTTGTTCTTGTTATCTGACATGTGCTGTAGACCTAAATACTTTGGGATTTGGGGACATTTTTGAACTTTTAAAATATATTTGTTTCATACATTAATTATATCTCTGGCTTAATCCCCGTTGGCTGGTATGTGAGCCACTAGATTTATCATTTCTGAGAGTGAAAATGTGTTACCCCATGTACATTTTTGAACATACAGTTGTATTTGCACAATGTGGGTGTTGGACGTACCAACAAAATTCAGAGTATAAGTTACTGTCAGTGCTCCGTATATACAGCTCCTCCATATCTGTGGTTCTGCATCTGAGGATCCAACCAACAGCAGATCAGGTAGTATTATAGAATTTACTATTGAAAAATATCCATGTATGAGTAGACGCACACAATTCAAACCCCTATTGTTCAAGGGCCAACTCTATATTGAATGAAATATATTTAAAATATTTGTGGATATCAAAAGATAAAATTGCAATCAGACTGCAGGAAATCACATTCACTCTTTCATTTGAGGTTGTGTAGTATCTCTCTCTGAATGAAGTTTTGGTGGCTGATGAACCAAACTTAAACCTTCCACTCTGGAAAAAAATAACCAGTGATGCTACAGTAGCTTCTGGCCCACTATAGTCCATAGGCCAAACCCAGACAGCTGTCTGTTTGGGGGTTTTCTACGAGCTAAAAAGCTTATTTTAAATTTAAAATGGCTGCAAAAATTCAAACCAGAATGCTGTTTTGTGATGTGTGAAAATTACAAAAAATTTCAAATTTTAGCATCCATATGTAAAATTTTACTAGGAAACTGTTACATTCATTTATTTATATGTTGTCTGTGACTGCTGTCATGCCACAATAGTAGAGTCTAGTAATTGTGACAGAGACCATATGGCCCACAAAACCTAAATAATTACAATCTGGCCCTTTACAGAAAAAATTTGTCTACTCTTGGTCTAAGGCATCATTAAAACGTTAGGACAGTTTAGCATTTTCCTATTCAAATAGGGTACAATAGGTCTGAGTCCTTATGTATACATTAATTAGAGACAAATGGAAAAATGTACATTAGATGGGAGACTAAAATCTTGAAAGCTTTGTTTCTTGGAAAACTATGAAAAATAAATGGACAGAGTTAAGTTGTAAAAGAACACAATTAAGATAAAATATATGGGTATTCCAGCTCTGATATAGATTTAATTACATATATATACATTATATATATATATATATATATATGCAAGGTTAAAAAGGTAAATGTTAGAGCAGAAACTTGATCAAGACTCACTGATTGTAATTCAACTTCGTGGCTTCCTCATTCTCCATACTTTTCTAAACTTGACTCTCATGAAAGTAAAATCTTAGAGCAAAAATTATTTATGAAGCTTCTTGTAAGAAATCCATATTTATTTAGACATAAAGACCAACAACCTTATAAGATTAGGCATAATGCTTCCATATATAGCTTTCATCAATTATGTAGCACTAGACTATTTGTTGTTGCTTAAAATGCATAATTACACATCATCAAAAGATTCTGCCCAATTAACGTTAAGTTTTTACACTCATCAAATGCCAAGGTCTAATCATCTTGAAGTATCCACTTTGTAGCAGCCATTTTGGCCATCTGTTTCTATTAAAGCCAATTGTTCAGACTAATAGGAAACATCTAGAAACAATGAGATAGTAGTGTCCTGTAAATGAGAAGACATACATAGGAGAAGAGAGATAGCAACATCTCAGTAAATATCAAATATTTATATTCCCTGAGCACTTCTTTAGTCATAGACTCTTGGTGAAGCTCTTTATTTATATCATGTCCATTAATCCTTGCAACAATCTTATGACAGAGGTACAAATATTATTATTGCTATAGAAAGAGGAATTAAGGAATAGTTACAGATTTTGTTGATCCCACAACAGAATCTGAAGTGCAGAAATTTGTGAGTGTGTGTGTGTGTGTATGTGTGTGTGTGTAAGTCTTTGTGAGACGGACGTCCTACCCTACTCTTAATCAGTAGGCAAGTAGGTTTCCTTGTCACCAGAGGACATTTTTGGTAGTGAGAGGGCATGGTGTTTTTGAGAGAAGATACAATGTTTTGTGCAGATAGACTGCCAAAATACAATTTTTCTTCCTCTCTCAAATAGTTGGCTCTGAGTTTTGACTCTTTGCTACCCCATGGAGTATAGCCCACCAGGCTCCTCTGTCCATGGGATTTTCCAGGCAAGAATAGTGGAGTGGGTTGCCATTTCCTTCTCCAGGGGATCTTCCCAATCCAGGGATCGAACCCAGCTCTCCCACATTGCAGGCAGATGCTTTAACCTCTGAGCTACCAGGGAAGCCCACCAGGTTATTTCAACTACTAGAACAATATGTAATATGAATTGAGCATTGATTTATGCTAATTTAATTGTATTAGTATTTCTTTTTNATCCAGGGATCGAACCCAGCTCTCCCACATTGCAGGCAGATGCTTTAACCTCTGAGCTACCAGGGAAGCCCACCAGGTTATTTCAACTACTAGAACAATATGTAATATGAATTGAGCATTGATTTATGCTAATTTAATTGTATTAGTATTTCTTTTTAAAAATAATCACCATCAAACTGTTCATTGCCATGTCAAGAACACCAGACATATATGATCTAATAGATAAATAAAATATATTTACCATTGGTATGTGTACTATTCAATGAGTTATTAGCATAATACTGTGCTTTAGGAGAACATGCTCACTGGTGAACTTGAACCAAGTTTTCATAACAGTTTAATGAGACAGTCCTAGTTTAGTGAAGCCTCTAGCTGATTGGTTTTCAGATCCTGAGATTTCCCAGCATGTAAACAGTGAAAATACAGGCGACTTAGTATACAGTGCCATGCCAAATTTGAAGCTGGGTTTTAATTTCCTGTTGAGATTAAAATAGTAATAAAAGACAGGAGCTTTAAGAGGAATTGAAACTAAAATTAACCAAAAATATAGAGGATAAAGAAAAGAATATGTGCCAGGGAAGAAAACTTCTCTAAGATGTCATAAATTAACACTGTGGCGCCTTTCCTTTAGGACTTAGCTTGGAATGATAGAAAAGGCATGGATTGTGGAGCCAATCAGACCTGGGTCCAAATGTTTCATGAAGGAATTAATAGCCTTATGCTATGCTTTCCTGGGTGCTAAGTCACTTCAGGCATGTCTGACTCTTTGTGACCCTATGGACTGTAGACCACCAGGCTCCTCTGTCCATGGGACTCTGCCATGCCCTCCTCCAGGGGATCTCCCTACATCTTATTTGCTAAAAATGTAAATTGGGGAAATTAGCTATGCAACAGGATAAATGTTAAAATAATATTTTGTGAAGTTTCAGATGCCGTTCTTGAGAATTAGAATTAGGAAAAATGACAAATGCTAATCTATTGCATTTTCTATGTGTAATCTTGTGTGTATGTTCTTTGTATTTTTCAGTCCCCTCTCTTCCCTTACTTGTTAATATTTTCATTTTTACACCCTCAAATGTCCCTATATTTAATTACTGAAACCTAGCCACTATAAGAGCTAAGAAGAAAAATCATGCATAGTCAAGCACTCATTAATTAACACTGACCTAATAACCATTCGTTGGGTATAAATAATTCTTAAATGACATGAATATTTGGGCAATGTAACTCATAAGGTTCCTTTCACAGCTAAAAGTATTTGACTCTTAGAATTACTAGTTAGCCCAAATTAAGAGGCGTGGAATGGGGTGTGAGGTGGGAGGGAGGTTCAAGAGGGAAGGGGACATATGTATATTTATTATTGATGTGTGTTAGTGTATCGTAGAAACAAAAACAATATTGTAAAGCAATATTGCTCCAATTGAAAATAAGTTTTAAAAAATATTTTGGAGAGAAGGTAATATTGCCTCCAAGAACATTGACTTTTTAAAATCAACACAATTTACTGAGCATCTACTTTGCACATTAGATATGAAACTTGCCACAATTAAACCTAAGCAGAGTGGATAAGACATGCATTTGTGAAACGATTACTTCATTAAATGTTAAATTGTAACTGCAATAGCAATGGTAAACAGGAGTATAAGTAAAAATTCTAAATGAGGGCATTAAAGAGAAGGGGTTGACATAGACGCATCCAGAAAGCTTCATTGATGAAGAGACCTCAGCTGCTCTTCCAAAGTGAAGAGGAGTAAGCAAGTGGACAAAGAGAGATACAAAAGCATCGGCAGGAGCATGTAGGGAAAAGATGTATGGATTGTGAGGAGAAGAAAAGAGGACATGATGTCTGCTGCTACTGCTGCTGCTGCTGCTAAGTCACCTTAGTCGTGTCCAACTCTGTGCAACCCCATAGACGGCAAGAACACTGGAGTGGGTTGCCATTTCCTTCTCCAATGCATGAAAGTGAAAAGTCAAAGTGAAGTNATGTATCATTATACATGGGCTCCCTGGTGGCTCAGATGGCAAAGCATCTGCCTACAATGCGGGAGACCTGGGTTCTATTCCTGATTCAGGAAGATCCCCTGGAGAAGGAAATGGCAGTCCACTCCAGCACTCTTGCCTGGAAAATCCCATGGATGGAGGAGCCTGATAGACTACAGTCAATATAATTTATATGCCATATTCTGCAAATTTAGGGGGAAATATTTTGAAGGGCTTAAAAACAAATGTTTCTTGAAGATTTTATGAACAGATAATTATATGTAAGTTTCACAAGAAGCAGAACATTAATAAACTTGGATAAGACAATAAGGACTATTCTGTTTTCATATATGCAAGTTTAGGTAGTAGATATCAAACAGAAAATTACATAGTTACCTACGGACAGGTGAAAATTTGTTTCCTAATTTAATAACCATAAGAAGATTCAGATTATTTTTTCATTTTAGAGAAAGATTCCTTTAAAAAACTTTGGATTTTTTAATATTTTATTTCAGATATTTAATATAAATTCCATTTTCCCATAAATTTAACCTTGATTATGAAGAAAGACCAAAGTAAATCCAATCTGTCCTCAAACTCCTTTGGATGAATTACATCCTACCTTGCATTTTGGATCTACATGCCAGCTTTGTGTCAATATCTCTTTCAATTGTTTCATAAAGTTTTTGATTCATATGAAAAAGGATATTCATTTTTACAACTACTGCTTCTCAGAAATAATAATATTCTAATTTCCAAGTTTCCTTAATTTCACATTGAATGCAAAAAAAAAAAAAAAAAAAAGAAGAAGCTTAGCAGCCACTGAAAATACTGTTTTTTGAGGCTATTTCTTCCCAATCAAAACCAAAAATAAAGCCTACTTTCTATTCACCATTGATCTTGACCATCCATGTCCTCTTCCTTACTCCTGTTCACTGAAGGTATATAGCACTCTTATGGCCTGCTTGTCAAAGGGGTTACAATCACAAATTAAAGGAATTAATAAAAATCATGATTATATCAGATCTTCTCTTAATAATGTGATTTACCCCAAAATAGAAAGATTTAAACTAAGATATACTGTGAATTAAAGCAGGATATAAAATTACTTATGTGTAGAACAATTTGTCTTTCAAACAAATAAGGAGGTTACCAGATGGAAACTTTCTCCCACCTCTAATAATCTATAAAGTAATTTTTATAGTTAAAAGTGGAAAAAACAATCACTTAGTTGTTATGCCAGGACCCAGGAATCAGATTTTGCAAATTAGAGCATTAGTGCTAGCTTAATATTTTAATTGGTTATTCACAAGTGCCTTGAAGATACAACATTGACTCATGAATTTCCAGAATTACAAAATAAGTTATACTGTATATCTATTGGATGAAGGTTCATTCATTTCAAAGAAAATATAAAAATCTGAATTGTGTTTCTCTTTTAGCATCTGAAAATATTTACAGCTTTCTCAATTATTCAATGCTGCAAAGTCCCATGGAAAGAACAGCTACATCAGTCATATTTCTAAAAATGAGCACATTTGTATGAGCCAAGAAAAGCAATCAATATTTGTTTGTATTTTTCATTTAAAATGTCCAGTGGAGAAAACCTCACACCTTCAATGCCTCAATTGGTAATTCACTACTCATTTTATTATGATCCCCATTTTTGACTTGTTTTAAGACAAAATAAATCCAGTATCTCTGTATTCTGCTCAAGATTATTTTGTAAGCTTTTTTCACCTATTTTTTATTGATTGCTCTTAATATATCTTTGTTTACTCAGACAGTCAAAATCTAATCTCAGTAAGCTACAAGTATCCTATTAAGACTTCAAATAAAATACATATAAGAACATCATGCTAGACCAATATGGATATATAGGTATGTGTATTTAGCAATGCTTACTTCAAAGATGAAAGTTTAATGTGTTACAGAATTAAAGAAAAACATTAATAAAAAAGACCTCAAATTTTAAGCCCTTCACAGATAATAAGATCCAAATAATGACTCAAGAATATGTTAATGAAAAGGCAGTGAAGGCCAAAGTAGAAATCTAAGGCATATACATATGGAAATCTCATCATTAAGTTCAGATAGAAGCTAATGCATGTGAAGAAAGAATAAGATACATCTGTCTATCTGTCTAATATGGCTGATTGACCTGGTCTTGGAAGTTTCTGAAGTCACAATTTCGTTTCTTAAAAAATAATGATAATAAATAAATGTAACATTTCAATAATCTAATCAGAGGTATAATTTTAAAAGAAAAGAATAAAAGCTTGCTTTACAGTAAAATAAATTTTAAAGACAGGTATAATCATGGTATGAATTTGTTGCACTGTACTATTGTTTAAAAGAGTTTGAACATGACATTTCGTTCATCAGATTCCATTTCTCATTACGTGAAAACAAGGCAGTTATCAAGCATATGTATGATTTCTTGTATGTATGTTGTCTCTGAAAATGTTTTGCCTTAGTTTTCAATGATTAAAGTATTTATTATGATTTTTATCAGAATTGAAGGCTTTCTTCATCACAGTTCTTCCAAATTTCAGCCTATTCTAAAGACTTTAGAACTGTTATGAAACAGACTATACACAGAGAAATTTTAGATTCATTCCGTTACTGCATTAATTCAAATTTATTTGGGTCGGTTGCTTTAAAAAAAAAAATCTAACTCATTTAAGTTATTCATTTGTTAGTAAATGGATATTTGGATTGTTTCCATTTTTAGCTATTATAAATAAAGCTGTTATGAATATTTATGTACACGATTTCGTGTAGATACAAATTTTCATTTCCTTTCAGCGATACCTAGGTGTAGAATTGCTGAATATTGTGGCAACTCTACCTCTTTTTATGGCTTCACCCCACAGCATGTGAAATCTTAATCAGTAGTTGATGTAAGCACATATCACTGACTCTTAAGGGNGTGTAGATACAAATTTTCATTTCCTTTCAGCGATACCTAGGTGTAGAATTGCTGAATATTGTGGCAACTCTACCTCTTTTTATGGCTTCACCCCACAGCATGTGAAATCTTAATCAGTAGTTGATGTAAGCACATATCACTGACTCTTAAGGGCAGTCTCACTAATGAAAATGGAAACCAACTGAATCCTCTGGAACTGGTATTGATCATTGAGATGATTCAGTAATAGTCTACTCCGACGAATCAACATGATATGATGAATATAGCATCCCTTAAAAGCACCACTCTGGGCTCACTTCACTTCTCTGCTAGATCAGTAGTTCACTAATAACAAAATGAACCTAAGACAAATCTTAACAAAAATTAGAAAAATGCAGATCTACTTCCATAATGTGAATCCTGTTAGAAAACGTAAAAATGATGGGATATGGTATTGGTGGTGGGTGTACTATACTAATCATGGAAAAACTTACCTGAGAGATTTTTAAAAATGTGTGCATGTACCTCTGTGTGTATACATACGTACATATATATATATATATATAGATAGATAGATGTTTGTCTTACTCTTCATTATTGTTTCAGTTCAGTTCAGTTCAGTCAGTTGTGTCTGACTCTTTGCGACCCCATGGACTGCAGCATGTGAGACTTCCCTGTTGATCACCAACTCCCAGTTTACTCAGACTCATGTCCATTGATTCTGTGATGCCATCCAACAATCTCATCCTCTGTCATCCCCTTCTCCTCCCACCTTCAATCTTTCCCAGTGTCAGGGTCTTTTCAAATGAGTCAATTCTTCATATCAGATGGCCAGAGTATTGGAGTTTCAGCATCAGCCCTTCCAATGAATCAGTTTAGTTCAGTTCAGTTCAGTTCAGTAGCTCAGTCATGTTTGATTCTTTGAGGCCCTCTGAATCGCACCACACCAGGCCTCCCAGTCCATCACTAAATCCTGGAGTTCACCCAAACTCGTGTGCATTGAGTTGGTGATGCCATCCAACATTCTCATTATCCGTCGTTCCCTTCTCTTCCTGCCCCCAATCCCTCCCAGCATCAGGGTCTTTTCTAATGAGTCAACTCTTTGCATGAGGTGGCCAAAGTATTAGAGTTTCAGCTTCAGCATCAGTCCTTCCAAAGAACACCCAGGACTGATCTCCTTTAGGATGGACTGGTTGGATCTCCTTGCAGTCCAAGGGACTTTCAAGAGTCTTCTCCAACACCACAGTTCAAAAGCATCAATTCTTTGGTGCTCAGCTTTCTTCAGAGTCCAACTCTCACATCCATATATGACCACTGGAAAAACCATAGCCTTGACTAGATGGACCTTTGTTGGCAAAGAAATATCTCTGCTTTTTAATATGCTACCTAGGTTGGTCATAACTTTCCTTCCAACGAGTAAGTGTCTTTTAATTTCATGGCTGCAATCACCATCTGCAGTGATTTTGGAATATTCAGGACTGATTTCCTTCTGAATGGACTTGTTGGATTCCCTTATAGTCCAAGGGACTCTCAAGAGTCTTCTCCAGCATCACAGTTCAAAGCATCAATTCTTCAGTGCTCAGCTTCCTTTATAGTCCAACTGTCACATTCATACATGACTACTGGAAAACCATAGCTTTGACTAGATCGACCTTTGTTGACAAAGTAATGTCTGCTTTTAATAACCTATCTAGGTTGGTCCTATCTTTTTTTCCAAGGAGCAAGGGTCTTTTAATTTCACGGCTGCAGTCACCATCTGCAGTGATTTTGTGTTGGTCGCTCAGGCTCCTCGTCCATGGAATTCTCCAGGCAAGAATACTGTAGTGGGTTGCCATTTCCTTCTCTGCAGTGATTTTGGAGCTCCTCCAAAGGAAAGTGTCTCATTGTTTCCTCTGTTTCCCCATCTATTTGCCATGAATTGATGGGACCAGATGCTATGATCTTAGTTTTCTGAATGTTGAATTTTAATCCAACTTTTTCACNTTGCCATTTCCTTCTCTGCAGTGATTTTGGAGCTCCTCCAAAGGAAAGTGTCTCATTGTTTCCTCTGTTTCCCCATCTATTTGCCATGAATTGATGGGACCAGATGCTATGATCTTAGTTTTCTGAATGTTGAATTTTAATCCAACTTTTTCACTCTCTTCTTTCACTTTCATCAAGAGGCTCTTTTGTTCGTTTTCTGCCATAAGTGTGTTGTCATCTGCGTATCTGAGGTTATTGATATCTCTCCCAGAAATCTTGATTCCAGCTTGTGCTTCATCCAGCCTGGCATGTCATATGATGTACTCTACAGGAGAAGGCAATGGCAACCCACTCCAGTACTCTTGCCTGGAAAATCCCACGGATGGAGGAGCCTGGTAGGCTGCAGTCCACGGGGTTTAGCAGCAGCAGCAACTCTGTATACAAGTTAAATAAGCTGGGTGACAATATATAGCTTTGATGTACTCCTTTCCCTATTTGGAACCAGTCTGTTGTTCCGTGTCCAGTTCTAATTGTTGCTTCTTGACCTGCATGCAGATTTCTCAGGAGGCAGGTCAGGTGGTTTGGTCTTCCCATCTCTTGAAAAATTTTCCACAAATTGTTTTGATCCATATAGTCAAAGGCATTGGTGTAGTCAATAAAGCAGAAGTAGATGTTTTTCCTGAACTCTCTTGCTTTTTTGATGATCCAACAGATGTTGGCAATTTGATCTCTGGTTCCTCTGCCTTTTCTAAATCCAGCTTGAACATCTGGACGTACATGATTCATGTATTGTTGAAGCCTGGCTTGGAAAATTTTGAGCATTACTTTGCTAGCCTGTGAGATCAGTGCAAATGTGTGGTAGATTGTTTAGTGACAAAAAGAAACAAATAAACAAAAGTCTTGAGAAAGCACCCTGCCTTTGTCAAAGTACCTCCTTAGATATGACTCTTATGGATCTTGGAAAGAAATATTTTAAGTTCAATACAAAGACATCTTAAAGTTATGGAATAAGGCTACTTTATAAAGAAAGCCCACATTATATGAAGCAATTTTGCTGTCTCGCTGTATACTTTTGGAGAGGGCCCAGAGCAGATTTGCCTTATGCTGATTTCTGTTGTTTACTAAATCATGTTGGAATAGCTCTTCACTCTGCTATGATTAGGGCATGTATTTAATATGTTGCATTTTCAACATTTCTACTGTAATGTAAAAATCAAGGTTTAAATAGTTTTTCAAATAAAAGAGTAAGAACTAGCACTATACTAAGCATTTTACAAGTAATGATAAAATACTTAGCTATAAAATACATTAGAAAATGACTTGTGTAAAAATAGAAAATTATTTAAATTTTTTTCCATAATACTTTTCCCTCTCAATTGTAAACTTATTTTCAAAATGCATAGCCGTTTTACACAATGTTCTTGATTACTGTTAGGCCTAGAATGAAAATTCACTTTTCTAAATTTTATAATATTTAGATAGTTGAATATTTTGTGATAATTAAATATTTTGTGATAGTTAAATGCTACCAAAAAATAGATGTTAACTTTGAGTTTGACTTAAATATACAGTTTGGAGGAAATGATCTTTATTGTGAGTTTTTTACCATGTTGAAGAGTATTTTAGGATTCGGATTGATTGCAAATGACATTACCAAAATGAGAAAATAATATTGTGGAGTGCAGAATAAAAGAATAAAACCTTATATCAGTAGTCTCCAAAAGAAATACCACGTGAGACACAAATGTAGTTTTGAAGTTTCTGGCACCATATTAAAAACAGTAAAAAGAAATAGGTAAAACTAATGTTAACAGTATGTCTTACTTAACCCAATATATCTAAAATATCATGTCAACATGCGATCTATCTGAAAAATTATGAACATATTTCTCATTCTTCCATGTGTTCTAAATCATTAAAATTGGTTGTGTTTTATAAAAAGAGCACATCTCAGTTTGAACACGTGATTAGTAGCTATTCTGCTGAACACACAGACTTAGAGGACTGGGTAGCAATGCTCGTGGAGTTTACCTTTAAAAAAATTTGCATTTAAGGCAAAATATTTAAAAATATATAGAAGGTATTAAAAGGAAGAAAACATCACAGTATCATAAATTTAACATTTTCCCCCTTGGATGTGAAAACTACCAGTAGAATTTTCTAGAGAAGTATAGGTAGGGGCAAGAAAGAAAGTTTCAAAAAATTTACTTTGAAAAAAAAAATACAGTTTTAGAAAGACAAGTGTGTCAAAAGTGTTAAAAAATTTTTAAATCTTATATTGGAGTATAACTGATTAACAATGTGGTGATATTTTCAGGCGGACAGCAGAGGGACTCCTCCACATTTGTCTATTCACCCCCAAACTCCCCTCCCATCCAGGCTGCCAGGTAACACTGAGCAGAGTTCCCTGTGCTATACAGTAGGACCTTGTTGGTTATGCATTTTAAATACAGCAGTGTGTACCCTTGTGTTTTAATCCTTCCCCTCTCTCCTTTACTTTCTTTGTTCCTCTGTAGTGTTTGCAACATGTGCCTGCTAAATAAATAAAGAGATACTTGTGTGTTGGGTGTAAGGGTGCATATTTATGAGAATCAGGCTCGTGGGGAAGTCAAACTGTGAAGAGAGCGTTACTCACAGAGGCTCCTGACCCTTAGAAATACCCTCAGCTGTTCTGAAAACCACAGGAAATCTATTTGTTTATGGAAGTGTGCCAGGTGTTTCTTTTTCATAAACTTGTAATTGATTAATCATCATCATCATCTAGGAAAAAAGGGCAACATTATGATGAGAGGTTGTATTTTCCATCTGTATAATAAATAGAATATTTCAAGTGAGAAATGATGAAGAGAAAAAGAGGGAGCAAGATAGAGAGAAAATATGAGCACAAAGTTAGGCAAGTAGATATATAATGTAATAGTTTATACTCCCAAGCTATTTGAATTTTGCATCTACTTAATAAAACACTAAATTGGCAATATCAGTTAATATTTTATTCTAGAATTATAACTGTTTTAGTTAGTTTCTGGAATAATATTCAGTCAAAAGTAATGAAGTAAAGCACAGTATGATCATCATTTAAAAAATCTGCTACACTAAGATAATAATATCTTATTAAAATTAGTGGTGAATAAAATAGAAAGCTGACAGTAAGTGAAAATGTATTTTTTAAAAAGACAATCATCTTCCTTGGAAGCTTCCAGTATTTATTAAAAAAATGGAAAGTGGTCACTTAATAGAGACAGTAGGATTGGAGGGAAGAATGTTAGGTATCTAGACACTAAATTAAACCATGCAAACATGACAAGTAATCAAGCGGATCTTTTCTAAAGCCAGATTACCTTAAATAAAATAATATGTCCCTGTGTGGGAGAATAATTTACCTACCCAGCTATACAATGAAGCATGAGGGATGAACTTTAGCAGGGCCTGGACTACATAGTAAAAGAATGTACAAAAGAATTAGGGATTAAGAGGTCATTGTGAGGGCGACATTTGGAAAAATACAATGTGAATATTAAAAATAGATTTCAAGCATAAGAATAAATGATTGCTAAGTAATAAGAAATGGTCATTGTCTTTTTGCCTCTCATTGTAGTTTTATTGAGTCTTTGTTCTGAATTACGATTTACAAGTAAACAATAAATGTTCACATACAATATATGAGAACATACACTAGTTCCCTGATCAGGGATTGAACCCGGGACCCCAGCAATGGGAACACAGAGTCTTAGCCACTAGGGAACTAGATCCCACATGCCATAACTGAGTTTAGATGCTGCAACTTAAAAAGATCTGGCATGTTGCAATGAAGATAAAAGACACTACGTGCCACAACTAAGAGCCAGTGTAGCCAGATAAATAAATATTTAAAACAAACAAAAGAAACAAAACAAACAGAAAATAATAAATGATAAGCCATATTTACAGAGTAAGTCAATGTAGGCCATTGATAGAGCCCTGAGTTGTACAGCTGACCAACCAGATTGTCATCGGCATCATCGGCATCATGTGGACATTAGTTAGAAATCTAGCCTCCCAGGTCCTACTCTAGATCTACTGAATCTGGATCTGAGTTGTGACCAAATTCCCAAGTGATTTGTAAGTGTACGAAATGGGGAAAAAATGCTACACATGTTGGCTTTTCACTTACAACTGAATATAACTAGATCTAGCTAGACTTTGACCAGCACATGCACCAAGCAAGCTGAAACAACTGGGCCAGTCAACGTAAGTTTAATTTTTAGTTGTAGTGTTGCTATGAGTTTTGCTGAGTCTCTATGGCAATGGTGGAAAGTCAGTTAGGGAGAAGAATGCTATGATGTGCTTTTCAATTAAATATGTTTCTGCTGATACCTTTNAAAAAAAAAAAAAAAGATTGATATCAAAGAAGATACTAGTGCTCCAAGAACCAAAATCTTATTGGTTACAGAACCATTTTTCACTCTAAGGCAACTGCTATGGGCTCAATAGCAGGCTGGCTCCCAGCCAAAGCTAACAATAGACAGTCCAGGGGCATTTGAGGGCAGCTCTGTAGACTGGCAGCATGTGGGCTCATGCGACAAACATCTATAGATATTTCTCTGCTCTGGACACTGAGCAAAGCACAAGCAAGACCCCAGACCTCGAGACCATCCATAGTAACAACCATACCTTGAGTGAAAATAATACTGCTGCTGTTTGGTTTGGAAACATGGCAAGGCAGTCATTCATCATGCCTGAATGGAGCAGAACTTTGATGAATAGTCTGCCACTTAAAACACTGTTGTCTTTTCAACACCCTAGATCCTCACAATAGCAGGTGAAAGAAAAGATCTGTTGAATTTTGACTCAGATTGCCAGCAACCTGTATGAGGAGTAAGCAGGCACACTGTCTCCAAGTCTTGGAACAGTTTCTGCCAACTTTGGGTATGTTGGTGTTGAATGGAGTAGCATGACCTGTTGAGGGGGACAGGTTGGTAAGATCAACCACGGGGCCAGTTGGCAGCCTTCCTTAAAAGTATGAAAATTGGGTCCTGAGCTTGTCTGCTTGACTTTCCTCCACCAACAACTCCCAGACCTAATTATCACTGGGCCTGTCTGATTTGGCTTCTATAATCAATATCTTAACCACTGATAATGCTCCCTCCTTCTCCTCCTTACCTATCTTTTATTTTCCTTCTTATTTCTAACAAGCAAGTCAAAAAAAAAGTGTGAACACAACACAACATTTTTTTTAACTGAAAGAGACCTTAAGGATAACCATTCCAACTTTCTAAATGCCTCAGATGAGAAACAGGACAATCTGTGAGACTAGTTGACTTGGCCAACATCCCCTGAGAAACTAGAGCAAAGGCAGGAATCTCAGAGGTCTTTCCACCACTCCATGTCATCATATAACTTCTCATGTATCCTGTGCTCTCCAGGCAAGACTGACCTGCTTTTGCTTCTGAGTTGAGTCTCAAACAGCTCTAAAAATGGCTGGCTGGCTGTTCTACCGTTGGTGTTGGTTTCTGTAGTATTTAGCACCAAAAATAGTTGCACTAGTGTAGTCTGCAAAGTAAGCATCAGAGGAGAAAGAGTGTCATGGTCAACCTGAACCCAGAAAGACCAAGGAACCTTTGCTCCCATAGGAGGTCTCTTTCCAGGGATGATTTGCACACCATCTTCTGAGTGGAGGAAATATCAAGATTTTTGTCTATTAACTAAATGAGGCTTAGTGACCCTCAAGATCCACTCAGAGGTCAGGGGTGTAATTAGAGGACAGCATTGGGTTCACCACCAGAGTCAAGGAGAACTGGAAAGATCCCTGGCCATGGCACCCTATTCCCAGGTGGGCATCTAACAGCAACTCACTCACACTCAGTCTGGGGGGGACCAGGTGAGGNTGATCTTCGTTTTCTGAATGTTGAGCTTTAAGCTAACTTTTTCACTCCCCTCTTTCATTTTCCTCAATAAGCTCTTTAGTTCCTCTTCACTTTCTGCCATAAGGGTGGTATCATCTGCATATCCGAGGTGATTGATATTTTCCCCAGCAATCTTGATTCCAGCTTTTGCTTCTTCCAGCCCAGCATTTCTCATGATGTACTCTGCATGTAAGTTAAATAAGCAGGGTGACAATATGCAGCCTTGATGTAGTCCTTTTCCTATTTGGAACCAGTCTGTTGTTCCATGTCCAGTTCTAACTGTTGCTTCCTGACCTACATATAGGTTTCTCAAGAGGCAGGTCAGGTGGTCTGGTATTCCCATCTCTTTCAGAATTTTCCACAGTTTATTGTGATCCACACAGTCAAAGGCTTTGGCATAGTCAGTAAAGTAGAAATAGATGTTTTTCTGGAACTCTCTTGTTTTTTCAATGATCGAGCAGATGTTGGCAATTTGATGATCCCTGGTTCCTCTGTCTTTTATATAACCAGCTTGAACATCTCCAAGTTCGGGTTCACGTACTGCTGAAGCCTGGCTAGGAGAATTTTGAGCATTACTTTACGAGCGTGTGAAATGAGCACAATTGTGTGGTAGTTTGAGCATTCTTTGGCATTGCCTTTCTTTGGGATTGGAATGCAAACTGACCTTTTCCAGTCCTGTGGCCACTGCTTGAATTTTCCAAATTTGCTGGCATATTGAGTGCAGCACTTTCACAGCATCATCTTTAGGATTTCAAAGAACTCAACAGGAATTCCATCACCTCCACTAGCTTTGTTTGTAGTGATGCTTTCTAAGGCCCACTTGACTTCACGTTCTAGGATGTCTGGGTCTCAGTGAGTGATCACACCATCGTAATTATCTTGGTCATGAAGATGTTTTTGTAAAGTTCTGTGTATTCTTGCCACCTCTTCTTAATATCTTCTGATCCTGTTAGGTCCATACCATTCTGTCCTTTACTGAGCCCATCTTTTTAATTAAGCATGAAATGTTCCCTTGGTATCTCTAATTTTCTTGAAGAGATCTCTAGTCTTTCCCATTCTATTGTTTTCCTCTATTTCTTTGCTTTGATTGCTGAGGAAGGCTTTCTTATCTCTTCTTGCTATTCTTTGGAACTCTGCATTCAGCTGCTAATATCTTTCCCTTTTTCCTTTGCTTTTCGCCTCTCTTCTTTTCACAGCTCTTTGTAAGGTCTCCCTAGACAGCCATTTTGCTTTTTTGCATTTTTTTCCCCCATGGGGATGGTCTTGATCCATGTCTCCTGTACAATGTCATGAACCTCCTTCCGCAGTAGTTCATCAGGCACTCTATATATCAGATCTAGTCCATTAAATCTATTTGTCATTGATTTAGGTCATACCTGAATGGTCTAGTGGTTTCCCCTACTTTCTTCAATTTAAGTCTGAATTTGCAAATAAGGAGTTCATGATCTGAGCCACAGTCAGCTCTTGTTTTTGCTGACTTTATTGAGCTTCTTNAGGGATTTGATTTAGGTCATACCTGAATGGTCTAGTGGTTTTCCCTACTTTTTTCTATTTAAGTCTCAATTTGGCAATAAAGAGCTCATGATCTAAGCCACAATCTGCTCCCTGTCTTGTTTTTGCTGACTGAATAGAGCTTCTCCATCTTTGGCTCCAAAGAATATAATCAATCTGATTTCAGTGTTGACCATCTGGTGATGTCCATGTGTAGAGTCTTCTCTTGTGTTGTTGGAAGAGGGTGTTTGCTATGACCAGTGTGTTCTCTTGGCAAAACTCTATTAGCCTTTGCCCTGCTTCATTCCATATCCCAAGGCCAAATTTGCCCGTTACCCTAGGTGTTTCTTGACTTCCCNATGTGTAGAGTCTTCTCTTGTGTTGTTGGAAGAGGGTGTTTGCCATGACCAGTGCATTCTCTTGGCAAAACTATTAGTCTTTGCCCTGCTTTATTTTGTACTCCAAGGCCAAATTTGCCTGTTACTCCAGGTGTTTCTTGACTTCCTTCTTTTCCATTCTAGTTCCCTATAACGAAAAGGACATCTTTTTTGGGTGTTAGTTCTAAAAGGTCTTGTATGTCTTCATAGAAATGTTCAGCTTCTTCAGCATTACTGGTTGAAGCATAGACTTGTATTAGTGTGATATTGAATGGTTTGCCTTGGAAATGAACAGAGATCATTCTGTCGTTTTGGGGATTGCATCCAAGTACTGCATTTCAAACTCTTTTGTTGACCATTATGGCTACTCCATTTCTTCTAAGGGATTCCTGCCGGTAGTAGTAGGTATAATGGTCATCTGAGTTAAATTCACCCATTCCGGTCCATTTTAGTTCACTGATTCCTAGAATGTTGACATTCACTCTTGCCATCTCCTGTTTGACCACTTCCAATTTGCCTTGTTTCATGGACCTAACATTCAAGGTTCCTATGCAATATTGCTCTTTACAGCTTTGGACCTTGCTTCTATCACCAGTCACATCCACAACTGGGCATTGTTTTTGCTTTGGCTCCATCCCTTCATTCTTTCTGGAGTTATTTCTCCACTGACCTCCAGTAGCATATTGGGCATCTACTGACTTGGGGAGTTCCTCTTTCAGTATCCTTTTTGCCTTTTCATACTGTTCATGGGGTTCTCAAGGCAAGAATACTGAAATGGTTTGCCATTCCCTTCTCCAGTGGACCACATTCTGTCAGACCTCTCCACCATGACCCACCCGTCTTGGGTGGCCCCACATGGCATGGCTTAGTTTCCTTGAGTTAGACAAGGCTGTGGTCCATGTGATCATATTGACTAGTTTTCTGTGATTATGGTTTCAGTATCTGCTCTCAGATGCCCTCTCACAACACCTATCGTCTTACTTGGGTTTCTCTCACCTTGGACATGTGGTATCTCTTCATGGCTGCCCAGCAAAGTACCGCCGCTACTTCTTACCTTGGACTAGGGGTATCTCCTCATGGCCACTCCTCCTGACCTTGAACATGGAGTAGCTCCTCTCAGCCCTCCTGTGCCCACACAGCTGCAGCTCAGCACCACAATTCAAAAGCATCAGGTATTTGGTGCTCAACCATCTTTATGGTCCCACTCCCACATCCATACATTTGGAAAAACCATAATTTTGACTATACGGGCTTTGTTGGCAAGTCATATCTCAGCTTTTTAATACACTGCCTATGTTGGTCATGGCTTTCCTTCCAAGGAGCAAGTGTCTTTGAGTTTAATGGTTGTAGTTACATTCCACAGTGATTGTGGAAACCAAGAAGAGAAAATCTGTCACCACTTCCACTTTCTCCCCTTCTATTTGTCATGAAGTGTTGGGACCAGATGCCATGGTCTTAGCTTTTCAAATGTTGAATTTTAAGCCAGCTTTTTCACTCTCCTCTTTTACCTTCATCAAGAGGTTCTTTACTCCTTTTCACTTTCTGCCATAAGGGTGTTTTCATATGTGTATCTGTGTTTGCTGATGTTTCTCCCAGCAATCTTGATTCCAGTTTGTGAGTCATCCAGCCTGGCATTTTGCATGATGTATTTTGCATGGGAGTTAAGTAAGCAGGGTAACAATATACAGCCTTGACATATTCCTTTCCCAATTTTGAACCTGTTAGTTGTTCTATGTCCAGTTCTAACTGTTGCTTCTCGACCTGCATACAGGTTTCTTAGGAGACAGATAAGGTGATCTAGTACTATCATCTCTTTAAGAATTTTCTATAGTTTGTTGTGATCCCCATGGTCAAAGTCTTCTGTATAGTCAATGAACTAGAAGTCGATGCTTTTCTGGAATTCCCTTGCTCTCTCCATGATGCATGGAGAGATCTTTGGTTCCTCTGCCTTTTCTAAACCCAGCATATACATCTGGAAGTTCTCAGTTGAACTACTTCAGCTACTGCTGAAGCCTAGCTTGAAGAATTTTGAGCATAACCTTGCTGGCATGTGAAATAAACAAACTAGCTTATACTTTAACAAAATTCTTAACTTCAGTTAAAATTTCATTTTATTAAATTTTGAGTCACTTATTTAGATAACTTTTCACCTCAAATATAAAGTGATTTTTTTTTACTATATACTGCATAGTCTATAGTTTCCTAATATATTTCTCTGTGACTTACCAATGAAACAGACTAAAGTTTCAGGTAACTTTATCTAATAAATACTTGTAGAACAAAGAAAGGATTAAAAGTCAACTTCAACTTGATTTAAATCAAGAAAGGAAAACAAGAGAGTGAAACTCTAGAGACACTGAAAAAAAGTGAGATCCATTTGTTAGTGACAGAATGAGAGAACAAATTGAGTTAGAAAATGCTTCATAAAGCAGATTATTCCAAATTGTGCTTCGCAGAACTCTGATTTCACAAAGGTGAGAGAAAAAGAGTTCATTGAACAAAATAAGTTTGGGGCAGTCTGAAAAATCACAGTGCAGATTAATATACCACATTTTGGAGGTCTGCAGTTTAAAAGAAATATACACATTGCTTTATCTGCATTTTTCAAGCTTACTCCATCTAAGTGTTCCTTTCTAACTTACTGTAGAATATGGATAGACTGATAAATGTACTGATATTTATAGAACACTTTTTGGGTTGCTATAAGAAGTTATCATTGTCTACTGTATCAGTTCTGATGGGATTAAAGCAAATTTAATATTCTATTAGTATATCAGTTTAAATATTTCTTTATTTGCTACCATAAATACTGTCCCTTTTGCCTTTCTTCAGTTAAAAAGATCCAGAAATAGATTCCCAATTCATTTATAACTAATGTGCACAAAGTAATAATTGAGGATTAATATTTGATTACTATTATCTGATAATGTGAACACTTCAAAGACATTCTGTATATATGAGTGGACATATGTATATATTGAAGTGGAGGCTAAAATACCTATGAGATGTACTTCTCTTGTGTTCACCATACATACATGCCAATATGATACATTGTGTCAATACTAGATTATTAAAAATTTAATTCAGAAATAACAACCAACAGAGAAAAAACAGAAATGCCAAACAAAACCCAACAATATAGCCTGAAAAGTGTTTTACAAAAGTCAACTTCGCATGCAAGTTTTTTGGAGGGTTTTCTGGACTAACCTTTTCTAAAGTAGTACATGGAAGAATAAATTATAGGACAAGTTTATTCTTTGTGCCTTTAAAACAAAATTTTATTTCCATTTCTATTTACTTATAATGTTTAATATGTTATTAATCTATTCACCCATATGTTATAAATTACAATGTTCACAATGAGTACTTTAAATCATTGTTGGAAGAAGATATATGATTAGATAAATTAATTGCTTACTAAGTATCTTATGGATCTTCAGTGACTAATCCCACTAATCTATAAACTATAACAAATATTATATAGGATTTACATATTTCAGGTTTCTTTTAAATAACAAAGGCAATAAAGTATAAAAATCATCTATTTGTAGAAGATAACTGAAAACATCATTTTAATGCATGAATATTCTGAACTTCAATCATTTAACTAAAAGGTTTTTGTCATACTTGTTGATTGATAAGAGTTAATATAAATAAAATAAGCTGAAAGCAGACTTCTAAAGATGCCAACTATTTTAGGTGTCTTTAGGTCACTTTTTTTTTGAGTTCTGTTAATAAGATTAATTGTGCTATATCTATCATATAGCTAAATCATCTCTTTTCTGTGTATTGATTCATCAGTTTCTTTAAAAATTTTATAAACAATGTGAATGGTATGTTCCCCTTGTAGACATTCTTCCATTTCTCAAGTTATTGTCATTCAGCAAGTCGATGTTAGAGCTAAGATACATTGTCTATAGTTCTGGTGTCCTATATTTGTGCTCACAGTGTTCAATTACCCACCAGAGAGCAATGGCAAATATGAACAATGATTTATGGTAAATCGTTAGCTATTGTTCCATTATCCATTTATCCCAATGAAAGCTTAGCCTATTTAGAAATTACTGCACCTCCACTCCCATGTTATTTTTAAGGAAACTATCTATTGAGGATACTGGTAAAATCATGATTGTTCAGGAGTTTTGGCAAGCACATTGTCCAAAGTAGGAAATATGTGCCATGTTTCTCATTATAAAAATAACAACTGGGCAAAATGCCACCCCTTTGCCTTGCTCACTTATCTGCAATGATGTTTTAAATCATTGCTTGTATTTTTATTCCTTAAGAAAGTCATTGCTTTCATTTTCCTCCAGTGATTTTTCTTCCCTATTTTTACAACAATATTCCTTTTTTACCAAAAAAAAAAAAAAAAAGCTATACTCCATGCTCACAATGCGATTTCTTACTTGAAATTCATAGATTAAAATGGAAAGATATTATTATTAGAAGATTATGGGATCTTGGAATCATAGAGCTAGATCAGATTTTGGAGATCATCTATTGAACTAGTAATTCTCACTTATAGATGAATGAACTAGAGGTCTGGGTATATAGAACTTCCCTGATAACTCGGTGGTTAAAATGTCATACTTTCAATGCCGGGAACGTGGTTAAGTTCCTGGTCATGGAACTAAGATCCCACATGCTGTGTGGTGCAGCCAGTAAATAAAATGAAGAAAATAAAATAAAATAACATTATTTAAAAAACAAAAGCAGTGACTCATTCATTAAAAAAAAAAAAAGAGGTAGAGTGTATGCAAATATGTAGGCCCCAAGTTCCTTTGGCTAAACAGAAGCTGGAGTAAGGTTTGTTTCTGTTCAAATTTTTATATGGCAAAGCCCTATCCCTGGTACTCTTGGCCACAGCTGACAAGATTAATAATGATAGCCATTATATCTGTGAATTTAGAAACACGATAATGTAGAAAAAGGTTTTTGAAAATATGCTATCTGTTGATAACTACCAAGACTAACTAACACCTAAAGGGGAAGAGTGACTTTTCTGAAGGCATGCAGGTAGAGAAGGGTCCAGGGCCCTGGTTGTGACTCTCATTGGTTCAATTTACAGTTGTCATGTAAGAAACTATTGAAAATTGAGTGACTTAAAACAATTTTGTTTTGCTCCATATTTTGTGGGTCAGGAATTGGAGAAGAACTTGGCTGGGTCATTTGCTCTTGGAATCTCTTGGGATGTTGTAATCTCATGTCAGTGGTGGATGGCTGCAGTCATCTGAATTTTACAAAAACTGGACTTCTGAGGTGTCCCATAACTTGCATGGCAGGTAATGCTGGCTCTTGCCTAGAACTTGAAGCTCACCCGGGGGCTTTTGACTGGAGACCTATACCATGAAGGTGTAGGGTAACTGGATTTCTTAATTTCAAATCTAGAATGTCAAAGAAGTTACAATCATTCAAAAACAAAAGAACCATTCAAAACAAAAAACAACACTATAATCTGCATTCAGTCTGGCACTGGCATAGCCTATTACATCCTGTCATTCCTTCTGAGAAACTTTAAACATTTCCCTATGCTTTCAGAGACAGCCAGATATACAATTTTCATGCTAGAACTACACTGGACTTGGAAATGAGAAAAGTACCATATATTAAATATTTAAAATTTAGCTACACATCATTCATTTAAAAATCAGCCAAATATAACTGAGTACTGCTATGTGAGAGTCCCAAACCTAGATACCGGAAGTACAACTATTAACAATAATTACTGCCCTCACATCTATTAGGAAAGGTAAATAGCAATAATAGAGTTGAACAAAATGTTGCTAGGTTGCTAAAACAGAATTATGTACAGGGTTGGCTATGGAAGGATTTTACCGAACAGGAGGTTAAAGAAACGGCTGCAGGAAGTTGAGGTTGGAGGAGTATCTGGAGGGGTCCTTGACCAACAAGCTGGCCAGTCCTCTCCCTGATTAAAGACATGGTATTCCAGTACATATATTAGAGAAAAGTTAAATTTAAAAAGCCTAGTTACAATTATAAGGCTATCATATAAGATATATATGTGGTTAAAGAAGATGAGTCTGGAAAATTAAGTAAGAGCCAGATGTTGAAGCCTTTTCTGTCAGGATCAGGAGTCTGTATATAAACATTTATATGATTAATATACACTAATCATTCAACATTAATGATGTAACCGAAACAACGGAAAAGCAGAAATTATCATTGTAACATTTCTGTGCTGACACTTTCAAACAATGAAAACAGTGCAATTAAAATATTTCAAAGTAGTCAAAACTGCATAAAGTTACACATCGTTTGGAGCAGAGAGGAAGCATATTGAAATAAGCCATGGAGGCTTAAGATAAAGGCCAACAGAAATGGAACTAGATGGAAATCAGGTGTTGACTTTAACTTTGCCAGGGCATGTGTTGGGTTATGTTGGATTGTCCAGTATTCACATTATATATAGTAATCAAGACAGAGCAAGCCACAGGGAGACTGGGTTGCACATTTTAATTCTCCAGAGACAAAACACATGGAACTCAAGTCACCTGGCTCCTGAGATTTTACTGCATGTGAACTAGCTAATTAAAGTGAGTGTGAGTTTCCCAGATCAGGTATAAAACAAAGATCCTTTGTGGTTAACATTTTCTGCACATGGCAAGTGTTAAAGTGGGATAAATATGCAGGATGCTGTTTACAGCTCACAGATTTAATTATTTATAAGAAGAATGTCTGTTGAAAATAAATGGGATACAGGGAAATAATTTCACAGGCCAAGAGGGGAACCAATCTTCAGTCTCAACCTGATGGAGGTTTGTTCCCCAAAGTGTGATCTTTAGAGCAAAGCATGTGCATCAGATGGGAACTTGTTAGCAATGCAGAATCTCACGTCCCACTGAAGCAGAATCCACCATTTAATCAGATTCTTAGGTGATTCCTATGGACATTAAAATCTGGGAAGCACAGATTGTGGACAGGGCACTGCAAGCTGAGGATAACTGAAAATTGTGGCAGAGGGCTTTGCATTTATTTTATTTGTTTTTAAAGAGTTTATTGATGTAGACCACTTTTAAAGTCTTTATTGAATTTGTTACAATATTGTTTCTGGTGTGTTTTTGTTTTTCATGTTTTGATTTATTGACTGAGGCATGTGGGATCTTAGTTCCCTGACCAGGGATCAAACTCACATCCTTTGTATTGGGAGGCAAAGTCTTAACCACTGCACCAGCAGGGAAGTCCCTGCATTTGTGTTCATTAGTCATTTCAAAAAGCATGAATCAAACCTTGAGCAGGAGGAAAACACATCAAGAAATAAAGGTGAGAAATATTTCAAGTGGAGGGAATTGAATAAGTAGTCAAGAAGGAGTAGCAATTCTTGTATACAAATGCTACCTATATCCATATCTCTAGAGTTGAATTTGAATTAAATACTGGATAGTTAGAAGTTGCAGACTTCTATTAAGTGCCTAAGACAGTGGCTGGCACATGGTAGGCATTCAATATTAATATTAATTGAGTGGATAAGCTTTACATATATCACTTTATCATACAAAGTAATTTTCCACACATTATTTCACTTTGAGTCTCACAACATCTCTGTAAAGCAGACAGAATGAATAGTTGGCATCATTAGACAAATGCTTTCAACTTGTCAACTTCGTAATAACTTAAAATCAACAGGTATGACAAAACCTTTTAGTGTATAATTGATGTTAAGAATATTCATGCATTAAAGATAGCATTTTCGATTGTCTTTGAAGGAGGATAATTTTTACCTGTTACTGCCTTTGTTTAAGGAAGACTAGGATAGTTAACTGCTATGTGAATGTTAACTTAGAATAGTGAATTTACTCATTTTAATTAATTTATCAAATTATCTTACTTTATTACACCTAAACTTAAAGCAGGCATCACGAACAATGCAATTTAAAAATGCATGAGGGAGTGAGGTTGGGAGCACACCACACTTTGTCATTATTGGAATAGAAATGAAAATAGCATGATTCTGTGGGTGACTCTGGGAACACATTTTGCATCATTTTTTCCTTGATGCCGAACATTGAGATTAAGTCCAGTACAACCTCCAGAAAGAAGTGTTTGCTTTAATGTAAGAGGCATTAAAAGCCAGGATATTGAGGATGCTGAAATGCAGAGAAGTAGCAAATTTTCAAAATCACAGGGGAGGCAAGGATTTGAAGTCACACTTTATGATTAAAAATAGAAAAATGTTCCTCCATGGTGACCCCCATTTTCAATTCAAACTTGGGACACATTGTGTAATGTATGATTTGACCAAAAGATGGCTCTTTGCTGTTCATACTGAGCATCAGTGTAAATCTGGAACATGTTTTTAACATAAGTTGCCTCTGAAAACAGCTTGGTTATGTTAAAGGCACAAATAAAAGTTGGACTTCTTATTGTAGAGAAAGAACGGAAGTAATTAAAGAACATATGATTGCTTTATTTTATGAGATAAATATTTGACTTATAAAAGGTATCTTGAATTATATATTTGTTAAATCAACAATTCTTCCTTAAAATATTGGGATTATTTTTCTATCATTGAGGACAAAAATGTGTTACTCGACAAATCAAAGATATATATTTTAAATTACTTTACAAGCTGATTCTTCCAGTGTATTGTTCATTTTAAATTTGCTCAAATTCATCATAAGCAAAGTAATTATGTAAAGGATAATTGAGGGTTTTTTTTGTTCCATCATTAGTTCTAATTGCTTAAGTGCTTAAAATCCATATTTTTAAACATCTGAACTGAATACTAATCTCTGGAATCAAATACAGTCAACCATATTACAAAGTTCAACTTGTATTGAACTCTACCAAACCACAAGGTTTGGAGTATTTTTTCTTGAAGATGAAAAAGAAACTCTTTTACTCCATTAATACCCATAAATGTCCAGTGATCTTATCCAATAAAAAATGATAATTATAGTTGCTATCATGTTTTCTATGGGTTTCCCAGGTGGCTCAGGGATAAAGAACTTGCCTGTCAATGAAAGAGACAAAGGGGATGTGGGTTCGATACCTAGGTTGGGAAGATCCTCTGGAGGAGAAACGGCAACTTACTCCAGTATACTTGCCTGAAAAATCCCAGGGACAGAGAAGCCTGGAGGGCTACAGTCCATGAGGTCACAAAGAGTTGCACACGACTGAGATCACACACACACACACACACACATATGCATGCACCATGTTTTCTGTGTTGGTTATGAACAGGGCATAGTTCTGAATGCTTAATGCATAATGCCTCAACTCTTAACAATCATCATTCAAAAAAACATCATCCTCAAATGATAGAAGAAGAATGGAGACTTAAGTTAAATTTGCCCAAGATCAGAACTCAATCAGACTATATTCTAGCTATGTTCTATCTTGCTCTGCTTATTGCATTATAAAAAGTCCAACTTTAACAGGAATGTGCTTGCATTTTCAGAAAGTCACCAGGCTTTGCATTTCTGTAAATCTCTTAAGAATACCCTTTTCAATAAGGAGAAGTGATAATACAATATTATACCTTATTACACAATGGTTACACAATAATATTATAAGATCTAGTAAAGAGGGTAAAAGACAGCATATTCATAAATATTCAAATTTGAAGACAATGGTAGAGAATTTCCCCATTTTAAAGTTAGCTAGAGATAACTTTGCAGAAGGCCTATAGAGTATATGCCTGGTGATAAAGGGACCACATAATTTACTTTCCAAACCAGAAAACTTTTGAAAGTGAAAGGGAATAATCTTCAGACAGACAGCAGAGCAGCAGGCTGAAACAGGGACTGTCCTGGGAAAATCTGAATGTATGGTCATCCTGTACTCAGAGGAGTGACAGATGCTGATAAAATTAAATTGGTGCAGCAGAGAAACAGAACTGAGACTAACCTGAACTCACTTAGGAGTGCTTTTGTTAAAGCTCAATTAAGTAACTGGCTCAGACGGTAAAGTGTCTGCCTGCAATGCAGGAGACCCGGTGTTCGATTCCTGGGTCGGGAAGATCCCCTGGAGAAGGAAATGGCAATCCACTCCAGCACTCTTGCCTGGAAAATCCCATGGACAGAGGAGCCTGATAGGCTACAGTCCGTGGGGTCACAAAGAGTTGGACAAGACTGAGCGACTTCACTTTTCACTTATACACCCTAGAGGTCTTCGCAGGTAGTGCTAGTGGTAAAGAACCTGCCTGCAACGCAGGAGGCATAAGAAATGCAGGTTCGATCCCCTAGAGGAGGGCATGACAACCACTCCAGTATCTTTGCTTGGAGAATCCCATGGACAGAGAAGCCTGGCAGGCTATAGAGTGTGATGTTGCAGAGTTGGAGACAACTAAAGCAACTTAGCATGCACACAGACACGCATGTGTATACCTAAGAGTGTGTGTGTGTGTGTGTTTTTTTCCTTTTGGAGGAAGCGTGTCAAATTAAGAAATTAAGATTAGGAAGTTTTGTCCAATGCTATTTGTGTTTAACAAATTGCTCCCCAGTTAGAGTGATCCATTATAATGAGTTAACTTGGAAAAAGGATATTCTTAAAAAAAGGGTCCTAGACTGTCCCAGGTTAGGGAAAAGGGGAAAGGAAAAATACAGGAATCCTTTAGCATTTTATGTCTTTCTGAGTCACTAGCTATATCATTTCCTTCTTAATCAAACTGCACCATATTTTAATCAGATATTTAGAACATTCCATAAAGAGAAAAACAAAATACAAATGGCTGTAGAACAACAAGCAAACCACATGAAAAATAAATCTACAAATGCTAAATATTTCTGCATTGTATTAAAATGATTTATATAATTCTAAAACTAATAAAATTGAGTTGACTATCCAATAAATGGAATTTTATATCATGTTTGTTATCAGCTAAATAATTCATTATTTCATTTTATATACACACTCTTTAATTAACTCACTGACTCAGAGGTAAGACGCTGCTAATCCGTTCATTTCCCCTAGCCCATAAAGAAAAAAAAAGTACAAAACATATGAGAGTATAAGAGCAAAAGGTTAAGAGTTTAATATGAAGGAATTTTTAATCAGAGGAGAAAGCAGCTGGTTGAAGTTCTATCCACCTCAGACTGGAGACCCCAGATTGCATGGTGATTAGTGACACCTGTTTTTTACTAGTCTTTTCCTGAAGCAGGCAAAGCGTGAAGTTGGCTATAGAAATGTTCTTGGCATTTTGTTCTTCTTTCTTTTAAAAACCACATTTCTTTTAAAGCCAGCTATTTATTTTTAGCCATGGCGTGCCTATTAAAAAAATTTTAGAGGCTAAACTTGCCTGCAAGGACTAAAAAAATATTTTACAAGGGGAAAGAGCAGATAATATTTTCAGTAATTTGGAAAGAGTCTATTTTAGTATACTCATGTGTTTAAAATTTTTTAAAAGTCATTTAAAACCTACAGCTTCAATAATGGTTTATTGTTAGAATCATATTCCCCAACTCAAATCATTAAAGGAACTGATATCGTGGTTTGAATACCACAGTTAGCTTTGTTTTATTCTACTATGGGCTTTTCACCATTTTGCTTTATCTATCACTTCCTTGGAACCTATATTCATTTATTTTCTTTCTTCCACATGTCAGAGCTGGATTGGATTTGAAAGGTAATCTAGTTCCACTTGACCATGTTATGGAGTAGAATTCAGAGGCCGAAAGAGAGGAACTGACATATTCAAGATCACACAGCTTGAAGGTAGAAAAGCGGAAACTTAAGATGTGGTACTTCATTATGCACATCTATAGCAAACTGACACAAGGGGCTAGGTAAGGAGAATTATGCAACCACTGTTGAGAAAAGAATTTCTTTTCACAACATTTATCACATTGATTCCAAATTCTTAATTTGTATTATGGCCCAACCTCTCCAGGTAGTTATAACAAAGTGAAGTGAAGTAGCTCAGTCATGTCTGACTCTTTGCGACCCCATGGACTGTAACCTATCAGGCTCCTCTGTCCATGGGATTTTCCAGGCAATAGCACTGGAGTGGATTGCCATTTCCTTCTCCAGCGGATCTTCCCGACCCAGGGATCAAACCCAGGTTTTCCGCATTGTAGACAGACGCTTTACCGTCTGAGCCACCAGGGAAGTCCAGTTATAACAAAAACGGACTGAAATCCAAGTTGCTAACTCTCAAGCCAGCTAATCACTTTTCAGTACGTCATGCTATGTCTCATACACAAAAAACCCAAATATCAAAATATCCTGTAGAAATCCTTGGTCCCAGGAAATAGGCATTTCAGAAACTCCACTGCCTGCTCATGGTTTGGTTTTGAATACATGGTTGTTTTTCATGTTTTTGCACCCACTTAATGAATGCATTCATTTAACAGAGTGTTACAGAGCTTCAGCTATGTGCTAGATACTGTATCATATGTAGATGTTTTTATAGACAAACTCACAACTGCATCTATCATTTTTATTGTACATTAAATTGCCAACCTCAAATATGTATTAAAGTGTTGTTAAGTCTAGCCTGGGCTTCCCTGGTGCCTCAGTCACTAAAGAATCCGCCTGCAACGTGGGAGACCTCTGTTTGGTCTCTGGGTTGGGACGATCCCCCAGAGGAGGGCACGGCAACCCATAGTCCAGTATTCTTGCCTGGAGAATCCCCATGGATAGAAGAGCCTGGTGTGATACAATCCATAGGGTCACAAAGAGTTGGACATGATTGAGCAACTAAGCACAGCACAAGCTAGCACTTGTAGATTTTACAGGTACACTTCAAAAATAATCCACATCATAGTAGAAATTCATAAGTAAAGAGAAACAGTGGTAAAAGGGACAAAGCATTAAAATTGTTGTAAAAAATTTGAGTTCTTTATTCTTAAAACTTTGATATTTAATCAAATTAGGTCATTGAATAAAGAGCTATACATTTGATTAGATTTTAGAGACTGGGTAATGTTTAGTATAGACTGAAGGGGAAAAAGGGCATCAATGGAAAAAACATAGGACCAAAAAATTTGAAGACGACTTCTAGTATTAATTTTTCTATTTACTAGCTATGACTTTGGCAAATCACTTGGCCTATTTGTTCTTCAATTTCTTTATTTGCAGGATGGGAAAATCTGACTCATTTTAAAAGATTTCTTCTAGTTCTAACATGATTAAGATTGAAAAAAATAAATATTGATATAGTTTCAAGTTATAATTTCTTTAGTTGATAATTTTCTTACACAAAAAATAGATCAAGGGATACCAAGCTACTGTGGCATCCATTTTAGAGCAAAATATGTGTTTTGTCCTTTCTTTTTTTTGTGGGGGATGATCTTGAATATTTATTAGTTTTCTATGGCTACTGGTATTCCTTGGCTTGTGGCCATATCACTCTGATATATACCTTCATTTTCATATTTTCTTTCCCTCTTCTGTCTGTTCTTAATACATACTACAAAATGCAGGGGTAGAAGTCATGTGTATGTGTATGTGTATTTTAAGGAGGACAGATATATATATATATATATCTTGAAAGTCACACACACTACTACCTTTCATTAGTGTCCTTTATAGCAACAAAGAACATGTATTCTTTTTTTTAAATTTTAAATTTTTTTTACTTTATTTTACTTTACAATACTCTATTGGGTTTGCCATACATCGACATGAATCCACCACAGGTGTACACGAGCTATTCTTATATTCAAAGCCTTTCCAAGGATAATTTCTTAATGTATGATCTTCATTTATTAAAAGTTGAATTTAGACATCAATGGACAATAAAGTAAACTGCCAACAGATGTGATGGTGTTTTGTGTTAAGACAGGTATCAATTAAATATCTGTATATCAGCTTTCATTAGGGAGGTTTCATTTTCTGAATGGAGAGTGCAACTAATGAGAAGGAGGTAGTTTGTGTAATCCTCAAGAAATAGGTAGGAAAGTTTCAGCTTCTTAGGGAATTTTTGGAGGATCAAGAACATTGTTTGATTTTTCAAATCACTAGAGATTGTCAGGGCACTTCCTCAAAGAGAATTATAAAGGTAAATGAGAGATTCGATAGTCAAGAAAAAAATCCGAGTATATCTTTTGCAGGCTTCACATTCTGTCCATGAAGCTAAGTGGAACCAGAGCTTTCACCTTAGTAGTCAATTCTCTTAATCCCAAGGAAAACTCCTTTGTTTCAGCACAGGGAAAGTCTTGTTCATCTAGTCCTAAATGTCTCTTTCCAGCATCTTTGTTCAACAGGAAACATCCCTGATAATCACCTTCAAATAGAGGAATTAATGGAGTAGGAAATGGCAACCCACTCCAATACTCTTGCCTGGGAACTCCCATGGGCCGAGGAGCCTGGCAGGTTATAGTGGGTTCTACATGGGGTCTCAAAGAATCTGACACAATTTAGTGACTAACAGAGGCATTGAATGATAAGAGTATTGCAAGGATGGATATTACTGTTTCCCACTGAAAAAATAATGTACTTTTCTTTGTTAATATTAATTTTATGCCTCTTGACAATGGTGAATTCAAATATTCATTAATTTGCTTTTGTAACAAATTAAGTTTTAAGGCTCTGTTTCTAGTCTGCCTTTAGAAAAATACTACAATATTATATCATTATTATTTTAACAATTATCTATTGAACAATTAATCCAGGTCAAGCAAAATAACAAATGCTGAAGACACAATGCCCTCTAGAAAACTTACAAGAGACAAACAGGAAAGTAAATAGAAGACAATTAAGTTTGACAGAAATGGCTTAATTGGGTGGCCAAGCATAGTATTGTTAGATGAGTGTTTCTAGTGAATGTGACAAGATAATACTGGAGAAATGAGGAGTTAGGCTAATTTGTCAGGAAAAGTAGATGGAGGAAGGGGATAAATGGACAAGGAGAATTCAAGTATTAGTGTAGGAGAGATCATCCTTCTGTAAGTCTGCCTTTATAATTCTGGTTCTCCTTTAAAAGTAGCGTTTAAAAACAACATCAAATTGTATCTTTAAGAAAAAATTTTGTTCCTGTGTATAGGACTCACAACTTCCCTAGAGACATTGGTTAATCACATCTATTTAAAACACTTCCTATCCTGGCTTGTTGAGGGAAATCTCTGTATGGCTTAGAAAGCTTGATCATCTCTCTTTGGATGAGAATTAAAAACTCATTTGTGTAAGTATGTGTCATTTATTGTATTTATTTTCTTGTTCCCTCTCCCAACAATTGACTCACTCCTTTTACTGTTTCAGAACAATAAAAAAGAGGATGATTTATTTTATAAACAAAGAAATGTGTTATATGGTGTTAAATAACATAGACTGCTTTTCTATAAGTGATCAACTCTTCATCTACCAGAGGTGCTGTAGTTATAAGGTCAAGATTGATGATTCTCATTACACTGTGACATTTCCCAAAAGTGCAAATAAGGCCGTGCATGGGTATGTGCTAAGCCTCTTCAGTTGTGTCCAACTCTGTGCCACCCTAGGGACTGCATCCTGACAGGCTCCTCTGTCTATAGGATTCTGTAGGCAAGAATACTGGAGGGGGTTGCCATGCCTTCCTCCAGGGGATCTTCCCAATCCAGGGATTGAACCTGTGTCTATTGGGTCTCCTGCATTGGCAGGCAGATTCTCCACCACTAGCGCCACCTAGGAAGTCCCTCAAGTAAGGCCAAAACGCTTACTAAACCCTACCTGCAAGCAGCAGATATATCAACCCAACCCCCTCTTTCTTTTCTTTGATGACCACACAAATTCCATATAACTCAAACGTGGAAGAGGACTAAAGTGTTTAAGTATCTAAAGTCATACATAATTTTCTTTCCCTCCCACTTACAGTGTTCCTATTTTATTTCTGATGAACAGGCCAAGAGTTCTATAACTTTGGATCTCATGATATTGCTATTTATAGACTATGAGCCCGTGTACACAGGATTTGGACTGTAAGATCAAATATCTTCTTTGTGAACTTGAATTAAATTTAACATGTCTGTCTCTACTCCATTTTCTTACCTATTTTCCTCACTGGGCTTTTGTGCACAGCATGGAAAGAAAAATAAAAGTGATCTTAAAATGTCTGGCAACATTCAAAGTGCCATGAAAATAGAAATAATTGCAATAACTTGAAGGTGTAGTGTAGTAACCATAATCTCAAAGGTCTCTGGAAATCAATTTGATCAGCTCCAAATGTCTTTAGTCTCCCCTTGTGCTGATCATTTGTCCAAAAAAAAGATTAGAGTGGTTGAATTAGGAAGTCTTTATATTAGCAAGGGCTTCCCTCATAGCTTAATTGATAAAGAACCTGCCTGCAGTGCAGGAGACCCCAGTTCGATTTCTGGGTTGGGAAGATCCGCTGGAGAAGGGATAGGCTACCCATTCCAGAATTCTGGCTTGGAGAATTCAGAACTCTGGTCACAAAAAGTTGGACACGACTGAGCGACTTTTACTATATTAGCAAATTTAGATCTTCAGATCTAATTCAAGCAAATTCAAAGAGGAAAAACTGACTTTTCCTCATATAATGTAGAGATAAAGTAGAAATAGTAACCCAGATGAACAAACTGGAATCAAAAACATTGATTTACTCAATCACTCTTTGAAGACAGTTATGTACAAGCCATTATTCTAAAAGTGTCACTTAGAGTTGAAAAGAGATATAATCCATAAACTGGCTTATAACAAAGAAGTTGGGTAGGGGCATGAGAAAGTAATATCTGACCCTAGAGAAGATGAGATGAGAGAAGAATCAGGGCAGGATCCAGTGGGAGGTAGGGCTACATCTTGAAGTCTAGCTAGTTTTCTAATACCATTTACTGATGCTTCAAATATCTCCCTTTCTATTAATCTGAATATCGTTAGCACAAATCTTCAATACATGCCCTTTTCTCAGGATAAAGTTTTAAAATAAGCTTGTGACATAAATCCCCAAGGATCTATGGTTACTAACTTTTAATCTAGGGTGGCTGTCTCTTGGCTGGACACAGCTATTACACACTTATTGAGTCCAGAATAACACAAGAACTGATAAACTCCTTGAAGGTAAAGAATGACTCTTTTTTGAATGAGCACTTCTAGAACCTAGAAAGTGTCTGTCCCATGGAAACTGTTTAATAAGTACACAGTGAACAAATGAGTAGATACTTGACACCAAAATAAATAGATTTTTATATTTCTTAGAATTTATTTTATTGAACAATTCATGTAATCAATAACCTTAATATAAAAGGAAAAGACCAATTGTTAATTTCCAAGAAACATAAAACTAATCATAAAATCTGTTTAATTTCCTCATAAAATTTGACTATAAAAAGTTTATAATGTTCAGAGAGACTACAGATAAATTTTATGTAATATGAATACTTGAAAGTGTTTGTGGCTTTTCATCTAAAGGTACCTTACTCATGTAGAATTCAGACTGTATACATCCATGCTCAAAATTTTCTCCATTAGATTTTAAAATCCCTAAACTTCCTTTGTAATTCTTCCCCATTGCTTCTCACCTAATCACACAAGAGTGTCCCAAGATATACCCAAATGCACATGTGTAATGACAAAGTACCAAGTTCCCTAATTAGTGCTGAGTCTCAAATTTGACAATCTCAGACATGCTATTAGCAATAACCTTGAGATGTCTATGAGTGAGTTATTAGAAAGGAGGTCTTATCCAAAAATATGATTTGGGCACTTGGAGAGTCTTAATAGCATCTGATCAGCAGTATGTTTCTTAATTGGAAATAATAAAAGCAGCAGCATTATCACTAGTAATCAGATTTCCTTAGTTATGATACTTAGACATCATAAGACAAATGATTTATTCAACTATTTGGAGCTTCTCCAAGAAAGCTAGGACATAAATAAAACACAGAAGAGCAGCAAGACTGGGGAAACCACAGTGCAATTTAGAAATTGTGAGAATTACACTCCCCCTACCTGCAGTGTAGCAGTTTTAATGAATATGGTGCAGTTACCCTTTGACAAATAATACTGTTTCTGACCAAATACTAATACACAGAGATCATGGTCTCTTTAAGTACGCGTTCAAAAGCCATTCGAGGGAACCATCATATTATACTTTCTCCAATGACATAGAAACTTTAAAAAAACAAAAATGACAAGACTAACTTTGCTTTGTGTATTGTNATACTGTTTCTGACCAAATACTAATACACAGAGATCATGGTCTCTTTAAGTACGCGTTCAAAAGCCATTCGAGGGAACCATCATATTATACTTTCTCCAATGACATAGAAACTTTAAAAAAACAAAAATGACAAGACTAAATTTGCTTTGTGTATTGTTGTGGACTGGTTTCTTAGGTGGAGCAGTGGTAAAGAATTTGCCTCAGATGTAGGGGACACAGGAGGTGTAGGTTCAATATCTGGATTTGGAAGATTTCTTGGAGAAAGAAATAGCAACCCACTCCAGTATTCTTGCCTGGAAAAATCCCATGGACAGAGGAGCCCCGAGGTCTACAGTCCATGGGATCACAAAGAATTGGACATGACTTGGCAACTCAGCACTCACACACACCCTAAGTAAAGCCAGCTTCTGTTTGAAATCAGAACTATTAGTAGAAATATATTTTTGTTCTCCTTCCTGCTATTTTTATTAAAAATCTATAGTTTATCTTTTGAACACATCTTCCCTAATTAGTCTTTCGTATTTTATACATATACCAATTAAAAAATTACAAAGATTTGGAAGAAATGGTATGATTTTCATTAATTTTTATGAACCTCATTTAGAGGAAGCTTAAAAACAAAGTATAATGGCAAAGAAACAAAAAAACAATTGTCCGGAAAAGAATAGGCCAGTAGTTTTACTATAAACTGTTCAAGGAGCTAAATGCATTTCAGTTATATTCAGAACAAGCACTAAAAATAATTTGAGTACAGAGAAAATTAGTTTGCCTGTAATGCTAAGAGCAGCCCCTGCTGGTTACTGTCATATAATTGAGACATGGAAAGTTTTAATGAGAAAAGAAACTGCAATGAGAATAAAAGATGCTGAGAATTCTTTATTTTTCAACAACACATGATCTCTTCTTTGACACTTTTTCAATACATGACCTGCAGTGTTTGCTATAAATCACATGTAAATTATAAAATATCTGAATATAAAAGGCTTTTCCTTTTCCCTTCGAAGCAATCTTTTTTCTTTTTTTATTAATTTATTTATTTTAATTAGAGGATAATTACAATATTGTAGTGGTTTTTGCCCTACATTGACATGAATCAGCCATGGGTGTACATGTACCCCCCCATCCTGAACTCCCCTCATACATCCCTCCCCATCCCATCCCTCAGGGTCATCCCAAATGACCACTCAGATTTTGCCCACAGCAGCACCCCTGAATCCCCTAAACTCACAGATAATAAAAAGAAACCTAAAGAAGCATTACTGTGGGTATATATTTGTAGTTTGAACTAAAAGTATAACTTGACTAGATTCACACTTCACTAGATCACTATTTTTAAATGCATAATAAATTCATATTAAAAAACAGAATAACACATAAGCTCTAATTATGGCTCTATAAATGAAACAAGATATATAAAAATTAATTCAAAATATTTAAAACTATATTCCTTCCTGCTCTCACTACCAATTTTTCTTGGAGGTAATGAGGAAAATAATATAAAAAAAATTATAACAAACTGAAATAATTCTGAAACATATTTTTCCTCTTTTCCCTTGATTTGCCCTCCAAAATATGTTGCATCCGATTCCAGAATAGTAATTCTCCATCCACCAAAGTCTCTGGCTTATATTCCAATAAAAATCCAAGATGATTTATGTGTAAATACCTGTCACATTTGCCTTTTTAAAAAATTATAGACATTTGCTTAACTCTTTTGACTTAATAACCAAACCATAAACACAAGTATGTTTTATGTATTTGTTTAATTTGATGCCATAACAAATTCTTCATTGACGAACACTGGATTTTCAAATTTTCCTTGTTTCTGCATTCGAAGTGTGTGTTCCATGGTATCATATTTCTATGCTATAAAAAGGAGGCAATTTGTAGATTGCAGTTGGAAATGCAAAATGCTTTGAACCCTATGGAAGGCAATTATTTCTAAAGTTAAAAAAAAAACAACACCAAATAAATAGGCTCAATAGTGTCAGAGGGCTTCTCAGGTAGCACAATGGTAAAAGAATCTGCCTGCCAATGCAGGAGATGCAAGAGAAGCAGGTTTGATCCCTGTGTCAGGAAGATCCCCTGGAGAAGGAAATGGCAACCCACTCCAGATTCTTCTGCACTGGCAGACAGGTTCTTTATAACTAGTGCCACCTGGGAAGCCTCCAATCTTTAAAGTGTATTTTTAAATTTATAAAAAGGCACACAATTTTGTATATAAAATGCTGTAGTTTTAATGTGCGAGAGACAGAGAAAAGAGAAAGTCTATTTTTTCTGTCCGGGAAATCCCATGGACAGAGGAGCCTGGCAGGCCGTAGTCCTTGGGGTTGCAAAGAGTCGGAGATTACTAAGCACACAAGCATCACAGCACAATGACTTAGAGGGTTAAAAAATATTCAACGTACCATGTTCTCTTAAAGTTTCAGAATGCGATTAGCATATTAAACTCTTTGATATATCCTTGTGTAGGGAAATATATTTAACTTCTAATTCATCAAAATTTTCAGTGACATGGAAACTGAAACTTTTCATCTCAAACCTAGCGAGATATGGTGAATTTATCTCTTTGAGGAACACTCTGTGTAACACACTTCTAATTCTTTAAGGCTGAGCCCTGAGTGTACATTCATCCCTAACACCTCACACCTCTTCACCCTTAGGTATTTCAGGACATTCAAGAGTGATTCAGAGGAAAACATGTATCGCAGATGACTTGTGGCTCCATCTCCAGGCCTGTGCCCTCTTGAGCTTTCCCCACCAAGCTCTTATCAATGACCATCAATCACACACAAAATAAAGTTCAGTCATCTTTTCAAGGCATATGGTTTGGCCTATGCCCAGCTATCAAAATTTGAACACCTAACAGTATGTATCCTTTTATTTTATTTCAATCTTCACGACTTTGCTCATACTGGTCCTTCAGCCAAGGATATCCATATTCTCCATCCTTTCCCCATAAATTCTACTCAAGTAAGAATTTGTAAGAATTTGTGATGGTACAATTAACTCACCCAATAAACTCTGAGCAACTGAAGACAGGAATAGCAAGAAAGGTACTCCAGTATTTTTAATTGAAATTAATTTCCTGACTCATCAGTAAAATAAGCACACTGCTGGTTGAGAATACTGTAATCACATTTATTTGTTAGAGGAGGGCATTGGATTGGGAGTTTGGGACAAGCAGATGTAAACATATATAGAATGGAGAAATACAAGATTCTACTTCCTAGAATAGGGAACTATATCTATCTACAATTAAATCCCTTTGCTGTAAACCAGAAACTCACACAATATTATAAATCAACTATACTTATACTAAAAAAAAAAA
>SJYV01049416.1:0-17484 GCA_006410875.1 Neotragus pygmaeus | reverse complement strand
CTTGGCATGGGACTCTGCAAACCTCTGGAGCAGCTGTTTCTCACATTTGAGGTGAACCCCCTGTGTTCCCCAACTCGCTGGCTTTCAGGCCTTTGGGGCTAGAATGTGGCCGCTTCGCAGAAACCCTGAAAGCGAGGGACAAATTGCTCCGTTTGTTAAAAAGTGTCCCCAGACCCCACTCAGAGCTCCTCCGGGGACTGCCGGCTGCTCTGACTGCGGTTCCTCTTCCGGAGCCCGGCCGGGTCCCCTCGGCTCGGATGGAGGGCTGCCACTGTTGGGATCCCCTGGGGCCTCGGGGCGCCAGGCCGCGCGGGGCCCGGGGTGTCACAGTCATTGTGCGGCCGCTCGCGCCGGGACGTAAGCCGGACTCGTGCTGTTTCTAGGCGGCCGCGGGAAAGCGTCTGAGGAGGTGCCGGTTCGCTCAGCAGTTGTTTTTGAAGTACTTGGGTGTCTCAGCAGTCGTTTGCCGGGTTTCCTAACTTGACAGCCGCAAATAGTTTTTGAAGGGTGGCGCTTGTTTACCTTTCCTTTCTGTTTATCAGGAGCTGCGAAGGGATGGTACCCCAGCCAAGAGATTCCGGAAAAGAAACCATTTTTCTCTTCCCTAAATCTATGAATAGCTGACCACAGGCTAGATCCTGTTTTAAACACTAAGTTCTAGGCAAATTCGTTTTGTTTTGGATTATCAGCTTGTGATATCGGGGCGGAGGGGGAAAGCCTCCTATTCCTAATATTTAGCATCATTGTGAAATCCTTACTGTTTACTAAACGTTTATTTTCTGACAGTTTATTTCACACAGGGATTAAATGAGGTTGTGCGGGCAGAAGCATTTCCTAAAATGGTATGTAAATATAAAGGAGTGAATTCAGCCTCCAGACACTGTTAACCCTGAACAAGTAGACATCCATATTCTACGAACTTTGAGTTGCAAACACTTGAAAGTGACAGATAGTTGAATTCATTTATCTGACACACTTGTTGACAGCCTTCTGTGTGCCAGGCCCTGTTTTGCTGCTGGAGATGGAGGGGGGAATAAGTCCTCACCTTCAAGTTTAGAGAACTAGACAAAGAATAATATTGTTTCTGGGCCTGTATGAAATATGTGGGTGTTTTTGGGTAGGGAAGGCTCCTTTTGACAAAAGTCTTCATTTCTATCAATTGTCCCTGAAAACTGAATTATAGGAAGTGGTGCAGTTGTTTATTTTTCTTTTTCAAAACAACAGCTTCTTTAAAAATTAAATTTAGTAAAGCAACTATACTCCAATAAAAATTAATTTAAAAAATTAAATCTATCCTTAGGTAAGTAAAAAATTAATGGCTTATTTAGGAAATATCTGTTTGTTTCTCAGTTAATACAAGTTTACTAGAACTTTTCAGAAATACCAAACCATAGCTTTTACTGTAAAAGGAGTAAATTAGACTTAAAATGTGAGATATTACCCAATATCACTATAGAATTTAATATTTTTATGTGACAATGAAACATTAAATGGTTTTCACGGATTTGAGACTTTCCCAAGGCTTAATTACATAAAATGTTTCTTTTCCATGGTAGAAACTCTATACATATGTCTACAAAAATATAAAGATAAATTTTTTTAAAAGCCTGAAAAACCTCCAAGAAGGTTATTTTTATTTAGAATTCCTGGAAAGAGGAAGAGAGTGAAAGAAAAATTAGAATTGAACTTTAGTGTATTATTCTTACAATTAGAGTTAAGAATTTCAACATAATTAAACAGAAATAATCTCATCAATATAGTCTTCTCACAGGAAATTGTACAGTGATTTAAGAATAAAAGGGGAGATGTCATAACTCCTCTGAAGTACAGTGTGCTGTTCTCTGTTTCTGTTCCTTTATCTGTCATGTTATACTTTAAAAATTTTAAATGGTAGTTTGAAAAATTACTTGATAAGTTGTCATATAGACACTGGATCTGTTTTCTTTTCCTGTTGGGCTATATGTATCCAATTTAATATTTTCTTCACTGTTCTCTTTGAATATGAAATGCATGTTAAAGTAAAAATTTTAAATATTTTTTTTTCTCAGATTGCTGGTGATTTCACTATTGTTGTACGTGTTTTTAAAATGTACCTTGCATATATAACAGTCAGTTTGCATTCTAAGTATGTGCATTCAAAAATGTTTGATTCCATTTAAAAAATCCTCAGTGACAATACTTGGTCTGAATTTGGCTGTGAGAGTTGTGCAATTCTGTATAACTCTTGATTTCTGGTTGCTTTCTGTTCTTGTCCATTGAAAGGGTGTCACCTCATAAGGGTGTAATGAAGATTTGAAGATGCTCAAACTTGTTGGTTGGCATCCATAATTCTCATGATAGTTACGTAATGTGCCTAACTTAATAGTTTTTAGCTAGATTTTAGTTCCCTCCCTATTTTGTGATTAAATCCAATACAAATTAAATAAGACAAAATGAGTAAGTGATAGAACATCTTTATTTCTGGAATTATACGCTATTTCCTAATCTTGGGCATGTTCACCTTCAGACCAGTAGATTAGTAGCGTTAGTGAAAACCTGTGAAATATTTTTAAACTTGAGGAAGGCTATTACAGGAGTCATGTTATTTTTCTTTATTAATAAGTATTCAGAATTCCTGAAGTAATAACTTGGACATAAAGTAAAAATTTGAGATTACTAAAAGCAGTAAGTATATACTAAATTGCAAGCACCGTGTTTGTTGAATTTTGTCTCCAATTTGTGTTAAGGGTCAAGTGTTTAAGAGAGTATCCAACTTGATTTGCCATTTCGTAAGTTGTTAAACGCTTAAATATGTCACTACAAATAGCTAGTTTTAAATTTTCATTAGTTCTTTTGCTTTGTTTCTAAAATGCAAATTAAAGATCAATCTATCTTTTAAGCTGAATCATTGGTGTATTTTTGGAGAATGCTTAGTTTAAGATTGAATATAGGAAGTTAAGTATTTAGAAATTAAATAAAATATTCTCCTGTTCTTAAGAGCCCTAAAATCATTAAACCTTATTCTAATATATAGTTTTTAAAAAACAGCTGCTCTGAAACTCAAAGCTTTATCTTCATGACAGAAGTTTGTAAGTGGTTTAACTTTTAACTGTCTTCTGTCATTACTGCCAAGTAGTCTTTTGAAATATACTTCACATAAATTCTTCCCCTTGTTTGACTTCTAGGTGTTCTTCACCTGGGTTCACAGGCTTTCAAAATGCCCAGGGATAAAATCCAGAAGTTCTTTGAACTTTATTTTCACTAGTCTCTGAGAGAAATGTAGCATTTCCTCCAGTTATAAATATAGGCAGGAAACTGTAGTAGTATTAGCAATACCTGTGGATTTGTCACCAGTCTAAATCACAGATGTTTTTGTTTCACATTACATTGCTGATAGCCATAAATATTGTTTACACTTTCCACTACTTTGAAATCATGGTTATTTTAAAAGCTGTTAGATCTTGTTTAATTTTGTTAAGAAGCGTATTTTAAAAATATTTTAACTACTTCAGGATGATTGGGTTCCTATATATTTTATTCTGTACATTTAAAAATGTTCTGAATAGGCTTGACCAGTGTGCCAGAGGACAAAAAAAAAAGGGGGGTTAACAGTTCCTGATTGGCTTGCTGCAGTGCTTTCTGTGAAGATGTTATATGATTGGTGAATGACTGGTCATTTACATTGTTTTGTACGGTGGTTTTTAAGTGTAGTCCTCAAACCAGCAGCATAGGCACCATCTGGGAACTTGTTAGAAATGCATTCTTGGGTCCCACCTCATACTCTCTCAATCAGAACTAGGGAAGATCCCCTGCAGTCTGTGGTTTAACAAGCTGTCCCGGGGATTCTAATGCATGCCCAAGTTTGGGAACCAGTGATTTAGTATTTATAGCATCATGTTGGTGTAGCCCTTAGATTATAGAATGTTAAAACACCACTTCAGTACCATACTATCAGGGCCAGCAAAGAAGTTCTTAAATTTAGAAGTCTAAATGACATGAACATGTTTTTTAAATTGTATTTTCTGTGGTGACTGTGTAATTTGGTTTCATATGTTACTTCATTAGTTATTTAAAGTGAAGGATTTATTTTTCTTTCTATTCAAGTAGAGTTTAAAAGAATCATGTTCATCATTTTTCTTTCTCTTAAATTCCCAAAGATAATTTCCTTTCAGCTTATTTTCTGATAGTATTAGATACTGTACATTGTTAAATGGCTATGTTAAAAGATGTAAGTGGAAAATAATACACTATATGTGAAACTTCAGGTATAAATTTTGTTCTAAACATCTGAGTACAAATATAATATCCAAGTACAAATATAAAGGTTGTTATAATTGTAGTTTTCTTTGTGAATACATCATAAAAGTTCAGTTAAAAAATTACACTTGTTACATAGATTATAGTAAATTATTGTATTATGCTGTCTTTCATTTAATGGATGTTCTCAGGCATACACAAAATAGAACACTGAACCCCCAGATACCCATCACCCAGCCCCAAGGTACATTCAGCTTTCTTCATTCTTGATTTCATCTATCCCTCTCTCCCATAACTTTGTCTAAACTTGCTTTTTAGAGGGACATAGTCTTTAAATACATACTATGTCCTTGAGAAAACATTAATGTTTAGCTTAAATTTCATAAACTGTATTTAATAAGAGTCAGTTCAGTTCAGTCACTCAGTCGTGTTTGATTCTTTGCGACCCCATGGACTGCAACACATCAGGCCTCCCTGTCCATCACCAACTCCCGGAGTTTACTCAAACTCATGTCCATTGAGTCATCACTGACTCAGTGGCATCACTAAAGAGAGAGTAATGGCTAACATAATTTACTGCAAAATATGGAAATGTTACACTTGAGAAAATTTGAAATGTCTTGAAAATGTTACTTAGGAATGAATCAAAAATTTTTTTCCCTCAATATTCAAGCTTAATAGTGTTAAGCAAAATTTTACACTTTTGGAGTTAGGGACTGGGNAATTTACTGCAAAATATGGAAATGTTACACTTGAGAAAATTTGAAATGTCTTGAAAATGTTACTTAGGAATGAATCAAAAATTTTTTTCCCTCAATATTCAAGCTTAATAGTGTTAAGCAAAATTTTACACTTTTGGAGTTAGGGACTGGGCTGTCATAATCATTTTTTGGTGTTCTTTGTGAATTTATATAGAAATAAAAATTTTTTTCCTCTTATTTGTATCTTTGCTGAGTAATTTGGTGGGTTCATTTTTATGCTTTGTGGGACTGGAGATGGCACGGTGATAAGTTATTCAGTGTAAAAGGAGTTGGAAAATGGGAGGAAGTTGTTAATAAAACAATTATACAACTAAGCAATTGTTTTTGAATTGTTTTAACTACATAATTTTAAACCAGTTTTTGCATTTGAATATAGTATATACATGTGTGTATCTTTTAAAAAGCCCTATCAAGTGTAGAAATTAAATCCTGAGTTGTGAATTGTGCAGGGAATAAAGTGAGGGAGGCAAAATCAGTTTCTTAAGTTTATCTAAGTGTTCATCACCACCACCACCAGCCTCGCCCCCAGTGTTGTTTAATCACCTCCTAATAGGAGTCTGGGAAACTTGCTTCATGGCCAGTGTACATTATTAGCTTTTGCAAGATTCTAAGTAGCTCTAGGGTATTGAGGTCTGTGGAATTTTGTTTAACTTATGACCATTCAGTTTTCTTGTGTAGGGGGCAGTCTTTTAAGGATCAACTTGGGGAATACTGCCTCACAATATGGAGTATGGCTCTTTTGCCAGTGACTATAATTTATTTGGGAGTTTATTTTGTATTTATATGTAGAGAAGCAGGAGTCAGCAAACAATGATCCCATAGAACAGATCCAGACACCTATTTATTTACATTTTGTTTGTTCTTGTTGTTAGATATAAGACATATAACAATATAGAACATAAATGCCCTTGTTTCCCTTTCACACTTTGAAAGGGCCATTAATTGTCTCTGGTCTTTCCTCACTTGCAAAGCACAGGTCNCACCTATTTATTTACATTTTGTTTGTTCTTGTTGTTAGATATAAGACATATAACAATATAGAACATAAATGCCCTTGTTTCCCTTTCACACTTTGAAAGGGCCATTAATTGTCTCTGGTCTTTCCTCACTTGCAAAGCACAGGTCTAGCTAGTTTTTGAGGATGGTGTCTACTATTGCTGTGAAAACTGTAACTTTTTAAACTTCCTTAATGCTTAAGGGATTTTTGTTTCCAGGGGATTTATTGAAGGCGTGTTAATATTTGATGTATAGTCTAAATACATTTCATTGTATTTTCAGGTATTTCTTGTAGTCGTATTCATATACCAGTTTTAGGAAGGCTTGGGACCTTTGAAACTCAGCTTCTACGAAGAGCTCCTTTTAGAGCTTTTACAGAAACACCAGCATACTTTGCCTCAAGAGATGGGATAAGTAAAGATGGCTCTGGAGATGGAAATAAGGTATTTTATCTTTATTGGCATCTATATGCATATGTGAGTTCCCTCATTTAAACAAATATAATAGTATTCTGTATTTCATTGGTTATGTTTTCATTGTTTGGTTGCTAAGTTGTATCCTACTCTTTGTGACCCCATGGACTGTAGCCCACCAGGTGACTCTGTCCTGCATTTCCCAGGCAAGAATACTGGAGTGAGTTGCCATTCTCTTCTCCAGGGGATCTGCCCTACCCAGGGATCAAACCTGTGTCTCCTGCATTGCAAGCAGTTTCTTTACTGCTGAGTCAGCAGGGAAGCCCATGTTTTCTATAGGAAATATAAAATGATGTGAAGAATTTTATGTATTTTTATTTTGTGTATCAGCCTGAACAATAACATTATTTGATAAGCATCTCATTGGTAAGCAGTAATTAAAATTTCTAACACCCCAAAACAGTAAAGAAGCTTCATTAAATAATTTATGTAATCAGTCTGATGGTTGGTTGGATTAAGAATAGCCATCCTTTTCTGCTTCTACACAGCTCTTAAAAACTCATGATAATATAAACCTTACTTCATCCTCTACCTAAAAAATCTTGGATATCTGTATGACTTAATGGTGGGCTACTCTGTAGCTCATTTGAAAAGACCCTGATGCTGGGCAAGATTGAAGGCAGGAGGAGAAGGGGACGACAGAGGATGAGATGGTTGGATGGCATCCCTGACTCAATGGACATGAGTTTGAGTAGGCTCTGGGAGTTGGTGAAGGACAGGGAGGCCTGGTGTGCTGCAGTCCATGGGGTCGCAAAGAGTCGGACACGACTGAGTGACTGAACTGAACTGAACTCTGTAGCTAGGAAATAGATGATTGGTAACTTTATTAGGTCAGTGAATAATCATGTTTTTTATTATGCAAATTTGACTAACACTTGAGTTATTAATATGTGTGAGACAAAATGCTAGATGTTTTCATATACACACTTAATCCTAACAATGCCTCTCTAAAGTAGGTGAAATTATCCCCTCCCTTTTTTTTAGAAATAACAGAAGTTAGATTTAAGAAAGTTGAGTCACTACTTGTCATGGTAATAACTCTCAATTCAATTTCATAGTAAGTTTTTTAGTTACTAATGCTTATTGACATTTTTTTCCTATAGTATTTACTGTCATTGAAAAAAAGCTAATTATTATACATGCTGGATCATACCATGTAAAGAAGGGAAACAGTAAATGTTTTTACTAGAACTGGTTTTTTAATAAGATTAATTACGAACAATTTAAACATAAATTTAAATACAAACAAGTTACATGGTGGTTGCCTGAAAGTAATAATTGACACTTTTTCTTTTCTTGCACAAACATTAGAAATCAGCAAGTGAGGGAAGCAGTAAGAAGTCAGGCTCTGGGAATTCTGGGAAAGGTGGAAACCAGCTTCGCTGTCCTAAATGTGGCGACTTATGCACACACGTAGAGACCTTCGTGTGTAAGTATTACTTCTTCTTCTTTTTCCCTGCTTTTTCTGTAAATCATTAATTGCACAGAAATATATACATTATACCTTATATACATCAGAATTATTTTTTTCCTGAACTTACAATAGTCTCTCTTATAGTCACCAGATACTAAAAATCTCTTGGACTAGTAATGCTTTGAACTGTTATGGTATAAGATAACTTAAGAAAACTCTTTGCTTCCTTGTTTTGCTTGTGTGTGTTAATCGCTTAGTCATGTCCAACTCTTTGTGACCCTGTGGACTGTAGCCCACTAGGCTGCTCTGTCTGTGGAATTCTCCAGGTAAGAATACTGGAGTGAGTTGGCATTCCCTTCTCCAAGGGATCATCCCGACCCAGGGATTGAACCTGGGTCTCCTGCACTGTAGGTGAATTCTTTACCATCTGAGCCACCTGGCAATTTTAATTAATAAACAATTCTTAATGGTTAAGCTGTGTTGAGATGAGCCCTGAGAGGCAGGCTATATGCTTAGGAATGGAATGGCTTGGTGAGATGGTAACTGTTTAGCTTTTTAAGGGACTGCTGTAGATGTTGCTAACAAGGCATAAGGGCTTCCCTGGTAGCTCAGCTGGTAAAGAATCTGCCTGCAATGTGGGAGACCCCAGTTCTATTCCTGGGTCAGGAAGATCCCCGGTGGGGATAGGCTACCAACTCCTGTATTCTTGGGCTTCCCTGGTCGTTCAGATGGAAAAGAATCAGCTTGGAACATGGGAGACTGGGGTTTTATCCCAGTGTTTCGAAGATCCCGTGGAGAAGGGAATGGCAACTCACTCCAGTATTCTTACCTGGAGAATTCCATGGACAGAGGAGCCTGATGGGCTACAGTCTGTGTGGTCACAAAGAGTTGGACGAGACTGAGCAACTAAGCACAGTACAGCACATAGATGTGGTACCGTTTTACATCCCCACTAACAAGGTAGGTATAAGGGTTCTGATATCTTTACATCCTCAACATCGGTGTCTTTTTATTATAGCCATCCATCATAGGACTAGAAAGTGGTATTAATATCTCATCATGGTCGTGATCTACATTTCCCTAATGACTAGATGTTAAATATCTTTTCATGTACTTACTGACCATTTGTTTGTCTTCCTTGGAGAAGACTAAACTTTCTGTCCATTTTCAGGTTGAGTTATCTTTTTCTTTTGTTGTGTGTGGGGGTTATCTGTTTATTGTTGATGTGGAAGAAGTATTTATTCTGAATACTGGGCCCTTATCTAGATCATGATTTGCAAATATTTTTCTTATCCTATGGGTAGTTCTTTATTTTAAAATGCTGTATATGAGTCAGTTAACTTTTACTATAAAGACCAAATAGTAAATATTTTAGACTTTGGTCTAATTTATTTATTTTAGACTATGGTCTCTGTTGTGACTTTTCTCCTTTGTTGTTAACTGTGCGAAAGCAACCATAGACAGTGTAAAGGAATGAAATCAGCTGTACTTCAATAACGTTTTGTGTATGACACTGAAATTTATATTTCATTAACTTTCATTATCGTTTTTTTAAATGTAAAAGCTGTTCTTAGCTCTTTGATCTTCCTGTACATATTTCATCTCACAAACATGTTTACAGTGATTTTTATGTTTTCTTGTAGTGGTATTACTGTTGCTTGACTGACTTTGTTGAAATAAAATACCATTTCATTATGAGTATTTAAAAAACCATCAGAAATTAATATCTAAGATTGTTGATTATAAGTATATATATTAATTTTATTCTTTGCCCTTTTTTCCCCCTTTAAAAAAATAACTTTATGAATAGTGTCCCTAGTTTTATTTAAGGTAGGGGTTTTTTATTTTGGGCTTCTCTTGGGATCTTAAAAAAAAATGTTTCTTATTTAACTTAAGGGGAAAATTGAGGGATAATTTATATACAGAAAAGGAAAGAAAATGCATGGATTCTAAATGTACAGTGTGATCGATGTATATACCAGTATTCGCAGCACCCCAGAAGGCTCCCTCATGTTCTTTCCCAGTCACTAACCTCTCTTCCCCCAATGCAACCACTACCTTGACCTTCATCACTAGAGATTGGTTTTGCCTGTTTTTGTATTTCATTTAAACAGAATCATACTGCATGTTGTCTTGCTTTTGGATGGAGCTTTTAGTTTTTATTTTTATGTATATAATACTTTTTGAAGGCTTACTGTAATTATGTGTCTCATTGAGTGAGGATAAACTTTTATGCAGTGGTTTGGAGATTTTATATTTGACCCTGAAACTTTTTCAGAATTATGAAGAACTTTCATTTAAACAAATATCCTGAAAAAGTTTTTACTAAGGTAATCTTTCTTCTGTTGTTGATATACTGTACAAGCATGTTTATTGGCATCAGTATTCTGTTTGTAAAGGAATACAGAATACCTGTAGTAATCTAATATTTAAAGTAAGGGTTTATTTATCCCCTGAAAATTTAACAAAATCAGATTTTGTCCCTTGTTTTTAGGAATAAAAAATATGTATTGCAATGCTTGTTTACTTGTTTTTCTGAAATAGCATTTTGATAAGTTGAACCTGATAATGTTGAATATGTTTTAGTGTAAAACAGTACTGCAAATATTCAAGTAGAATTTAAGCAACCCTTCAAAGAGGAATGAGGAATAAGCAAAGAGGAATGTTTTTGTCGGTATTTCTCTTTCCCTTTGACCTAATTTCTTCAGAGAAATATTTTGTTCTTGTGTTCTCAGGCCAGATTTTCCGGTGACACACCCTGAACTAGATTAGAGGCTTCCCTGCCCTTTAATCCTTGCCCTGTTTACTACCATCAGTAACAATTATGAGTTGGTGCCTGATCATAACATAAAACCACTGTCTTTTCCATTGATGGGAATTGGTGATAATAAATTTTGACTTGTGTTAATCAAAAGTACTTGAAATAGCTTGATCTTTTTCTTCAGGGAAGCCTTACTAGGTGATTGATAAATGGAATACACATGTGATCCCTCATCTAGTTTAAATTTTGTGGCTAGAATTTGTCCAGAATGTATATTTTTGATTGGTTTTTTTGTTTAAGAGCAGATATGTAATAATTAAATTGGTTGAATTAATAATTAAATTTATTTTTAAAATGTGGAGTGGTCTATTTTATTTTTTTAAACTTTGATTATTTTGTGAAGATTGAGGTGTGCTTGCTAGTTAGTGCAGTTTTTTTGTAATCTGTGGATAGGTAGTTATAATATTCTCAAAGGCAGAGAGTCCCATAGTTTTAAAAATCATTTTTCTTTGCTTTTTCACCTGTTTAGTTAGGTTACACAAACGTAACACAAAAATATATTACTAGACCTACCAATATGTAACTAATTCCTGTGTATATTTTGCTCTGAATCTGTTAATAGTCTGTATAGGATTCTCCACCATGTTGCTTTCTGAGGTTCTTGGTTACAGTTAGTGGAATTAGGCTTGGAGAAGATTAAGAATATATGCCTGTATCCTAAAAGAGAGAAAAGAGGAAATCGCTTTTGTTTTAAACACAAGATATCTATAGCTGATGCCTTGGAATTGAGAAACCCGTTTCATCTTCACTTTTAATTGCCCTGTGCTGTTTCCAAAAGCTGTATGATTATATTTTGTTAGTTGCTTAGTTTAAAAAAAAAAATTTATTTATTTGACTGTGTTGGGTCTTAGTTGCAGCATATGGGATCTGTGTTGCATCATATGGGATCTTGCATTGTTCACGGACTCTCCAGTTGTGGTGCATGGGCTTGGTTTCTCCATGACATATGGGATTGAGCCTGCATTGCAAGGCAGATTCTTAACCCCTGGACCACCAGGGAGTTCCCAGTTTCTTAGTGGTTTTTAGGTCAAAGAAATAGGAATTAGTGGAATAAAGATAATAAAAAAAGGTATAAAATAGTTTTATCAAGTCAAGGTCTTAGAAATGCTCACAGGTTTGAAAAGAACCTTAAGAATATATATATATTTTACATTTTTTAGGGATTAAAATGGAATTTTGTCTTTCAACTTCTGCGTGTTTGTAATTTTTTATAGTAAAATGTTAATTTTACTACAGATTAATTTATTTGTACTTTACTTTTTACCCACAGTTTATTCATTCCAGTATTTGAATAAAATAATTACTTAATATAGTGGTAGTTTTAAAAATAAACTTTAGGGTGACTTCCCTGATAATGGTTAGATGACACCCCGCTTTCACTGCCAAGGGTCCAGGTTCAGTCCTTTGCCAGGGAACTAAGATCTCGGGAACTGTGCAGTCCACACCCCCCTCCAAAAGAAAAACCCAAAATTTCAGTGAATGGAGAAGTCGAAAGAATTTCAACCAGTCTTTTCTCTAGATAAAATCTGTCACACCTAGCTGAAATGAATAGAATGTAGTTTACTGAACTCAGATTTATCATCTATTTTAGGTACAAATTAGGCTGGCTGTTGTGGCTAGTGGAGTGAACTGCAAGTTTTTTGTCAAGTACGTAGGTTTCAATTTTCAATGAGTCTTTAAAGTTAAATAGTATTTGAATTATTTTTCTCTGTCCTTTTACAGCATCCACCCGCTTTGTGAAGTGTGAAAAATGTCATCATTTTTTTGTTGTGTTATCAGAAGCAGACTCAAAGAAAAGCATAATTAAAGAACCTGAATCAGCAGCAGAAGCTGTAAAATTGGCATTCCAACAGAAACCGCCTCCTCCCCCCAAGAAGGTATAAGTCCTCGCTCAGTGTCATAAACATTTTATCTTGAAAACATTTCACTGCTTCCCCTCTCTCCAGTTTATATTGAATCTTAATACTAATATCTAAACGAGTTTTGTAAGTTCTTTATAATATAGGCTGTGTCTGGCTGAATTGTTACTGATATTTGATACTTGAAATTTAGGTATGGGGTCCATTGCTGTTTTCCCATATCATGATTACTGTATTCATAGCAATGAAATACAGCTGATGATTGTTAGTGTTATTACTGTTAATCTAAAATGATATCCTTAAAATAGAACAGCTGGGGATTTGTTTTTGTTAGTTTGGATACCTAAATAACAGCAGCCTGCAGTTTTTCCCTCTTAAATTAATCTACTTTATTAGAAGTAACAGCCTCAGGCTAACAAGAGAAGCAAGTATTTTTTCATGACCAATGTGCCAGGGCACTCCTGTATAACACTGTGACTTTTGTGGTGTCAGCTCTTTCTTGACGTCTCAGGTGGATTGTGATTTAGCCATGTGAGACACAGCAGAGTATACCACCAGCTTCACTGGGTACTTGGCCTGTGCCTTCTGAGAAGGAGGAGCCCTGCTTCTGGGCTGTGTTATTATCGCTGGCCATGTCTCAGGTGGTGTTTGCACACTTGTTATTTCTCACCCTCTGCTTTCTTTGACTGTTGAGATACCAGTGCACTTGTTTCTGCAAATGTGCTAAATCGTGGTGTAATTCATGAAGAATGATGATTTTTAAAAACCATGAAGTGAAGTAGTGAAGTAAAGTTGCTCAGTCGTGCCTGACTCTTTACAACCCCATGGACTGTAGCCTACCAGGCTCCATCCATGAGATTTTCCAGGCAAGAATACTGGAGTGGGTTGCCATTTCCTTCTTCAGGGGATCTTCCCAACCTGGGGATCGAACCCGGTTCTCCTGTGTTGTAGGCAGACGCTTTAGCATCTGAGCCACCAGGGAAGCATCTGTTAAAAACCATAACAACATATATATGGTCAACCATTATAGAGTTTGTTATGTAAAAATAAAGTAATGGAAAATACAGTTGTTAAGCTTTATGTTCCTCACTAATTTGTATAGACTTCAGAATCTGAGTTGGAGTTCTAGAGAATAAAGTTCTAGAAAATAACTCTTTTCAGGAGTTGGTGAATATTAGCAGTTAACTTCTGTTAACTAAATGCTGAAAGAATTAACTCTAGGTGCTAGGCCATTGGCAATAACCAAATTTCATATAGACCTTTAGTTTCTACCAAGAATAAGAGTTTTAGATTGCCATTTAGGTAAATGTATAGCTTTAAAGTTAATATCTGAGAAAAAGCTAAATGTTTGTGAGTATTAAATCACGTTTTATACAAGTGGTATAATGATTTTTGAGTATATAATGCCTGTTTTATTCTTAAAAATTTTTTAAGAGATAGGAATACCAGACGACCTTACCTGCCTCCTGAGAAATCTGTATGCAGGTCAAGAAGCAACAGTTAGANCCCGCCTCCCCCGCCCCGCGCCCCATCCGCAGGTAGTCCTAACCTTGCCCTGGTGCCTCAGGCGCACTGGCCGGCCAAAGTTTGATGCACTTGGCTGCCATAGAAACGTCGCATCAGCTAGAAGGAGGGCCGGCAGCTAAGCCTTGGGGCTGGATGGCCGGAGCGGGGTGCACTCAAGCGCCGCCTGGCGGCGGATCGGACTGAACAACCAGACGGAGGGTGTGTGGCCAGGGGACATGGTCGGGTGGGGCACGCCGTGCACCCGCTGAAACTGCGCATCCACAGGCGGGGTAGCTGCAGTTATTCTGTGCTTTGTGCTAGGAAAAAGAAAAGTGTGCGCGGGAGTATAACCCAGATTTTATTAACCAGAAGCTCATTTCAAAATTATCTTTAAGAGGAAAAAAAATGGAATTCTACCTTTAGCTGGACTAAAGTAACTTCCATGCAACTTATTCCAAAAGAGAACATCAATATTTATATACAATAATTTTTAATTTAAATTTTCAATAATACAAATGAACCTGTATCCAAACAGAAACACACTCACAGACATAGAAAACAAGCTTATGGTTACCAAAGGTGGAAAGGGAGGCGAGGGATAAATTAGGAATACAGGATTAATATGACACAAACTGCTGCTGCTGCTAAGTCGCTTCAGTAATGTCTGACTCTGTGCGACCCCATGGACTGCAGCCCACCAGGCTCCTCTGTCCGTGGGATTTTCAGGCAAGAGTACTGGAGTGGGGTGCCATTGCCTTCTCCGAAGACACAAACTACTATATATAAAATAGACCAACAATGAGGATTTATTTCATAAGACAGGGAACTATATTCAACATCTTGTACTAAACTATAATGGAAAATAATCTGAAAAATATTTTTATATATGTGTAACTGAATCACTTTGCTATACACAAGAAACACAGTACTATAAATCAACTGTATACTCCAATTAAACATTTTTTAATCATATACGATAGATTTTTAAAGTACTCAGCTCGAAGGCTAGAAGTAAAAATGGTATTTTTGACAGAAAAAAAAAAACTGGATGAGAAGTGCCACTGCACTCTTTCATCTGCATCAAAGCTGAAGAACAAATAATTTCTTAAGACACTTAAAATGGAAAGGTTGATGACCAGATACAGCATGGTAATCAAGAGCAGAGAAAGGAGGCAGTCTTGGCTAGGATTCATTGTTCCTAGTGATATTTTGTGTTTCACACATGTAGCAAGTTTTTAGAAAATCCAATTTCCACGTATGTAACCTATTTTTCTTCTATGATCCTAGGAAAGAAATAGTGAAGAATGTACTTGCCTTGTTTAGAAAGCATGCTCCCTGACTTTCTTTTGTATGACTTTATACACTGACCAGAAATTTGAAAGAAATTTAGTCTCGTATTATCAAAGGATGAAATCTACAATCTTTATCAATTACACTTCCACTTCCCATATTAGATCTTTAATTAACCCTGTTTTCCTCCAACAGAAACTTCAGTATGCCCTCATTATGTGCCGTATGCTAAATAAAGAATTGCATCTAACTTCAAAAAAAACCCCTACATTTCTTAGTCTAGAGGTAGATGCTGGTCATAAGTCATGCATCAGTTCAGTTCAGTTCAGTTGCTCAGTCGTGTCCGACTCTTTGCAACCCCATGAATCGCAGCACACCAGGCCTCCCTGTCCATCACCAACTCCCGGAGTTCACTCAGACTCATGTCCATCAAGTCAGTGATGCCATCCAGCCATCTCATCCTCTGTCATCCCCTTCTCCTCCTGCCCCAATCCCTCCCAGCATCAGAGTCTTTTCCAATGAGACAACTCTTCGCATGAGGTGGCCAAAGTATCGAAGTTTCAGCTTTAGCATCATTTCTTCCAAAGAAATCCCAGGGCTGATCTCCTTCAGAATGGACTGACTGGATCTCCTTGCAGTCCAAGGGACTCTCAAGAGTCTTCTCCAACACCACAGTTCNCCAACTCCCGGAGTTCACTCAGACTCACGACCATCGACTCCATGATGCCATCCAGCCATCTCATCCTCTGTCATCCCCTTCTCCTCCTGCCCCAATCCCTCCCAGCATCAGAGTCTTTTCCAATGAGACAACTCTTCCCACGAGGTGGCCAAAGTATCGAAGTTTCAGCTTTAGCATCATTTCTTCCAAAGAAATCCCAGGGCTGATCTCCTTCAGAATGGACTGACTGGATCTCCTTGCAGTCCAAGGGACTCTCAAGAGTCTTCTCCAACACCACAGTTCCAAAGCATCAATTCTTCAGTGCTCAGCCTTCTTCACAGTCCAACTCTCACATCCATACGTGACCACAGGAAAAACCATAGCCTTGACTAGACGGACCTTAAGTCGGCAAAGTAATGTCTCTGCTTTTGGATATGCTATCTAGGTTGGTCATAACTTTTCTCCCAAGGAGGGTTCTTTACCGCTGATCCAAATATACATAACAAATTTTATCATCTTGAGCATTTTTATGTGTGTAGTTTAGTGGCGTTAAATAATCACATTACTGTGCAACCATACCACTATTATTTCCTAAACCTTTTCACCACCCTCTAAACTGAAATTTTGTACTAATTTGTGATACTGTGATTTATTATAAATGTATATATTTGGATGTACTCCAGGTTTTGGCTCAAAGCTCCTATAACTCGAGGAATTTCCTAAGTGAACCTTGAAGCTGTTTTTTGTGTGTTAATAAGATAGCTTTTGAATCCACCTAAGTGGGAGGGGAGCTGGTTGCCTGGGGGAACTGTTGATTAGAGGATTGGCACTTTCAGTCTTCCCCTCCCCCACCATATTCAGGTTAGGAAAGAAGGGCTGGAAGTTGACTCAGTCACCAATGGCCAATGATTTAATCCATCATGCCTCTAAATGACATCTCTCTAAATACCGGAAAGGACAGGGTTGACAGAGCTTTGGGGTCGGTGAACACGTGGTGTTATGGGAAGACTAGACGATTTAGAGAGGCCTTGGAAGCTCTCCACTCTTGCCCATGCCTTGCACTGTGCATCTCTCCCATCTGGCTGTTTCTCAGATATACCTTTGTATAATAAACTGGCCATCTAGTAAGTAGAATGTTTCTCTGAGTTCTGTGAGCTGCTCTAGGAAATTAGTTGAACCCAAGGAAGGGGTGGGTCACTGGGATCTCTGGTCTGTAACGGTCATTCAGAAGCACAGGTGAAAACCTGGGCTTGTGACTGGTGTCTAAAGCAGTGGCACTCTTGAAGGATGGGTCCTTACCTAATGGGATCTGACATTTCCCTGTGTTAACAGATGGTGTCAGAACTGAGTTGAATTGTAGGGCACCCAGCAGGTACTATGAGAATTGCTTGTTCGTTCAGTAGGGAAAGCCTGGACAGGTTGGAATTGGATGTAGAATCTTGCCATTGTACAGTAATTCTCCGTTCCCCC
>SJYV01049415.1:0-13739 GCA_006410875.1 Neotragus pygmaeus | reverse complement strand
GTTGGTCTGTGCCCCCTGTAGCTTGGGTGGGCAACTGACTTCCACCGGAGACCCTGAAATGGCGGTGCCTGCCTAGTGAGTCAGCCTGAGGCAGAAGAAAGGGCTGTCCTGGTGGATGCTGCGGTGTCCTGACCAGAGCTCCTCTCCTGGGCTGGCGCCCCTGCCCTCTTCCCTGGAGAAGTGCCCTCAGCTGATGGAGCCACAATGCCTGGAAGGTTAGGGGATGGCCAGAGCCAATGGCTAGCGCTACAGAGCGTGAGAGGCTGTCCCCTCACCTCTAGCTGCTGCTGCTGCTGAGTCACTTCAGTCGTGTCCAACTCTGTGCGACCCCAATAGATGGCTGCCCACCAGACACCACCGTCCCTGGGATTCTCCAGGCAAGAACACTGGAGTGGGGTGCCATTTCCTTCTCCACCTCACCTCTAGACAAGGGTACAATTTGTGCATCAGGCCCACCGAGGCTGGCCATAGCCTTCCCTCTTCCCCACCCTGTTCCCCACACTCTCAGACAGGCTGATCCTGACAAGCTCCCTCTGGGAAATCCCTGCTCCTGAAACCTGGTCTCTGGCTCTGCTTCCCGCTCCTGAAGGCAGGTGGTACCGGAGTGGCCCTCGGAGGCTGACTCCAAGGATGAGGTGCTGCGTTGTACGCCTTGCTGGCCTGACGTGATGAGGCCCTGTCACTGGTGTAGGGTGGACAGCTGACGGTCCCCGCCACTCAGCTGGGCCACACTTCGGACAGGACTCAGGTGGACAGGGCTGCCCTGGCTTGTGCAGTATCCTTGGTGTTTGGGAGACAGCGGGCCAGAGAGTAACCATGTGGACTATGGGGTGGGGAGCCTGTTGCTGGGGACGACTGATGCTTTGAAGGAAATAACCCAACAGGCCGCTGATCACCCATTTAAAGCAAAATCAGGAGGATTCTTTGGCAGCATTTAAGGAAACCTCTTTTTCAGCCCGAGGGCAGCTGGAGAAAGGCAGAAGTGGGACTCAACTGTAACAGAATTTCAGAGAAGACTGAGTTCCCAGCCTAGGGAAGTCTCCTCTCCGATACTAGGGCCCCCAGGGAAAGTGGTGGGGTCCCTGAGGCTTGCGATGAAGCTATCGGGGAGACACTCTGGAGAACTGCCCCAACCACAGTGCAGCTCTGAGGGAGCCAGAGCCCCAAAGTTGCCCTTTAGAGGAGTCCCTCGCTGGGAAGAGGAGGCCAGGCCTGCTGGCCCTGCTGTGTGTGGTCCCTGACCTTGAGCTGCCAGGGGAGGACTTGGCCTTGGCTCCACACTGTGGCTGCACGTGGAGGCTGTGTGTGTATTGCTTCCCTCTCTCTCCTTAAATTATTTATTTGGCTGTACTGGGTCTTAGTTGCAGCATGCAGGCTCTTAGCTGGGCCATGTGGGACCAGGGATGGAACCTGGGCCCCTTGCGTTGGGAGCGCGGCATCTTAGCTTACTAGACCACCAGGAAAGTCCCGTGGCTTCTCTCTTGAAGGGAGAGCTGAGTGGCACGTGTCCAAGGCTGCCACAATGGGTCACTGAGATTGTTGGAGGGCTGTTGGACATAGAGGCCAAATTGACATTGACCCTCACGGCTTCAAGGGCCTTATGGTTCTAGTAGAGAAAGGATGCATAAGGATCAGGTGACAAATAGAGGCCCGGTCTAGGTTCATCTCACAATGAGCCTATCATACCCAGAGACCTCCTGGGTGGTCATTTTCCCAGTCTCCCTGAACTTGTGAATGAAATGCAGTGCTTGGCAGTTGGCAGAACCTTCGTGACGGTCCCTTGAGCTGCAGAGCCTGAGCAGCTGTATTAGGAAAGACCACGTGGCAGCCCCTGATACAGCCTTCTTGATCCTCCTTTCCCTGCCCCATCCGGGCTAAGATAGTAAATCCAAATCAACGTTGCTTTTCTGGAGGAATGACAGAGACTAGAGCCATCTTCAGAGACTTAAAGGGTGCAGGAGTAGGGGTCTTTATCACAACCCTGCTGAATTCACCACTGGCCCCTGCAGAAACCGGATGTGTCACGGCAGACCATAGCGGACGACCAGAGGCTCAGCCACGCTGTGGTCCCCAGTGCAGTTTCTGGGAAGGACTGTGTCTCTGCCAGAGCTGGTTAATATCATCCTGGGTTATGCGATGCGGCTATTGATTCTGCCAACACATGCATCTTGGCTTTTCCCCAGGGCTGTATTCACTCTCCTGCTGTCTACACCATATAATCCCAAGGGACCGGCCTGTCTGGGCAGCCACTGTGGTCCAGTCCAGCAGCAGCAGCAGCAGCAGCAGCAGCGTGATCATCAGAGCCAAGGAGTGAGAACTGGCAGGCATGCGGCAAGCCTTGGNTCACTCTCCTGCTGTCTACACCATATAATCCCAAGGGACCGGCCTGTCTGGGCAGCCACTGTGGTCCAGTCCAGCAGCAGCAGCAGCAGCAGCAGCAGCGTGATCATCATAGCCAAGGAGTGAGAACTGGCAGGCATGCGGCAAGCCTTGGGAGAAGGTGTGTGCCCTGGAGGCTGGAAGGAGGCAAACCAAGACTCGGGCCCCTGCCCCTCGAGGCGGTGCCCACGTGCCAGGTCATCTCCCAAGCGAGATGCACCGGTACCTCCCACCAGTAGGAAGGAAGCAGTCCTGCCATTGGGGCTCCGTGGCTCCGGGGACAGCGTCGCTGCTGGGTGCTCGTACGTGTTCAGCACTGCTTTGGCGCGTTGTTTAGGTGACACAGAGGCTGTTGGTTCAGAGCTGCAGTGAGGTGTGCATCCGTGCGTGGGACAGGTGACCCCACCCCCCCAGACCCCACGGGACTAGGGGTGTCCGTGGTAGGAAAGTCGCTTTATGGGAGGCTCCCCAGGAGCTGGGGCAAGGCCAGGCTGCCTCCAGCAGAGAAGGGCTCCTAGCGTGTCATCAGCTCTGCAGGAACTGAGCGCCTGAGCAGGGGGCGTCCAGTGACCAACTGGCCACTGTTGAGACTTTTGAGACCGAGTGGCCTCAACTTGTCATCACAGGCTGGTGAATCACCCACCAGATGACAAAGCCAGGCCTCTAAGACGGAAGTGGATTGGGCTCACTAAGGTCTCAGAGTGCGAGAACAGGTGGCCCAGTTTTCCGTGCCAGCTCCCATCTAGTGGGGGCCTCCCAGGGACCAGCTGAGAGGAGGGGAGGAGAGGTGGGTTGGCGTCTGGGTCAGCTTGGTATGCTGGTGTGGGCCGAGGAGGGCAGCCACTGTGTTAGGCCTGGTGGGGGTCACCAGCTCCCAAGAGATGGAGTTTGACGGGGTGGCAGTGCTGGCCTAATCGCTGTGTCTTCTGCAGGGCCTTCCCTCCGGGGCCAGAGCAGGTCATGTTCAGCTGGAGCTGGGACCCCTGCTCTCCCATTTTCCCTCCCCCCATCACCTTCCAGCTTTCGCTGCAGCATGCGCCCTGCTAAACCAGTGTCCTCCAACCCAATCTTAAGGGCTTTCTTCTGAGTAACAGAAAGACTTTGGAGTTGGATAGAGGAGGCTGTATGGCATTGTGAGTTACTAAAAACCACGGAAAGGCATGCTTTAGAACAATTGGTTTTATGTTATCAGAATTTCACCTTGGTCTACAGCCATACCACCCTGAACGCGCCCGATCTCAGAAGCTAAGCAAGGTCAGGCCTGGTTAGTACTTGGATGGGAATTTCACCTTAATTTAAAAAATGGTGTATGGAAAGTAAGAACCCCTTCTCCCGTGCCACACACCCAGACGGACACCCATACGCACACACACATACAACCCCTACCCCCACTGCCCAAGAGCTTGCTGAGGGCCGAGCCTCAGCCTTAAATGATGNTTAAAAAATGGTGTATGGAAAGTAAGAACCCCTTCTCCCGTGCCACACACCCAGACGGACACCCATACGCACACACACATACAACCCCTACCCCCACTGCCCAAGAGCTTGCTGAGGGCCGAGCCTCAGCCTTAAATGATGTGTTGTTCAGTTGCTCAGTCGTGTCCGACTCTTTGTGACCCCATGGACTGCAGCACACCAGGCTTCCCTGTCCTTCACTGTCTCCCAGAGCTTGCTCAAACTCATGTCCATTGAGTCGGTGATGCCATCCAGCCATCTCATCCTCTGTCATCCCCTTCTTCTGCCTTCAATCTTTCCCAGCATCAGAGTCTTTTCTAATGAGTCAGCTCTTCACATCAGTGACCAAAGTATTGGAGCTTCAGCTTCGGTGGACTATTACCTGGTCTCGGGTGTGGCAATTACTTCTCCAAGACTGTTCTAGGCCCTCAGTGGTAAAGAATCTGCCTGCTGGGTCAGGAAGATCCCCTGGAGAAGGGAATGGCAACCCACTCCAGTATTCTTGCCTGGAAAATCCCGTGGACAGTGGGGTCACAAAGAGTCAGATATGACTGACCACGTACGTATGTTTCCACCGTCAGGTTTATTGTCAGCTGTAGGTTTTTCGTAGAAGTTGGGGGATGATATATTATCTAAGGTACAGGGCTGCAGCCTAGGTCCTGCTCTTCGTCCACATGGGCCACCAGGGGTATTGATTTCCTTCCTGAGATCCTCTGTGTCTCTGAAAGCCACCACTTCATTAACATGACGTTTACCTTCTTCCCTGTGAACACTCACCCCAGCTCAATGATTCATCTCTTTTTAACCACCTGGTTCCCTCTCTCCTGGACAAGCATGGTGTCTAGAGAGGAGTCACCTCTCGGCTCTGAGGGGTGGGGCGCGGGATGGGACTGAGTGTTGGAGGGTGAGAGGGGGATTTCAGGACACGGCATCCCTGCCCCGGCCTCAGGGGCCGCCTTCTCCCTGAGCCTCCTGTCCCCCGCTCTCCATCTCATGGGGCCCCCACCGTCACATGCCCCACTTCATGCTCTGTAGTTCCCCTGCCACACTTACAACTTGCAATTATTTTATGTCCGTGCTTGTTTACCTATTTTTTTGTTTGTTTACTTATTTATCGTCTGTTTTTTCCACTGGAAGTCGGCCGGCCCCAGTATTTCTGAGCAACTGGGCAATTCTCTCTAGGTCAGTATGTGTTATCTGCCTCTTACCTTAAAAATGGTGATAAAATATACACAGCATAAAATTTCCCATTTGAACCACTTTTAAGTGTACAGTTCCGTGGCACTGAGTACATTCACATTGTTGTGTAACTGTCACCAGCGTCTACCCCCAGAACGTCTTCAGTGTCCCAACCTGAAACTCTGTCCCCATTAAACACGAATCCCCAGCCGCCTCCTCCTCCCAGCCCCACACCCACCTTCCTGCCGTCTGTGCCTATGAACCTGACTCCTCTAGGGACCTCATGTAAGTGGAGTCATGCAGCACTTGTCTTTCGTGATCGGCTCTTTCGCTCAGCATAATGTCTCTCTCGTTCACCCGTGGCGTAGCAAGTGTCAGAACTGAGTTTCTTTTTAAGGCCAAATAGTATTCCATTGTGTATGTAACCACACTTCTCCCCTTGCTTCTAATGATGGAGTGGTATATAGTTTCGTTTACTTAAAAATTCTGTATTGAGAGACATTTAGGTTTCCTTTAAAATTTTTACTAACAATTCTATTTACCAACAATGCAGAAAAACACACCCTTTAAATATTTTTAATATACTCATGCTATTAATTTCTGTAGGATACATTTCGTAAAGTGGGACGGCTGGCTCACAAGGGATAAGCATTTCAAATGTTTGTAGGTATCACCAAATTGTCCTCCCAAGCGTGTCCTTCCCCCAACTAGAAGTTTCCATCTTCTAAAATTTTGCCAACCTGGTGGATAAAATATGATTCTCTCATTGTTTTAACTTGCATTTCCTTATGCATTATTTAGGTAGAACATATTTTAATGCCTCTTAATCACTTCTGTTTTTTATTTTGTAGACTTCCTATTTCTATCCTTGGTTCATTTTTCCAACTTTGCCTTATCTTTATTCTTTCTAGAATATTCCTATGTATTCCAGTCACGATCCTTTAGTGTGATTCAAATATCTTTTCCTAATCAGTTTTTATTCCAATCCCAAAGAAAGGCAATGCCAAAGAATGTTCAAACTACCACACAATTGCGCTCATCTCACACGCTAGTAAACTAATGCTTAAAATTCTCCAAGCCAGGCTTCAGCAATACACGAACCGTGAACTCCCTGATGTTCAAGCTGGTTTTAGAAAAGGCAGAGGAACCAGAGATCAAATTGCCAACATCCGCTGGATCATGGAAAAAGCAAGAGAGTTCCAGAAAAACATCTATTTCTGCTTTATTGACTATGCCAAAGCCTTTGACTGTGTGGATCACAATAAACTGTGGAAAATTCTGAAAGAGATGGGAATANGCGGTTTACATTTTATTTAAAAATAAATTGCTCATAATTTCCTTTATGGTAGAATGAGTATACCATCCTTCATTGATCACATGGGATCAAAATTATGGAAACTAAAAAAATAAAAATAAAAGGGCATAGTTTATTGAGCTCACTGCTTTCTGATGACCTTATTAGTTCAACTAACAGCTGCCCATGCTTGCAAGTACCTTCCGGGCCACCAGCTCAACCCTGTTATCTCAACAGAAGGAGGCTGCATCTTTCTGCATTTAAGAGCCTTATTCTCAATTTATTTTTAAAGGTTGGAGGATATGAGCATAGCAGAAAGATTCTAGTCTCTTTGCATTGTGCAAGCCAATAGAGATGGCCATTTAGATGGAGAATAAAAACGGACACTCCTAGAAGGTAGATAGAAAACCAGAGTGTGACTAAAAAGTTGCTGGGCACTAAATCACAGCATGTACAGTGTGAAATCAGGCAGGATTTTTCTATTCCCACTTTAACTTCTGTATAAAATGGTCATTTAAGTGGGGCTAATGGGATTGCATCTGTTGTTACTCGACCTGTGAATCCCTGTAGTGCTGGGATCAAGCGTGCCATTTATTCTTGGGGAGATCATTCAGTCATGCTAATAACTGATAAAGTATTTTTACTATGTTATTTTGTGCTGTAAACATATTTAAATACTTCTATAGTGTCTTTAAGTTTTCAAATCCTGCAGAGCCACTGTCAAAGGCTGTAACATTGTTAGTTCTGCAATGGCCAAAAGACACAAGGGTGGATAACACTCTGGTCTAGGTGCCAGAGGCAGATTTGGCCTAAAGTTAATGAAGGTCTTGTTTCAGGGCCCTCTATTTCACAGACCCCACTAAGGATTTGTGCCTAAATTTATAATTGTAATTTTAAAAATTATTTTTCTAATCAAGAGACCTCCACATTATGTAAATATCAGATGCCACAAAACCTGGATCTATTCTTGTTTCTTTCTTTTATTTACCTGCACCATTATATTCAAGGTAATACATCAGTCTAATTTTTCAGGCAATGTAACAAATGACAGCCTCATTATTTCTGAAAATATTACTACCCATGATATTACCCAGTTAATTTTAAGCTGTAAAATACTTTTTTTCTCAACACATTAACATTAAAATAAATGTTCCCAAATTCATTTATTCTAGGAAAACCTAGATATCATTTCTTACATTCATTTATTTCTTCAGGAAACATTTATTCAGTAACTGTGTTGCAATATGGGTCTAGGCACATATACAAAGATAAAGTGTAATTGAATAAGAAAAAATTTGGCTGCTCAGTTTACTCACCAGCTCTGCACTGGGGATGGGCAAGGTACTTAGCACAATTCTCAATTACAAAATAATTTTAAAATAGCTTTCATCCCTAATTTTGGTGGAATATCTCTATTTCATGTGCATTATCTCCTTTGAATCATTTTATTATGCTTAAGAACAATGCATGTTATGTTATTAAAAATTATAAATCAATAAGCAAAGCAAGATGTTAGTGAAAGTACTAAGGCACATTGGAGCTTTGTTTTACAAATCTAACAGTCTTTTTACCCTCAAGAATTATTATTTGAATATAAGTTGAGTGTACCCTGAAAAAAACCCTCAATTTCCTGATCTCTCAGTCAGAAAATGGTACTAATTTTAGATCAGATTTCACTTACTTTTAACATGCTAAAAATTCATGAAGAATGAAACTTACTTCAAAGTTTCTACTCAGTGTCCAAGTATTGCCCTTCTTTTATCAGTCATCACCTTCCTTTAATATATTTGGAAAGGAGAAAGTTAGGCACATATCTGTCCTGCTACTCCCATCTCAAACTCTTCTCCACCACTCTGACTCCCTCTCTGGGGCATTTATCATTTATTTGACAGATATCTAATGAACTTCTACTGTGTATTAGCATTGCACTAAGTACTGGGGAGCCAACATTTATCAGACTATCCTTCTGGATTAATTATATAATCACAAACATATATTTTAATTTGTGGCAAATGCTTTGGATGAAAAAAACACAATCATCATGTCTGTAAGACATGATTGAAGAACTTCATCCTCTGGGCATAGGAGAGCTTTTCCTATACAAGTGATATTTAAAGTAAAATCAGAAGGATGACTTGAAAATTATTACACCTCTCCAAAAATTAAGTCAATACAAGATTTTTAGCTATATCAGACTCTACTATGATATGATCAACCTATACAGCATATTGAAAAGCAGAGACATTTTGTCAACAAAGGTCCGTCTAGTCAAGGCTATAGTTTTTCCAGCGATCATGTATGGATGTGAGAGTTGGACTATAAAGAAAACTGAGCACCCAAGAATTGATGCTTTTGAACTGTGGTGTTGGAGAAGACGCTTGAGAGTCCCTTGGACTGCAAGAAGATCNTTGCCAACTAAGGTCTGTCTAGTCAAGGCTATGGTTTTTCCAGTGGTCATGTATGGATATGAGAGTTGGACCATAAAGAAAGCTGAGCACTGAAGAATTAATGCTTTTGAATTGTGGTGTTGGAGAAGACTCTTGAGAGTCCCTTGGGTTGCAAGACGATCCAACCAGTCCATCCTAAAGGAGATCAGTCCTGGGTGTTCATTGGTAGGACTGATGTTGAAACTGAAACTCCAATACTTTGGCCACCTGATGTGAAGAGCTGACTCATTTGAAAAGACCCTGATGCTGGGAAAGATTGAGGGCAGAAGGAGAAGGGGACGACAGAGGATGAGATGGTTGGATGGCATCACTGACTCGATGGATGTGAATCTGAGTGAACTCCAGGAGTTGGTGATGGACAGGGAGGCCTGGCGTGCTGCGGTTCACGGGCTCGCGAAGAATTGGACACGACTAAGCGACTGAACTGAACTGAATGGGAAGGGGAAGGGAGAAAGCCAAGGAAGGGCATGCTGATGAACAAACACCTCCTGGGACCTTGGGGAGATGGTGTAGAACCTGCCTCACAATTGTCCTGCTTGAGTGGTGAGGAAGTGTGATATTTATCCTTTAACTCTGCCCATCACCACCAGAGCATCATTCCTGGGGCACTAACTCAGCCTGCCTTTCCAGCTTGCTGTTCTTGCAGACTGTGTGAAGCCTCTGGGTCTCAGAGGTGTTTGCAGGCGGGCACCTTTGTATGTCTGCATCAAGAGTGTGAAGGGCAGGACACCTCTGTGGTGTCCTTACACTGCATGGCAGTATAAGGCTGGAACCTATGTTTGTTTCATTTCAAGTGGACGACCAGTACAATTTATTAAACAGTCCACCCATTTTCTTATTGCTTTTATTATATGAAATTTCTGGGTTCACTTTTTGGGTGTATTTGTATATCCCTTGTTCTTACCCCATTGTTTTAATTATCATAGCTTTATGAATCTTGATACCTGGTAGGGAAATCCTTCCCCTTACCTCTACTTCTCCTTCAAAATTGTTTTGGCTGTTCTTGATCTCTTACTATTTCATTTGCATGTCAAAATTAGTTATCAAGTTCCCTGAAAAGGCCTATTCAGAATTTGATTGGAATTACATTCACTTTATAGATTAATTTAGGAAGAAATGTTATGCTGATGATGTTGTCATTCTATCCATGAGCATGTCATTTATCTTTATTTGCTCATGTTTCTTGTGTTCTGCAGTAATATTTTATAATTTCCCCCATAAAGGTCTGTCTTTAATTGCAATTCCTATTGGCTTTTGCTATTGTGAATGATGCCTTCTAATATTACATTTTCTGATTGGTTATTGTTGGTCTAGGAAATTACCAGGCTTCTCTGTGGCTCAGATGGTTAAAAAACCAAAAATCTGCCTGCAATGTGGAGACCTGGGTTCGATCCCTGGGCGGGGAAGATCCCTTCGAGAAGGAAATGGGTACCCACTCCAGTATTGTTGCCTGGAGAATTCCATGGACAAAGATATTATTGATTTCTTATTATAAACTTGTATCTGGCAATCCTGCTGGAACTTAACTACTTCTCAAACTTTGTAGAAGCTCTGGAGTCTCTATAATCATTATGAAATATACAATGTTTTGGCTTTTTATTTCCTATTATTATACTGTTTCTTTCTTTTTCTTGTCTTACTGAATTTGGTAGCATCTTCAGTACAAAGTTGAAAGAGGAGCGATTGGTGGCATTCTTATTTTATTTCTGAATTTTGATGGTAATGCTTTTAATATTTTCACATTAAGTAAATAATTTGCTATGAGTTATTAGTAGATGAAAGTGAAAGTCGCTCAGTCGTGTCCGACTCTTTGTGACCCCATGGATTGTAGTCCATGGAATTCTCCAGGCCAGAATACTGGAGTGGGTAGCCATTCCCTTCTACAGGGGATCTTCCCAACCTAGGGATCGAACCGAGGTCTCCCGCATTTGCAGGTGGATTCTTTACCAGCTGAGGTACCAGGAAAGCCCTTGATGTTTGTTGATACAATAAATAATATCCTTCTTTCTTCTGGAATTTATGATCACTTGAGAAATAAGGCACAAAAGGAAAGCACCAAATTATTAATATCATCTTTATTATTGATGAGTTTGATATGGAATGAAACGTACATGTGGGGGCAAAGGTATTACTAGAACTGAACCCTGGAGTGAGGCAGACTCAATGGGTTTTTACACTCAACTTACTCTGTGGTCAGGAAGAGTAGTGAGCAGGTGTTTTTTATTTTGATTGTTTTGGCTCTGCTGGATCTTTGCTGCTGTGCGGGCTTTCTTTAGTTGCAGCAACCAGGGGCCGCTTTCCTGTGGTGCGAGGGCTTCTCATTGCGCTGGCTTCCCCTGTTGCGAGCGCGAGCTCTAGGGCACACAGGCTCAGTAGTTGACGGGCCCAGGCTCTGGAGCGCAGGCTCGATAGTGGTGGCGCACGGGCTTAGCTGCTCCTCGGCTTGTGGATCTTCCCGCACTAGGGGTCAAATGCATGGTCCCTGTGTTGGCAAATGGATTCTTTACCACTGAGCCACCAGGGAAGCTCTGTGAACACACTCTCTACTGGAGTGGGGAGATGGAGAGAGAGAAAGAGACAGAGGGAGACAGAGGGCGAGAGGGGAGAGGCAGATTCACACGCGCCGAGTGTCTGTGCCCAGGTAGGGAGGCCCGCTCTGGACCTCCAGGAAGTACGAGGTGAACTGGGAGGAGAGAGGGCTGCAATATTCCTCCTTCAGAAGCAGGGAGGGAGTAAGGGGTAAACAGTCTCCCCTGACACTAATTGTCTCCGATATTTAAAAGTACCTATTTCATTAGGTTTTCTTTTATACTAGCATATTCAAAAGCAGAGACGTTACTTTGCCAACTAAGGTCCGTCTAGTCAAGGCTATGGTTTTTCCTGTGGTCATGTATGGATGTCAGAGTTGGACTGTGAAGAAGGCTGAGCGCCCAAGAATTGATGCTTTTGAACTGTGGTGTTGGAGAACACTCTTGAGAGTCCCTTGGACTGCAAGGAGATCCAACCAGTCCATTCTGAAGGAGATCAGCTCTGACATTTCTTTGGAAGGAATGATGCTAAAGTTGAAATTCCAGTACTTTGGTCACCTCATGCGAAGAGTTGAGTCATTGGAAAAGACTCCGATGCTGGGAGGGATTGGGGGCAGGAGGAGAAGGGGATGACAGAGGATGAGATGGCTGGATGGCAGCAGTGACTCGATGGGCGTGAATCTAAGTGAACTCCGGGAATTGGTGATGGACAGGGAGGCCTGGCGTGCTGTGATTCATGGGGTTGCAAAGAGTCGGACACAACTGAGCGACCAAACTGAACTGAACTGAATGTCATTCCTGCTAATTTCTTTTTTTCCTTTAATATTTCCTTTAATATTATTGAGTTGAGTGCTTTTAGTAATTGTTTTCGATATTCATTGTTTCTTAAAAAGATGATACAGTTAAAAGTATAAACTTAAAACTAAGCATCACTGCATTTTAACTGCATCCCACAAGCTTTGAAAACCATTACTTCTGTCGACATGTAATTCTCAATATTTTGTCATTTATTTCTAGATACCTTTATAGTCTATAGCTATTTAAGGCTAATTTATTGTTTTGAAATGAGTGAGATTTTTAAATAGAGGCTCTCCAGTTTAACTGCCTTGTATTCAAAGATTGTTGTCTATAAGATACAGATTCTTTGACATTTCTTAAGACTTCCTCTGTGACCTTGTAAATGGTCAATTTTTACATATGTTCAGAGTGTGCTTAAAAAGAATAAATACTATCTATTGGGTCTAAATATATAAAGTAGATCAAGCCTGTGTATTATGTTGTTCAGACATTATAAAGTATTACATTTTGTATCTGGCTAATCTATTAGTTTTTGATAGATGAGTATCAAAGTCTTCCTCATGCCTGTGACTTTTTAATTTCTTATTATAAATGAGTTAGTTTTTGCTTTGTGAATGTTGAAGTTATATTGATAGGTGCATGTATATTCATGATTTGGATGATAGTACACTTATGGCAGAAAGTGAAGAGGAACTAAAAAGCCTCTTGATGAAAGTGAAAGTGGAGAGTGAAAAANAAAAAAAAAAAAAATGAGGTACTGCTGTAACATGGAGGAACCTTGAAAGATGAAAGAAGCCAGTCATAAAGGCTACATATTATATGGTTCCATTTATATGAAATGTTCAGAATAGGCAGATAACCGAGACAAAAGGTAGATGAGTTGTTGCTAGGGGATGAGGTAAGGAGTGAGGGATGGGAGATGACTACCAACAGGTACACGGGTTCTTTTTGGGTTGATGTAAGTGTTCTGGAATTAGTAGTGATAACTGCACGACTTTATGAATATACTAAAAATTGTGTGATTGTATACTAAATGTGTAGGTTCATATGGTACACGAATCGTATCTCACTTTATGGCTAAATTAAGCTTTCTTTTAAAAAAAAAATCAGAGTAATACATGCATATATAGTTTATAAAAAAAAAAAAGGAAAGTTATATGACAAAAACAGCAATCTGCCTTACCTATCTTCCAAACTAGCTTCTCAGAATGAAACGCTTTTACTTTTTTGAGCTTTTCTGGTATTTGTCATCATAATTTAAAATAAAATGCCCTCCTGCTGTTCATGATTTAGCAGCTTTAGACGTCTATTAGCTTCCTGTTTTGAAAGATGAAGGTATAGTTCTCTGTGATCTTAGTCGATATAGAAAAGGGAAGTTAAGTAATTCAGCTCCTATTTATAATTTTAAAAACCCTAAGAACAGAAGGATGGACATTTCCTTAATTTGATAAAGGTGACATCCTGGAGATCCACGCCAGATATTGAGTGGATATATATTCCCTTAAGGGTGGGCTTCCCAGGTAGCTCAGTGGTAAAGAACCCATCTGCAATGCAGGAGACAAGGGTTCCCTCCTTGGATCGGGAAGACCCCCCCTGGAGAAGGAAATGGCAATCCACTCCAGTGTTCTTGCCTGGAGAATCCCATGGACAGAGGAGCCT
>SJYV01049413.1:18432-37359 GCA_006410875.1 Neotragus pygmaeus | reverse complement strand
TTGGAGATTTGGGTTTAATGTCACTGCCATTGCCCTGGCTATTCAGATTTTTGACCATAAATGTTTAAAAGGACTAAAAGACACTATTTTCATTTATCTCATAGTAATATAATTTTTTTTCTTTGAAAAAATAATTTGAGATAGTTTTCAATGTGTTGTGAAATTTCAGTTTGAATACATAAATTATTCAACTGCATCAATTTATAAAGCAAATGGTGTGCTTACCATTAGGAAAGGTAGAGAAATTAGCACCAGTGAGAATTAGCACCAGTTTCATTCTTGAACAAATTCAGATTAGGGCATAGGTGATAGAAAGCAAATTAGAGTGTTCAAAATTTATGACCAGTGGAAAAATACATGAGAATAAAATTACATCAAGATTGGTGCTTTTATGCTAAAGGCAGCTGTGGTGAGTTTTTTCTTCAAGAAGAGTAGCTAAGTACTAGATATAATAGTGAGAGCTAAGCAGTTTTAAAACAATTTGGCATTTCATTTTCGTGATATTGATTTTGTCTGGTTACTTATCTGAGCCTCTGAGAAGGTGGGCCAAAGTGCTCTTCTTGGCTTCTTTCCATGCTTAAATGGTTAGTTCTTGTCAAAAGAGCAAAAATCACCTGCCACATGAGCTTCCAGTAAATGAATGCTCAAATGCAAAATGACAAGGTGCAACTTAGGTTGTAAAGTAATGGTTCATTTTTCTCAACCAAAAAGACTAATTTGCCTATGTTTGGCAATTGCAGAGGCAGCTATTGAGGAGNAAAGAGCAAAAATCACCTGCCACATGAGCTTCCAGTAAATGAATGCTCAAATGCAAAATGACAAGGTGCAACTTAGGTTTGTTCATTTTTCTCAACCAAAAAGACTAATTTGCCTATGTTTGGCAATTGCAGAGGCAGCTATTGAGGAGTGGGGGAAATTATTCCCTTGTAATCAGCATTGGACCTTAAAAATATATTTTAGTAATGAAATAAAAACAGATTTTACTTTGAATTGCTTTTGAATAATTTACTATAAGTGAAAGTGAAATCTTAGGTATATAAAAAAGACTCCCAGGGCAATCTATAACAGATATAGTAACAGAGATATGGAAATAATTGTTTTAGAAAGTGAATTTAGTTGAATTTGCTGCCTATGTAATACTTGCTGTACTTATACATGTTAGAGAAAAATAATCAAATACAATAAGAAATCAGCTGATTCAAGCAATGTTTGATCTATACATCATTTTAAAGAGCTATTTATTTCTTTTCAATGTCTTTTTTTGTTATTAAAAGTTAATATTCCCTATTTCCTGAATACCATTTGTTAATATTCCCTATTTCCTGAATACCATTCTCATACACCTATACTATTTTCACCACATTTTTACTTACTTATTTCTTGTCTTTCTCTTTCTCTCCTCCCAGCACACTCTGTGACCCCATACTGTCTCTTGTTGCCTGGGAACTACCAATTTAGAAACGACAAAGATCTGTATTTCTAATTTTCCAACCTCTACCTCCCTCACAAATATTCTCAGATGCACTAGTCCCTGCTTAATTATTAGTGTGAGCAGGAGGCCCTCCTCTGTCTGTCATAAGCTTGGGATTCTTAGAGGTACCCTCATGTCTGTCTTCTGAGTGTAAAGGACAAAAATCTACATCCACAAATCTCATCCACAAATCTCTAGTAGCAGCAAATCTGAACACTCTTATGTCTACCCAGAAGACATGCTGTGATGGCTTGGATGGCCAGGACTGAAGCTGGGGGTCATCACGACCTTGGCAGGTGTGTGGGGTTGCTAGTCTCTGCAACCCTCAGGAATGGGACTCACGATTCTGCTTCTCCCGTAGAAATAAGGTAGCCTGCTGACTGTTTATCAGTTATATATACAATAGCTCTTCCCACTAGCTCTAGTCATGTTCCCAGAGATCTAGGTTACAACTACAGCTCTTCCGAGTGCATCCTTGTTTCCTCCATGGGAAGCCATGCAGTGTATGAGGTGGCTTATTTTTAGACCTTAAACGCAGATGTCCCACTTTCCCTGAAAATTGTCATTGATTGATAGGATGACTTTACATTCCTTCCTCTCTTCATCACCCAACTTTGGTGGAGGGAGCCACCTTTGTGTTTCAGCAACTATTTGACTTGGGCAACTTGGCCAGAAGCCAAGAAAAGACACGCAAATATACACTCTTCCATGGGTTTCTTAGAGTTGCTGCCTCTCAGCTAACAAAAGCTTAATAAAAGCACAGCAGGTGGTGTTGGGATGGTCAGGAAACTCTGCACCCAGTGGAGGAGGCAGTTTTGCTGAGGAGGATGTCTTACTGTTTGACCATAATGGTGATGCTTAGGATGGTCAGTTTTATCTGGCTCTTAGCTGAACTACACACAGGAAACTGATACTTCCTGCAGGCTTCCTTGTTGCTGCTCTTTTTCCTGCTATCCTTGTGCTAGAGCAACGATTCAGAGGTTAGTGCATCTTGAGTCCTCTGAAGCCTTACCCAGAGTGAGGTGTGCTGCCTGAGACATTGGTAGAGGCCTGTATCAGGACTGAGGGCTCCAGGTAATCATTTGGGAGGATAAGTTTTAGTAAGTATTTTTTGAATTTGTCATCAACTTGTATATATCTATGTTATTGGAAATCTGTACTATTTTTATTGGAAATCTGTACTCTATGTTATTGGAAATCTGTACTCTAACTTTGGAGGACTTAAATGGAAGATAGTAGTAAAAATGATTAAGGGTGAGAAAACATGAGTCACTGGAAAGAAGCTAAATTTACTTAACCGTCAGANCTTTGGCGCTCAGCCTTCTTCACAGTCCAACTCACATCCATACATGACTACTGGAAAAACCATAGCCTTGACTAGACAGACCTTAGTCGGCAAAGTAATATCTCTGCTTTTCAATATGCTATCTAGGTTGGTCATAACTTTTCTTCCAAGGAGCAAGCATCTTTTAATTTCATGGCTGCAGTTACCATCTGCAGTGATTTTGGAGCCCCAAAAAATAAAGTCTGACACTGTTTCCACTGTTTCTTCATCTATTTCCCATGCCTTACTCCAAATGTGTCTTTCTTTCAAACCATTGAAAAGAACCCAAAGTACTGACTATAAAACTGGAAATACAGAAAATTAAAGGATTGTAGGTTTTGTGTTTCTAGTCATTATTCTTAATTATTCTCATGTGTTTTCAACACTTTTTAAAAAAATTATTAAGTTGTATTTATATTGCTCATTTCTATTTTAGTAAGACATGCTTTAGGTACAAATGAAGAATTTTGATAAACCAAGGGTATGAAAATAAAAGTACCATGTCATGATATGCTTCAATGAAAATTCTTATTAAACACATATTTCTGTGTATAGATTGAGTTAACATAAGTAGAAGAGACAGTGCTTCCCAGCTGGCCCTAGTGGCAAAGAAACTGCTTGCCAAGACAGGAGATGTGAGGGACATGAGTTCAATCCCTGAGTCAAAAAGATCTCTGGAGGAGGGCATGGGAACCCACTCCAATTCAGTTCAGTTGAGTCGCTCAGTCATGTCCGACTCTGTGACCCCATGAATCCCAGGACGCCAGGCCTCCCTGTTCATCACCATCTCTCGGAGTTCACTCAGACTCGCGTCCATCGAGTCCANCTGCAGTCCAAGGGACTCTCAAGAGTCTTCTCCAACACCACAGTTCAAAAGCATCAATTTTTTGGCACTCAGCCTTCTTCACAGTCCAACTCACATCCATACATGACCACAGGAAAAACCGTTCCCTTGCTATCTCTAATTTTCTTGAAGAGATCTCTAGTCTTTCCCATTCTGTTCTTTCCCTCTATTTCTTTGCATTGATCACTGAAGAAGGCTTTCTTATATTTTCTTGCTATTCTTTGGAGCTCTGCACTCAGATGCTTCTTTCTTTCCTTTTCTCCTTTGCTTTTCGCTTCTCTTCTTTACACAGCTATTTGTAAGGCTTCCCCAGACAGCCATTTTGCATTTCTTTTCCATGGGGATGGTCTTGATCCCTATCTCCTGTACAATGTCATGAACCTCATTCCATAGTTCATCAGGCACTCTATCATTCAGATCTAGGCCCTTAAATCTATTTCTCATTTTCACAGTATAATCATAAGGGATTTGATTTAGGTCATACCTGCATTAAGAAGACCACAAATAACAAATATTAGTGATGTGGAGAAAAGGGAACCCCTGTACACTCTTGGTAGCAAAATTAGTGCCAAATAATAGGGAAAACAGTGTTGAGGTTTCTCAATAAACTTAAAACTACTGTTGTTGTTTAGTCACTATGTCCGACTCTTTGTGATCCCATGGACTGTAGCCCGCCAGGCTCCACTGCCATGGCATTTCCCAGGCAAGAATACTGGAATGGGTTGCCATTTTCTTCTCCAGGGGATCTTCCCAACCCAGGGATTGAACCTACATCTCCTGCATTGGCAGGTGGATTCTTCACCACTGCACCACCAGGGAAGCCCAAGAACTACCATATGATCCAGCAATTCCAAGCCTGGGTATATGTCTGAAGAAAATGAAAACACTTTCAAAAAGATACACATTCCCAGTGTTCATAGCAGCCTTATTTAAAACAGCCAAGATATGGTGGCAACCTAAATGTCATCCATCAACCCATTAATGGATAAAGACGTGGTGTATATATATATACACACACTGGAATACTTCTTGGCAATAAAAAAGAATGAATTTCTGGTATTTACAACAACATGGATAGATGGAGAGTACTAAGTCAGACTGAGAAAAACAGATACTGTATGATTTCACTTACAGGTAAAATCTAAAGGAAACAAATGAAAATAACAGAACAGAAACAGCCTCACGGATAGAACAAATTAGCAGTTACCAGTGGGGATGGGAAGTGGGGAGGGAGACAAGGGTAGGAGGTTAAGAGGTACAAATGTATAAAATAAATAAGCTACAAGGTTAAGGTTAGCAAATGTAAGCTTTTATATATAGAATGGATAAACAACAAACTCCTACTACAAAGCACAGGCAACTATATTCAATATCCCTGTGATAAACCATAATCGAAGAGATATTAAAAAATATGTAAGTGAATCACTTTGTTATACAGTAGTAACTACAACATTATAAATCAGCTATACTTCAATTAAAAAAAAAACTGGGAAAAAAGAACACAGGAGAAAATCTAGGTGACCTTGAGTTTTTTTGGTGACCTTGAGTTTGGTGATGAGTTTTTTAACACAACAAAAGCAGGATTGATGAAAGAAAAAAAAGTCAGTAAACTGACATCATTAAAATGACAACTTTCTCTATGAAAGACAGGGTTAAGAGACTGAAAACAAGGTATAGACTGGGAGAAAATCTCTACAAATAACTTATCTGATAAAAGACCAGCATCCAAAATATCTAAACAACTCTTAAAACTCAACAGTAAGACAGACCACACAATTAAAAATGGACAAAATATCACAACACACCCTCACCAAGATACATAGATGGTAAGTAAGCATAAGAAAAGATGCTCATGTCTTATGTCATTAGACTGCAAATAAAAGAATAATATTATTTCTAGATACTTGCTACAAAATCCTAAAATTAAAAAAAAAAACAGAATAAGCATTAAAGGATGGAGAAGATGCAGAGTGACAGGAACCCTCACTCACTGCTGGTGGGAATGGAAAACAGTATGCCTGTATGGGAAAATGGGCAGTTTCTTACAATCCTTAACTGTATAATCCAGCAACCAGGCTCCTTTGTAGTTTACCAAATCAGCTGAAAACTTACCATCACAGGGGCTTCCCTGGTGGCTCAGGGGTAAAGAATCTGCCTGCCAATGCAGGAGACATGAGTTTGATCCCCAGTGTGGGAGGATCCCACATGTCGCAGAGCAACTGGACCCATGCACCACAACTACTGAGCCTGTGCTTTAGGACCTGGGAGCCACATGCAGCCTCCGTGTCCTAAAGCCCAGGCTATGCCACAGGAGAAGCTACCACCACAAGAAGCCTGCACACAGCAACTAGAAGTAGCCCCTGCTCTCCATAACTAGAGAAAAGCTGGTGCAGCAAGGAAGCCCCAGTACAGCTGGGGAAAACAAACAAACAAACAAACCACCAACCTAAAACATCTTCATTCGTAAAAATACCTGTGTGTGAATTTTTTATAAAAGGTTTACTCATGATTGCCAAGACTTACAGGTAAACAAGAAATTCTCCAACAGGTGAGTAGAAAAATAATCAATGGAACATCAATATAATGCAATGTTATTCACTGTTAAAAGGAAACAAGGTATCAAACCAAAAAGACAGAGAGAACCTTAAAATCATATTGTTAAGTGAAAGCAGCCAACATGATAAGGCTACATGCCATGTTATTCCAACCACAGTTCTGGAAAGGGAAAAAACCATGGGACAGTGAAAAATTTCCATCTGCAGGGATGTGGGGGTGGGAGGGAGGCATGAAATCAATGAATGGGGGGGGCACAGGGGACTTTCAGGGCCTGAAAGTAGAATACATAACACAGACATGACAGAAACAAGCTCATTTTACGTTGCCAAAGCCCACAGACTGTCTAAACAAGGGTCAACGTTGTCCTAAACTGTGGACTGTAATGTATCAGCATTGGTTCAACAAATTTAACAAATGTACCACAATAATACAAGATATAAAAAACGGCAAAACCACGTGATGGCAGCGGGGTTAAGTGTGACCTTTCTGTACTTCGTAAACAGGCTTTCTATAAACCTAAAACTGCTGTAAAGAAAGGTAACATCTATCAGGGGAAAAAAAAAGATGATGAAGTAAAAAAGGCATTAACATTCGTATCAGATGACTGAAAAAGGCCATTTTTGTTCAGTTGATTTAAAGTTACTTCAGTCACTATGGAATTCTTATAAAGGCCTGCACCCTGCAGACAGAGAATTAAAACCCCACTGAATGCCGTGTTCCAACGGATGTGCTCTGATGTGGGTAAGAGTGTCCTGGGGAGGCCTCAGTATATATACAGACAAGTGTTACCTTGATGTATATTGGGGATACCTGTTAGGCAAGAGATTCCCAGAATTCTTTTATCACACACTCTTAGACGATTGCCCAGGGGTCTCTAAACACATGCTCTCCAAGCCAACTGCTGTTCAGGGCTAAGACAACAGGCTGATGTTGGGTCCATTGTGGACCCTTGAGTCCCCTCCTTTAGCAGGATGTCCAACTAAGGGGTGAAAACCTGGATCATGTATGAATGTGGACATGTCGTTCTGAAGTCTGTGAACTCCCCTTGCTCGTCACTCAGAGAATCCTAAGGAGCCCACAGGGAGCCTTGGGGTCTGAGAAGGGGTGATGACCTTTAGCATCTGGCAAGGGACCCAGGAAGGGGGAGGCCTCCACCCCTTCTGCAGGTAGGTTATGGTGGGGGTCCCAGGGTCAACTGTATCTTGTCTCAGGGGGGTCCCCACAGCTGTGCTGAGCTCTTGGGGTGCTGTTTACAGGGTTCCAAATCCTAATGGGAATCTGGATGGGAGGTCCGATTTTCAGGGCTATCTGTTTTCAGCACAGCTCTGTCAGGAGACGTAACTGCAGCTTGAGTGGCCTACAGTGCAAGGCCAGGGCAGGACCTTGGTTAGAAGCCTGTGGACAGCTTCAGGCCTGACGGGAAACTCCAGAGGCAGGAGCGGAGGTCTCTTGAAGCCTCTACTGTGACTCAGGCTCTGACGGCACGAAGGGGAGTGCCTGTCATTTGGCATTTTTACCAGAGTCCACAGCCTTTTTGTTTTTTTTGCGGGAACTATTCCAGGTGGGCCATTTTACAAGTAATAGCTTAAATGGGCTCAAATATATTTCAACATTTTTTATGTTCTGATGTCCTCAGAAGAGATGTCATTAATGTGACATCACTCATGCTCATGGCACAAGGTGGTGCAGGTCAGACCCTGCCTGCAGAGACCACGTGCAGTGGCAATGGTGCTGAGGGTCTCTGAGGGTGACCAGGTAAAGGTGAAGGCCAAGTGTGCTGAGAGGCTGCTGAAATAGACACTGAACAGAAAAGACTTAGCCAAATCTGTGAGAGCAGGATATTTAGCAGCTGCTGAGTGGATGGAGTCAGTCATTTCCAAAGTGATGGGGGCTGGGGACTGGGGCTGATTTGGTGAAATGACAGCCTCAAGGTTGCCATAATCCAATGTAAGATGTCATTCATTCTTTCCAGGTTTGTGAACAGACCAAATATGCCAATTAAAAGGAGGGGTTAATCACTTTCTCATTAAACAGTTTTTTCCATCCTTCAAAACCCTATTTACATTGGGCCATATTAAGTAATTAGCAATAAAGGTCAGCAGGGTTCCATTTATCAATATAATTTTCCAGTGGCAGAAACTAAATTAAAATTTCATTTATGATTCACTGGATCAGATCTTCCTTCCTCTAAAGCAGCACTGAAATGGCTTCAGAAAGGAGCCTCGTCTGGGTGTCATTGCGGTTGGAGGTTGGGACTGGGGCAAAAATTCTTGCCCAAAGCCAGGAGCTTGTGTGGCTGGAATCTCCTGTCATCTCTAGAGCGGAAGACTCAGACTTATCAGGTTGGGGCACAAAGGGAAAAGGAAGGTGTTAAAAAGAAACAGTAGACCCCTAAAGGAAAGCTATGACAAACCCAGACAGTGTATTAAAAAGCAGAGACATCATTTTGCCAAAAAAGTCTGTATAGTCAAAAGCTATGGCTTTTCCAGTAGTATGGATGTGAGAATTGGGCCACAAAGAAGGCTGAGCACGCCAAAGAATCTCCCCCGGGAATGTCATCTTAAACCAGTCTGAGCTTATTTTTGCTTTTAATTTGCTGGCCAGCGCCAATGAGGTAATCAGCCATACAGGTTTTTATTATCCCTCAAAGCAAAATAATTCACTCTTTCCATATCCTTTTGGCCTTCTACCCATCTAAGCCTTCCATTTGGACACCTCTCCACTTCCTAGATGTGATGCTGTCTGATTCAATCACTTAATAAAGCCAATTCAACTTTAAAATTTATTCAATTTTATTTTTTTGTTATTTAACAGATCAGTGGGGCTTAAACTGAAAGAAACAGCAAAAAAAATGTCTGACTACTCATGACAAAGACAAAAGTGGGAAAGAAAAATATGCATGTGCAATTGCTTCTTTTTTGATGAAGAAACACTAAATCAAGATGCTCAAGAAATGGACTTCCCTGGTGGTCCACTGGTTAAAACTCTGCCTTCCAGCACGAGGGGTGTGGGTTCAGTCAGTGGGGGAACTAAGATCCCACATGCCACACAGTGTGGCCAGAAATTAAACTTGTGAAGAAAAAAAATTTCACTAAAGCCTTAAAATGATCTACATTGGTTATTTGGGAGTGGCTGAAGCAAGACCACTTGAGGGGCCAGAATGCCCTGGCATGAATCTACTTTTGACAGTCTTATCTTACAGATTTTTGCTAACCTCCCCATGATGATTTAAAATTAACTGAGTAATATGCATATACTATATCTTTACATTTAATAGCCTTTATTTTATAATGTCACAGACTATGAAGGGAAACTAAAGAACTGCAACAGGGCATTCACTGGTGAGCCAGTGGTTAAGGGTTCACCTTCCCGTGCAGGAGGTAGAGGTTCAATCCCTGGTCTGGGAGCTGAGATCACACATATCTTGGGGCCAAAAAATCAAAACATGAAACAAGCAATGTAACAAATTCAATGAAGTCTTTAAAAATGGTCCACATCAAAAAAAATGTTTAAAAAAACCTGCAACATTCAATATATAAATGTATACAAGGAAAGAAATGCAAATATTTGAATCAGTGAGATTAGCAGCCTATTTCCCTATAATTCAGAAGAAACTCAGATTCCCAGCTTTGAGGTTCAGATCTCCCAAATGTGGGAATACAACCCTTGGAGTGTGTCAGAGCTGACTCATTAGGAAAGATTGTGATGCTGGGAAAGATTGAAGGTAGGAGGAGAAAGGGATGGCAGAGGATAAGATGGTTGGATGGCATCACCGACCCGATGGACATGAGTTTGAGCAAGCTCCGGGAGATGGTGAAGGAGGGAAGCCTGGCATGCTGCAGTCCATGGGGTCACAGAGTCAGACACGACTGAGCGACTGAACTGAGAGCATGTCAGTGATGAGGGTCAGCCACCTGAACAGCCAGAGAAATGAACTCTGGAGGCTCCAACAAATGCTCCCTCTCTAGGCTTCAATTCTTACATGTGAGAAAACTCTTCACCAGATTCAATGTAAAGTTCTAACTTAAATGAATTTGCCAATTCATAAACTCTGTCCAAGGAAACACAATTCCCGGCCTTCACAGACATTCTCAACACACTCAAATCACTCTAAGTAGTTCGTAGGTACAGTTACAGTTTAAAGTTCAACCTGGTAATCAACAGTTAGGCAGGGCATCACTCTGTACCCCCCACCATCACAAGTGCATCCCCACCTTTCCAGGGCTGTATCTTCTCTCACTATAAAGGCTCCTTCCATGGTTGGTGAGAGCAGGTAGGACACTTGCAGGGGAAGGCTCCCCAGACAGAACCAGACAGAACAACTGGTCCTCTGAGTACTTTGCTTTGCAGGCTCAAGGGGGCCTTAGCTTAGAGCTAAGAGCTCTAAGAGGGGCCTTAGCTAAGAGCTAAGAGCCCACAGGTCTGGGCTTCCCACTGTCATTGCCATGAACTCCATTGATATTTTAAATGACACATCCCCAGTGTCTGAATAATCCAACAGAACCATTCAATCCAGTACTTACATATAAAAAAGGGAGGAAAACTGTAAGGCATTTTTTTCTATTTCAAGAACAAAACACAAATATCTATTCCTTTCAGAAAGTAAATGTCAGCCAATTATCATTTCCATGGCAAGAAACTGTAAATAATAATTGAAGAAAAGAAAAAAAAAGATCTTGAATGTTACTTACAGTCAGTTATGTGACAAAAAAAGAAAAAATATAACTAATGGAATGGTATAATGGAATATTTTTTTCTGAAATTCACCTCTTTCTTCCCCTTTGGAAATATTTTATATTCTCTTTCAAGATCTACTGATTAAATACATTTACAGTTACTAAAGATGGAGACTTGGGACTTCCCTGGTGGTCCAGTGGCTAGGACTACACTCTCACTGCAGGGGACCCAGGTTCAATCCTTGGTCGGGTTCAATCCTTGGTGGGATCTAGATCCCACATGCCTTAACTAGGACCCATACAGCTAAAAAAAAAAAGGCTCAAAAGTGAATAAGGTCACAAACTCAGGGAGGGACAAAGCTGACCTGGAACCATGATGAAAAGACCGACCACCCAGGAGTCTCCCAAGAGGAACCTCCACCCAAAGGGCTTAACCAAAACAGGATGTCCGTGGCTGGGCGGAGTAAGGAGGGGACGGCACAAGACTTAAATACAGTGTAGTTCCCGGTGGTTAATTTCTGGTTTCTTCTCACGGAAAACATACACAGACAAAAAACTAAACTTTAAAGAGTCATTCATGGCTCTGTGGATTAATAATAAACAATTTAAATTACTGCGTAGCCTGAAATGCACCACGGAGGGCAAGTAGGTAATAATGAAGCTATGAACTGAAAAGGGGAAGATGGCGTTTGGGAATACCGGGAAAAGATCTGGAAATTTAGGCATTTGTTTCCTGCCCTGGGAAGAGCTGGAGTAGGGAGGCAGGGTCGTGGATTTGTGACACTGTTCTTCTTCATACATTTGAAAAGTGAAGGGAAATAAGAGTTCCCCCACCCCGGGGAGAAAGGAGGGACCCCACAGACCGCTGCTCCTCTAATGCAGGGACCCCGAATACTGAGTCACGATCGTCCCGTTACAACCCTCTCCGTGGACACCACACAACGTGGAGCAGACACAGCCGCAGCGGTGAGCAGAGAGGCCGCTCCGGGTCCCAACTGCCCGCCGAGTCCGTGCACTGCGTGCCGCGCTCGGGGTGGGTGGACTTAGGTCCACGGGTCCGAAGTTGACCACAGGGAGGCCCGGGTCCCACCACGGCCAGTTCCAGCAGGTCCTTCAGCCCCCGTCTTCCAACACCCCGCTCCCCCAGCTCACCATTTTCTGGTTTCTTGGCTTCCCAGTCATCCACTCCACGACTGCCGCGGCAAGCGCAGGTCACACTGACAGAGAATGCCGCGGAGCCACGGAGCCTTTTAAGGACACGGAGAGGGGGATCTGCTGCGCTGCGGGAGCGAATGGGAACCAGCACGCAGTCCACGCCACCCACGCCCGACACTGGAGCGTCGCCTACAGGCGCTCACACGTACGTAACCGGCGACTCTCCTGATTGGACAGCTCGCAAGGCCCCGCCCTGCTGTGCCTGAGTGACAGCAGGCCGGAGGGCACGTCTTTGCTCGGACCTTGACCTGGCAGGGAGGCCGGAACTGTCCCCTCCATGGTCAATGCATTGAACCAGATGGCCGCGAGGCCCTCACGGAACTGTGACACTTCTTCCCAAAAACAAACACTGAGAATTGGCCTCACCATGTGTAATGAGTCTCGCCCCACTTTTGATCTTTGACCATTTGCTGTGAGAGACCCATTCTTCCTTACCTACCCTCCGCGTTTGGAAGACTGAAAAGCCCCCTCACCCCACCCCATCCTCGGGGGCACTTGGCTCAAGTGGGAGGGTGAACCCCACAATCCTAGACCAGCCATGAAGCTTCAGGGCACGTGTGAAACACAGACCGAGAAACCACCGGAAGACTTTTTCAGTGTAATTTCTTTCATACTTATTCGTTGAAAGGTCAAAGGAGGCAAAACTGAAAGAAAAGTGCAGAGTGAAAAATAAAAGATGGTGAAGGTATGGAAGAATAGACAGAATCACAACTGCCATCATGTAAGGGGCAGGTTGGTGATGAATGAGGCATGGGAAGGTTGGAGTCCCTCTCACCAATGCCCACAGGTCATTTATTAATTTTCATAAAGATTCCAAGGATGTTTCAATTATCACTAAATCTAGCCAGGAAACCTTTTGTATATTCTTTTCTAAATATATTTGCTGATAATTTTTTTTTAATTGAAGGATAATTGCTTTACATGCTGATAAAAATTTTAAGCAGTAATTAAGTTTGGCAACAAGCAAAATATGTATGTTAGTTTGTCCTATAAAGTGGCAATCTGAGTTTTCACTCATGGTTTTGGCAACAACAATCAGTAAGAAGCCGAGTGTCAACTAAGAAAGGATGGGTTCCCTGAATTCATCATCATATGTAGTTTTTATAAACAAAGAGTATTGCTATGGAAAGATCTGGAGGACTTATCAATAGAGCAAATAAGTACAGTTTATTAAAGTATATATTGGAGAAGAAAATGGTACTCCACTCCAGTATTCTTGCCTGGAGAATTCCATGGACAGAGGAGCCTGGCGGGCTACAGCCCATGGGGTTGCAAGAGTCAGATACAACTTAGGGACTAAACAGCAATATTGCAGTATATATAAATACCAAGTTACTTTTTCTATAACCTACAGAGAAAGGTGGAACATGGACCTCCACCCAAGGGTTGGTTGAATAGTGGAGAAGAGTTTGGCCTGTTTTGTTTTTTTTTAAGCTGTGGTTAGGGGTGTAGGCTATGGTAGCAGATCCCATATCGCCTTTCTTATCACCTTGTACAGATTTGGGGCACAAAGCGAAGAAGGGGTAAGACTTTAAAGTTGTCATCAGTCACATAATAGGAAATACATATCCTGGTCTCTGACCCTCATTCCTGGCACAGGGCTCCTAAAACCCTTGTAAATTCCTAAGGGAGGGATTTCCCTGGTGGTCCAGTGGCTAATACTCCCCACTCCCAATGCATGGGGCCTGATTTGATCCCTGGTCAGAGAACAGATCCTGCATACTGCAACTAAGACCCAGTACAGCCAAATAAATAATTTTTAAAAATTCCTAAGGGATAAGAGCACTAGGACCATCTCTCATTCTATTGAAGTGACTCTGGTTGGGCTCCTGGATGAGGGGCCAGTCACTGGAACGACCGAGTCATGATCACGAACTTGGAATTTTCAGCCCAACACTCTCATCCTCCAGAAAGGGGAGAGGGGCTGAAAATGAAGTTAACAATTAATCATGCCTATGTGAGGAAGCCTCCATAAAATCTCAATGGTATGGGGGGGATTCAGAGGGCTTCCAGGGAAGCCCTGTCCATGTACAGGGAGGGTGATGCAACCCAGCTCCAAGTGACTCTCTCAGACTTCACCCTATGTGTCACTTCACCTGTATCACTTATCATATTCTTTAATAAACTGGTAAATGTATTAATAACTTGTGTGTCTCTGAGTTCTGTGAGCTGCTCTTCAAACAGAGCCCAAGGAGGGGCCTGTGAGAACTTGTGATTTGTAGCCATGTCAGACAGAAGTTGTGAGTAATCTGGGGACCTACTCCTTGTGATTGGCATCTGAAATTATGTGTAGGGGGCAGTGCTGATGTTTTGCGAGACTTAGCTCTTAACCTGTAGAATCTGATGCTGTCCCAGGGCAGACAGTGTTAGGATTGAGTTGACACCCCACTGGTATCACAGAGAATTACTCATTGTGGGGGCATAAACCTTCACATATTTGGTGACTGGAAGTATCAGGACTGAAGAATTCTGGGTAAAAGTAAAAGAGATGCCCAGGTAAGAAGAACTGGGTTTTTTCCACTCAGGAAGATATCAGCAGTTAAACATTAAAAAACGGAGTTAGAGACCTCTGATCAGCAGATAAGGAGCTTAAAAGGTTAAGCCGAGAGGTCAGCAGAGAGGTCAGTCCCATCCTCAACAAACTTTTTATAAAAAGCAAACAAACTTAAAAATCAATGACTCTTCTTTAATCTATCAAAGGACTGAGGTCACAGGGTGAAGTACTGTCTCCAAAATTGGAAAGAGACTGAAAAATAGCCATTTTGAAATATGCCTACAATATTCTGCTCTTAACAAGTCTTGTCCTCAAAAGAATGTTTCAATTTAGAGAATGAATTTATAGTTGCTGGAGGGAAAAACAGGGAGAAGGGATAGTTAGGGAGTTTAGGATGCATATATACACACTTCTCTATTTAAAATTGGTAACCAACGAGGACCTGCTGTATAGCACAAGAAACTCTGCTCAGTGTTACGTGGCAGCCTCGATGGGAGGGGAGTTTGAGTGATAATGGATACATGTACATGTATGGGTGAGTCCCTTTGCTGTTCATCTAAAACTATCACAACATTGTTACTCAGTTATACCCCAATACAAAATAAAAAATAATAAAAAAAGAATCCGTCATTAGAGGCTAACCAACTGGGATCCTACCAGTGCCAGAGGGTAGTGCTATGGTGGGAGGCAAAGAGTCAACTGGACTCCCCACTAGTCTTTCTGCTGACCTCTCAGCAAACACATGGTATGTTTTCTAAAACAACTCCAATTCTCCAACACCAACTGGGTGTCCTGCAGTGCAATTCAAGTCTGACACAAACTAACCAGAATTAACATCAGAATCCACAGTTTATGGGTTGAATCCTATGACTGTACCCACCATCAGATGCCAGCTGCAAAGTGGGCAGAGGCCGGGCTAAACACATTAATGCCTGACCCACAACAAATTTAGAGGTTCCCTGGACAACACCTCATCTTTGTTAATTGTCTAGAGCAGTTATCAGAATGAAGACAAGCATTACTTATTATTACCAGTTTATTTGATTTTTAAAAACTTTTATTTTGTATTGAGGTTGTTGTTTAATCACTAAATCATGTCTGACCCTTTTGTGACCCCATGGACTGCAGCCTGCCAGGCTCCTCTGTCCATGGGATCTGCCAGGCAAGAATATTGGAGTGGGCTGCCTTTTCCTTCTCCAGGGGAACTTCCTGACCTAGGGATTGGACCTGTGTCTCCTGCATTGGCAGGCGGGCTTTCAGTGGAGCCACCTGGGAAGCCCCTCTATTGGGGTATTTATGTTTGAGACAGTGCGTGTGTGCTCCATCATTTCTGACTCTTTTATCAGGAACAGCCACGTGGAAAGGGTGCCCAGGGCAAAGTGGTTGGGGTGGGGGTGGCAGGGAGCTTCCATGTTATCTACACACATGACAGGTTCCTGGCTCACTGATGGGTTCACCAAGTCAGATCTCTCTGAATCCCGAGCTTTAGGCGTTTCCATAGAGTTTTCTTATGTCGACAACTGGAGAAGGACTCAATCTCCAGCACCTCCTTCCTCTCTGGAGGCTGGGAACTGGGCTGAAAATTCTTCCTGGTCACCTGGTGACCAAATCCCTACCCTGAAGCCATCCCGGGGCTTGGAAACAGTTGCCTCATTACAACATAAGATGCTCTTATCACCGATAGAGGTGGTATGGTTAGATAGCCTCACTGATGCAATGGATATGGATTTGAGCAAACTCCCAGAGGTAGTGGAGGACTGGAGCCTGGTGTGCTACAATCCATGGGGTCACAAAGAGTCAGAAACGACTTAGCGACTAAAAACAACATCACCGGTATCACTCAGAGTCCAAGGGCCTTGGGAAATCTTTGCTAAGAACTGTAGACAAAGACCAAACATTTTTCTTATCATACTAGTGAAGGGCAGAGCCCAGGGACACAGGCTCATTAAAATACTGAGACCAGATCATGGGATGATAAAACTTTCCTCTTAGCCACAACGAACCACTACATTAGAAGACATATGTTTAATCACAGTAGGGAACTTGGAAACAATGGTATGTTCCAGAACTTATTTAGAAGTCTCTAAAGGGCTGCAATGCAGGAGACCTGGGTTCGATCTCTTAGTTGAGAAGATGCCCTGGAGGAGGGCGTGGCAACCCACTCTGGTATTCTTGCCTGGAGAATCCCATGGACAGAGGAGCCTGGTGGGCTACAGTCCATGGGGTTGCAAAGAGTCAGACACAACCGAGCGACTAACACAGTACCCCCAAGGTAGACAGGGGAGACAAAAGCAAGGACAGCTGAGGCTATTTTACCTCTGACAGCAACAACAAATAGTCAACAGAACTTAAGTTTCTTCAAATAAACATCAAACCTGACATTAAAGGTCTATTTACCTCAGTTCCTTTTCACAGTACAACCTGTCCAGTATCTGCCAAAAAAATTCAAAGGCACAAGAAAAAATTAAAAAAACACATCTTCAGGAGATAGCTTAGACAGCTCTTTATAGGAAAATGCCCTCAGCAGGGCGTCCCTTTCCTTGTCATTTCAGCAAAGCTATAATGGAACTAACTTTTAAACAAGGCACCTCTATGCCCTATTCATCTCCTGCACACCTTTCCAGTATTTAATCACACAAAACCTTGACTAGTTTGTCAGTTCTTTCTGTAAATCAAAGAAGCAGTTTGAGAAGGAGGAGATCTATGTATACTTATAGCTGATTCATGTTGCTCAGCAGAAACCAACACAACATTGTAAAGCAATTTTCCTCCAATTAAAGATAAATTTTAAAAAAAGTAGAAATGAATAAATAGAATGAGAAGTTAACAGATGACCATATATCATCCCTAGATTCCCCTTCAGGAACCTCACGAACTGTGTGACCAAATTGTGTGATTTATGTCTAGAGGAAGAACACAAATCAATGAGACAGCATGTGGTGGGGAAAAGGGACAACTCTGATCCTCAACTGTTGCAGGGAAAAGCCAACTCTGACTCTATGATGGAAATGGTTTCTTTGACTTGCTTTCCCTTGCTGTTGTTACTATAATCATACATAATGGCCTGCTTCAAAGGATCCTGCCCCTTTGTATGCATGTGTTAGTTGCTCAGTTGTGGCTGATGCTTTGTGACCCAAAGGACTGTAGCCCACCAGAATCCTCTGTCCATGGGATTCTCCAGGCAAGAATACTGGAGTTGACTGCTATTTCCTCCTCCAGGGGATCTTCCAGACCCAGAGATTGAACCCAGGTCTCCCACATTGTAGGAGGATTCTCTACCAACTGAGCTACCAGGAAGTCCGATTGTTAAACTATAGTGCTTGTGTTTAGCTAACAGGTATATAATCTCACTCTGCCCACCTGTGAATGGCTACAATAAAAAGAAAAGATTAACACACCCCTTCCAAATGCTAGACCTTCCTGGAGATGTTTTGCAAGACTTGTTCAGTCGCTCATTCGTGTCTGGCTCTTTGCAACCCCATGGACTGCAACATGCCAGGGTTCTCTGTCTTTCACCATCTCTCAGAGCTTGCTCACACTCATGTCTATTGAGACGGTGATGCCATCCAACCATCTCATCCTCTGTCATGCCCTTCTCCTTCTGCCCTCAATCCTTCCCAGCATCAGAGTCTTTTCCAGTGACTCAGCTCTTCGCATCAGGTGGCCAAAGTATTGGAGATTCTGCTTCAGCATAATTCCTTCTGATGGACACTCAGGACTGATCTCCTTTAGGATGGACTGGTTGGATCTCCTTGCAGTCCTAGGGACTCTCAACAGTCTTCTCTAACACCACAGTTCAAACACATCAATTCTTCAGTGCTCAGCTTTCTTTATGGTCCAACTCACATCCATCCATGACTGCTGGAAAAACCATAGCTTTGACTATATAGACTGTTGTCGGTAATGTCTCTGCTTTTTAATATGCTGTCTAGGTTGGTCATAGTTTTTCTTCCAAGAAACAAGTGTCTTTTAATTTCATGGCTGCATTACCATCTGCAGTGATTTTGGAGCCCCCTCCCCCAAATAAAGTCTGTCACTGTTTCCGTTGTTTCCCCATCTATTTGCCATGAAGTACTGGGACTGAATGCATGATCTCAGTTTTTTGAATGTTGAGTTTTAAGCCAATTTTTTCACCCTCCTCTTTCACTTTCATCAAGATGCTCTTTAGTTCTTCTCTGCTTTCTGCCATAAGGGTGGTGTTATCTGCATATCTGAGGTTATTGATATTTCTCCCAGCAATCTTGATTCCAGCTTGTGCTTCATCCAGTCCAGTATTTCGCATGATGTACTCTGTAAATAAGTTGAATACAGTCTTGACATACTCCTTTCCCAATTTGGAACCAGTCC
>SJYV01049413.1:0-13892 GCA_006410875.1 Neotragus pygmaeus | reverse complement strand
GGCAAGTTTGGCCTTAGAGAACAAAATGAAGCAGGCAAAGGTTTACTGAATTCTGCCAAGGGAATGCACTGGTCATTGCAAACACCCTTTTTCAACAACACAAGAGATGACTTTACACATGGACATCACCAAATGGTCAATATACAAATCAAATTGATTACATTCTTTGTAGAAGGAGAAGCTGTATACAGCCTGCAAAAACAAGACTTGGAGCTGACTGTGGCTCAGATCATCAGCTTCTCATCACAAAATTCAGGCTTAAACCCCCCACCCCCCCGCCAATGCAGGAGATGCGGGAGACGGGGTTCAATCCCTGGGTTGGGAAGATCCCCTGGAGGAGGGCATGGCAACCCACTCCAGTATTCTTACCTGGAGAATCCCATGGATGGGGAGCTCCCATGGACGGGGAGCCTGGTGGGCTACAGTCCACAGTGTCCCAAAGAGTGGGACATGACTGAAGCAACTTAGCATGGTATAGCATGTGGGATCTTAGTTCCCCAACCAGGGACTGATCTTGCACCTGCTGCAGTGGAAGCTGTGAGTCTTAACCACTGGACCATTGAGAAATCCCTCTCTCTTTTCAGATGACTGTTCTTTCAGGAGCAACACTCCTTGAAACCACCTCCTGCATAGCACAAGTCCTTCTCTCCCACTCCTCACTGGGGTGTATCAGGGCCAGCCAACCCTGCCTCTGTTACCGCTTCACTCTAACACACAGATAGATCCCGGCAAAGATATTGACTCAAGACTAATTCATTAAGAGCCCAATTCCATACTTTGTTGTTTAGTTGCTAAGTCGTGTCCAACTCTTTTGCAACCGCCATTTCCATAGGATTTCCCAGGCAAGGATACTGGACTTGGTTGCCATTTCCTTCTTCAGGGGAGCTTTCCAACCCAGGATCAAACCCATCTCCTGCATTGGCAGGTGGGTTCTGGAAGCCACCAGGGAAGCCCAATGCCAAGGAATTGAAACTGCCACTCTCATCTGCTGAACCTAAAACTGAGGCCTGGTGGGGTCAACAACGGAACACAGGCAGCACAGCGGCCAGCACAAGCTCAGCAGTGCTGAGCAGCCCACAGCACCAGCTGCCAACAAAACGCAGAGCAGGTGAGCAAGGCAGGGCAAGAGAAGACAGACCCCCAGGGGTGCATCATGCCTGGCCAGGCTGCTCATGGTGCCAACTGGCATCGTCACCTACAGTGGTCTGGTTCCCACGTTGAGACTGATGCTGGTGTGTCATGCAAACACACACACTCAAGGTAGGAAAAAGTCTTTGACTGGGACTTCCCTGGTGGTCCAGTGGTTAAGACTCTGTGCTCCAGTGCAGGGGCACAGGTTTGATTTGTGGTCAGGGAACTAAGATCCTGCATGCCACATGGTGAGGCAAAAAAAAAAAAAAAAAACCACACACACAACAACAACAAACCACATATAAAGAAAGCCAGATTTTCCTGGTGGTCCAGTGGTTAAGAATCCTTCTGCCAATGCAGGGGACACAGGCTCCATCCCTGATTTGGGAAGATTCCATATGCCACAGGACCACAGCTACTGAGCCCATGACCCCTAGAGCCTGTGCTCTGTCACAGGAGAAGCCACCGCAACAAGAAGCCTGTGCACAGCAACCAGAGAGTAGCCCCCACTTGCTACAACTAGAGAAAGCCCGCATGCAGCAGTGAAGACCCAGTGTAGCTGAAAGTAAATAAATATTTAAAAAGCCTATGACCCACATAATTGAGGTCTTAGGGGGTAGGTATGGCTGGCCTTTCAGGTAGCGCTGAAATGGTTTCAGCAAGCAAGGGAAGAGGGCCTGGCCTGGGTTTTGATCATGGCTAGCGGATGTTAGAGAAAAAACTATTCAATGACAGAAACAGGATAAAGCGGATTTCATCCAGAACCGTTGGAACAGGTGTGGAGACTGCTGGGCTGAGATTTCACAACAGGTGAGAAATGAGATTGCACTCAGCTCTGTACACAGCACGTCGAAGTGGGAAATCACGGCCAGGGAGCAAGGTTCGGGGTCAGTGGATAGAAACTTACTTGAAAGAAAAACAGGGATAAGTGGGTCTGGATACACTGACCTCAAAGGAGTTTTACTGAAGTCAGGTCATGGTGAGCAAACATCACCTGAGGGGCAGTGGTGGGGCATAGGAACCCAATTGGACACAGAAAATGATCAGATATGAGGAATCAGGGAGATCTGGGTTAACTGACTTATTAGTGGGGTTTCTGGACTTGCTAAGGAACTACTTATTAGCTAAAATTGGATTTCACAACGAACTACACAGATAGGCCCAGGGTAAGGTTCAGGGTCAGAATACTCTTTGGTCGAGCAAAGGATCTTGGGGTGGGGCCAGGACAAAGGTTCTGCACACAGACAGGGGCTTGTAGGGCTGGAGCATGAAGCTCATGCCAGAGGACTACAGACTTTGTCATCAGCTTGTTCAGGGGTGGACACAGCAGGAAGAGAGAGGGGTAAGGCGTAAGCTGTCAGGGAACTTCAAAGAAATGTGGAGTCTGCAGAGACACAGAGAACAGACCTGTGTTTGCCAAGAGGGAGGGGCTGTGGGGGAAAAAAGGATTGGGAGTCTGGGATTAGTAGATGCAAACTATTATACATAGCAGTGATCCCCAACCTTTTTGGAACCAGAGACTGATTTTGTGGGAGACAATTTTTCCATGCACTGGGGTGGTGGTGAGGGGATGGTTTTGGGGATAACTCAGCCCATTACATTTATTGTTCACTTTTCTATTATTACTACATCAGCTTCACCTCAGATCATCAGGCCTGGAGGTTGGGGACCCCTGATATATAGAATGGCTAAACAATAAAGTTCTACTATATTAACACAGGGAAATATATTTAGTATCCTGTGATAAACCATAGTGAAAAAGAATATATATATATATATAAAACTGAGTTACTTTGCTGTACAGCAGAAATTAACATTGTAAATCAACTATATTTCAAAAAAATTTTTAAAATATGGAGTCTGACCATTCATTACAAGGACAAACATGGGTATGAAAACTATGCATTCACAATGGCTTGTTTTTATGTAAAGAAACACTAACATGAAGCTCAAGAAATGATCAGAACTGTGTATCTGCAGTGGCTGGAGTAACAGAGCTGGAGGGAGCCAGGACAGGTGGGCAGTTACTTTGCTTAAGTTAGGCTTTGTATTTTGCAGGTTTATTGAAAATAAGCAGAGAAAAATATATACACCATGTTTTACTATTTCATAACTTGTCTTTAATTCTAACTTTTGTATCAAACCAGTCAATCCTAAAGGAAATCAACCCTGAATATTCATTGGAAGGAGTGTTGCTGAAGCTGAACTTCCAATACTTTGGCCACCTGATGCAAAGAGCTGACTCACTGGCAAAGATCCTGATGGGCAAAAGAAGAGGGCAGCAGAGGATGAGATGGTGAGATAGCCTCACTGACTCAATAGACATGAGCAAACTCCTGGAGATGGTGGAGGACAGGGAAGCCTGGTGTGCTACAGTACATGGGGTCAGAAAAAGTCAGACACAACTTAGGGACTAAACAACAACAATATATAGGAAACCACAGCCGCTCCTTTAAACACTAATTGCTACAAAAGTATAAACCATACAGAATGAAAATTTCCACATCTTCGCTAACTAAAAGGTTAAGGTGCATCCCAGTTTGCACTTTCTCTGTATCTCACATCAAGGAGAGGGGAGAAGTATTTTCAGGAATAAATACAACATTATAATACAACAAGGGTTTGGGTTTAATTCTTTAAACACAGTAGAATTTTCAAAGACTGTTGTAAGCTTTTGTTTAAAATTTATTTTTAAGTGAAAGATAATTGCTTTACTATATTGTATTGGTTTCTGCCATACAGCAACATGAATCAATCCTAGGTATATAAATGCCCTCTCCTTCTTTAGCCTCTCTCCCTGATGTAAGCTTTGATTAGCTGACCTCACATCAGTGAAGACAGAAATTCCACTGGTTTAGCTTTCTTTTCCTTTGGCTACAGTGCATGGCTTGTAGGATCTTAGTTCCCCAAGCAGGGACTGAACTCCCGCCTGAGCAGTGAAAGCTCCTAACCACTGGACCACCAAGGAATCCCCTGCTATAGCCTTTTAAATTTTAATATACTCTAAGTATTAGTCACTCAGTTGAGTCCAACTCTTGTGACCCCATGGACTGTAGCCCGCCAGGCTCCTCTGTCCATGGAGTTCTCCAGCCAAGGATACTGGAGTGGCTTGCCATTTCCTTCTCTAGGGGATCTTCCCAAGCCAGGGATTGAACCCAGGTCTCCTACATTGCAGGCAGACTCTTTATTGACTGAGCCATCAGGAAATCCTGCAATATACTCTAAAGATGTGCACAAACATTGACGTAAAAGAAAACGCATACCTGAAAATGTAAGCACATTCATCTCACATCTTGAGCTTCTCTTCCCTAAAAGGAACGAAGATTCTATTTAGTTCCACAATTGTCTTGCCTTACTGACATCATCTCTCTCAATCAACTCTGATTTTTTAAAGCCCCAGAAACTAAAAAATGTTATTTCCTACACAGGGAATTAATTACAAAGTGTTCAAGGAAGTTAGAGCCAAAGGACTGCACTGTTTAATGGATAGAAGAATCCAAAGGAAAAAACCCACAAACATTGGAGTCAGCACAGATAAGCAGCCTGAGTCCTATAGGACAGATGGAGCCATATTCAGAAAATTTAATACATGCCAGGCTCTCCTGGAGGAGAAGGCAATGGCAACCCACTCCAGTACTCTTGCCTGGAAAATCCCATGGACAGAGGAGCCTGGTAGGCTGCAGTCCATGGGGTCGCTAAGAGTCGGACACTACTGAAGCAGCTTAACAGCAGCAGCAGCAGGCTCTCCTGGGGAGCTTCCCAGGTGGCACTGGTGGTAAAGAACCTGCCTGCCAATGCAGGCGACATTAGAGACTCAATCCCTGGGTCTGGAAGATCCCCTGAAGGAGGGCATGGCAATCCACTCCAGTATTCTTGCCTAGAGCATGGACAGAAGAGCATGGCGGGCTACAGTCCACAGAGTTGCAAATAGTCAGACACAATTGAAACGCCTGAGCAAGCATGCACGCAGCTTCTCCTGATTAAGACAGAACTGTTCGACAGGTCAGTCCCTGGTGAAGGAGGGTGGGGGCACTGGAGCAGCCACAGAAAGGAACCCTGGGAGTGCCACATGCCCTACTCTCCTTAGGGAATAAAGGGACCACTCCCTTTCTCAGGCATCTGTTCCCCCAGTGAGAAAACTCAGCAGAATTCAATTTAAGGTTCTGACTCAAATGAACTCCAATTTGTGACCCTTGACCCAGGACATGGGGCTTCCCAGGTGGCTCAGTAGTAAAGAATCTGCCTGCTAATACAGGAGATGTAGGAGACTCAGGTTTGATTCCTGGGTTGGGAAGATCGCATGGAGGACAAAACGGCAACCCACTCCAGTATTCTTGCCAGGAGAATCCCATGGACAGAGGAGCGTGGTGGGCTACAGTCCATGGGGTTGCAAAGAGTCAGACATGACTGAGTTACTGAGCACGAATGCAGGAACCCAACCCAGGACTCTGAACTCCTGACTGTCACAAACTTTCTCAATGTAGACAAATTACATTCTGAGCACAGCTACACTGTGAATGCAAAACTCCAACCTATGACTCGAAACAGCTCTGGGGGGACCATGTTAACAACTTCAAAAGGAGTTTGAAGGAGTCACCACATCCTCTCTCCCCACAAACCCCTTGCACCACGTGCACTTGTATCCCAAGCTTTCCAGGGCTCTGTTGTTTCTCTCAGCTTAAGGGCTCCTTCCATTGTGGGTGTGAGCTGTGATTCCAGCAAAATCACACAAACCTGGTGTTTATGAAGAAAGGAGGGAAGAAAATTATATTCTTCTAGGTCAACAAGAAACCCATAAGTATCTACTACTCTCGGAAAATGTGAATTATTACTTCCATGGCAAGAAATTGTTTTATAAACTTGTAATTGGGGAAAGGATAAATTAGGAGTTTGGGATTAAAATATACACACTTCTATATATAAAATAGATAACCAACAAGGGCCTACTGTAGAACATAGGGAACTAGACTCAATTTTGATAACCCATAATGGAAAAAGATCAAAAAAAGAATATATATACATGCAATTTGTATATATATACATGCATATATGCATATACTGTATATATATGCATGTATATATATATGACTGAATCACTTTGCTGTATACCTGAAACACATTGTAAATCAACTATATTTCAATAATCTTATTCTCTAGACTATTTTACCTTATTTTTATTAATTTTTATTGGAGTATAATTGCTTTCCAATATTGGGTTAGTTTCTACTGTACAGCAAGGTGAATCAGTTATACAAATACACATATCCTCTCTTTTTTAGATTTCCTTCCCATTTGGGGTACCACAGAATACTGAGGAGAGTTCCCTATGCCATACAGTAGACTCTCATCAGTTATTTTATACATAGTAGTGTAAAGATGTCAACCCCAATCTCCCAATTCATCCCTCAACTCATTTCAGTTGTACTTGAACACCTCAAGCCTAAGCCCTGGAACTGCACTTGAACCCCCTCAAAAAAAACCCCAAAACGGATACAAAAAAACCCGCAAAACAAAAACAGACTTCAGAAAATTACTACACCTGTTCCGGGGAGGAAGAAAAAGAGAAACAAGAATTTTTAATACAACCAATGTAGCAGAAAACCATTTTCTTTTTTCTGAAGTTCACCTATTCCTTGCCTCTCTGTAAAGATTTTATACTACCTTTCAGTCTCTACTGGTTACATAAATTTTAATTTTTTAAAAATAACTGGGGCTCACATAAATGAATAAACCTTTTCAGGGTGACAGACCAGGGGAGGGGTAGTTGCTGACAGGCAAGAATACCTAGGAACATTTCCAAAGGGGAAAATCCACCGAAAAGACTTCCCATAGGACGTTTGCACCAGGAGAGACCCTGGGAGGAGAAGCACAAGGATTTCATACAACGTGGTTCCAGGTGGTTATCCTCAGCTTTCCTCTCATGGAAAATATACACAGCAAATATAAATGTTTAAAAGAGAGCCACCCGCAACTCTGCAGAGAAAGAATAGACAATTAAAATATGATGTCTGTTTGAAATACACCACGAAGGACAAATAGTGGATAAAAATGCTGTGAACTGAAGAGAGAGAGTTGGTTTTACGAATGTGAGAGGGATCTTGGAAATTTAGAGATTTACTGCTAGTCGTAAGAAGAGTTAATCTGGGAAGACAGAGTTCAGAATTTGAAACCCTGCTCTCCAAACTTGGAAAACTCAGGGGAAAACGGGTTCCCCTTGGGTAGAAAGAAGGGACTGGAGAATCCCATTGACCAAAACTCCTCCCACGCACAGGCCACGGAGAACAAATCACGATGGTCTCCTGATGACCTTCCCCGGAGTCACCACACATTCTGGAGGAGACGTGGGGCTGTGCGAGCAAAGCTGCCCAGAGAGGCTCTGGGCTTAAAGTTACTGCCTGCAGGGACTGGACGGGAAGTCCGAGGTCCCGGCTGCCGGCCCCACCCCCACGCTGGGACCCGGAGTGGAAGGAGGTTGAGAGGCGCCCCCAGGTGGACTCGAAGCAACAAACCCCGGAGTGGACCGCACCGGGAGGAGGTCCCGCTGAGGCCGACTGTGTCTCATCATCCCTGTCCCGCCTCCCTGTACCGAGACACCTCGCCCAGCACACTCATCACTTCACGCCTTCTGGCGTCATTCCTTAGACTCACGCGGCCTCTGCAGCTCACAGCGGTAATGAAGCTGCAGCGAACTAACCTGAGCTGCTTCAACGCTGGTGAGACTCCACGCAGGGCGTGCCAGGAGCCACTACAGGGTCTGCGGACGTGGCCCCACCCACCTTCCCCTGCTGCGCTCCTGATTGGACAGTTCGCAAGCAACGCTCCCTTTTTCCTGAGTAATAATTGGTCCAGAGGCCACGTGGCTGAGCAGAATCAGCTTCTGCAGGTGGGTGGAAACCTACCCGCCTCCAGGGACTTTTGTTTTTAAACCACTCTTGTTACTTGTCCTAGAGGGACAGTGGCAACTTTCTCAGATACTTCAGAGCGTGGGGACACAGGTGTGCCCAAGGAATTCCAGAGTCAGATTCCAGAAGAACCGACGTTCTTGTCCAAAGCAAAAGCAGGCCAACTGGAAAAAGAGGGTCTGAGGTCCTCCATCGGGAAAATAGTTTGCACAGATTGCAGAGCCACTGATGATACTATGACACTCGATTTGAAACACACTGAAAAATATCCTCACCATGTGTAATAAACCTTCTGGCTTCATTTTTATCTTTGTTGACAGCGTCGAGGCGTGCACCCATCCCTTTTCCCCCCTCCACACATGTGGTATTTTAGCTAAAGAATCCCATGGCTTCCCAAGCACTTGTCTGGTGGGAAGTTTGAACCCTGCAGCCTTGGCCTGGGAATATGGACTCTTCTCCCATCAATCAGAACTTGTGCGATGTGTTAAATAATACTCTCAAGTATACATGTTACGTGAGAAGGAAATTTTAGTTTCGTATGATCCATGGGGTCGCTAAGAGTCAGACACGACTGAGCGACTTCACTTTCACTCTTCACATTCATGCATTGGAGAAGGAAATGGCAACCTACTCCAGTGTTCTTGCCTGGAGAATCCCAGGGACGCGGGAGCCTGGTGGGCTTAGCAGCAGCAGCAGTATGTGCCTAGAGATTTTGAAATGCAAACGGCTCTGATATCCCAAAGGCAATTCAGTTATTATTGTCACCAATATAACAAGAAACAATAAAAATGGAAATGTACCATACACTTGAAAACTTTTGATATTCTTAACATAATGGTTCAAAACTTCTAATGAATTTATCTAAAAGTTTTAAGAGGTAAAATACACATACGTTTCCTGCAAGACTCTGATGCTGGGAAAGACTGAGTACAAAAGGATAAGAGGGTGACAGAGGATGAGATGGATGGCATCACCGACTCAAAGGATGTGAGTCTGAGCAAACTCTGGGACATAGTGAAGGGCAGGGAAGCCAGGCGTCCTGCAATCCATGGGGTCACAAAGAATCAGGCACCACTGAGGGACGAAATAACAATAACCACTAAAGGGATGTTGCCTACAAATATAATATATACATAAGGGCCCATCTTTGGGAACCCTGCCTTCACCTGTAAGGAGCATTAAACTAAAATACCTTGTTTAGCTACAGAAAACATCCTGATCAGGACAAGTTAATCACTAAAGGGATGTTGCCTATAAAGCTTAAATTATATGTAATGGCTCATCTCTGGTAACCCTGGGTTGTGTAATGAGCATTAAGCTAAAATATCTATTTAGCTTACAGAAAACATTCTGATCAGGGTCACCTGTGAATGACTGCAGGAAGGAAGAAATTAACACATCCCCCTTCAGAATCTGATCAGAACCAGAAAATGTTTGACTTCAACCCTTTTAGTATAAAACCAGGTTGAATTCTAAGTGAGAGAAGATAGTTCTTTGGGACACTAATCTGCCATCTTCTCAGTCATCTGACTTTCTGAATAAAGTTGCTATTCCTTGCTCCAACAACCTGTCTCTTGATTTCTCGGTCTGTCATGCAGCGAGCAGTATAAGCTTTGATTTGACAACAATGACTTTTCTCTGCTTCTCAGGAGCACTTCCAGCATCACTAGTGGCACTTCCTATGGATTCTATGGTGTTAAGCAAGGTTTACAGTATTGCACTGAGCACAATGAAAAAGACTCAAGAACCACCAGAGAACTCTTTATACTGCCATATGAAATTTACTGGAGGGACTCAAACTGCTCAAGTGATGATTAGCATCGCATGATATTTTATGGATACTTGCACCTCTTGAGCTCACCACAAGAACAACAGGAAGTGGCTACAAAGTTATTACAGTAAGACTTCCCTGGTGGTCCAGTGGTTAAGTGTCTGCCTGCCAATGCAGGAGTCATGTATTCGATCCTTGGTCCCACAGCTACTGAAGCCTGTGCTCTAGAGCCCATGTTCCGCAACAAGAGAAGCTACCACAAAGAGAAACCTGTGCACTACAACTAGAGAGTAGCCTCTGCTCACCATAACTAGAAGTTGGCAGGCACCAACGAAGACCCAACACAGCCCCCCCAAAATTTATTACAATACTAGAGTATATACTATAATTAATTTTATGCAGTTATGATTTGACACTACATGTTTACACTTCTCTCAGCTGTGAATGGTGCCATGTATGGTCCACGTGTATATGAGATTTGGTAAGTTTTAACTTTTCATAATAGATATATGTATATTTCACGGTAGCAAATGACAAAATAGTATCTACATTTAATACATTCACAACATAGCTAGCTTTTCTTCAATTTTTTTCAGTATTTCTGGGCTACAAGGTTTATCTGCAAGTTTTTTTCAAATTGTTGTAAATCTCCAAAGTTTTTTCCAGTATATTCTTTGGAAAAAATCTGCATACAAGTGGACATGTGCAGTTCAAACCCATGTTGTTTGAGGGTGAATTATATTTTCTATAAGTCTACTGAGATAATCATGCCATTTTTGCTTTCTACTGTATTAATACATTTTATTGCTTACATTGAATTTGAGGTATTAACCTACCCTAGCATCACAGCAGCATCCCTGAAAGGCTTCTTAGGTGGCTCAGTGGTAGAGAATCTGCCTGACAATGCAGGAGACACAGGAGATGCAGGTTTGAACCCTGGGTTGGGAAAGCCTCCTGGAGGAGGACATGGCAACCCACTCCAGTATTCTTGCCTGAAGAATTTCGTGGACAGAGGAGCCTGGTGGGCAGCAGCATCCCTGAAATAAATCTAACTTAATCGTGTTGTAGTTAAAGATGCTGGACTGTATTTTTTAGTATTGTTGATTTTTGGATGGTATCCATTTTCACATGGAAAATTGGTTTCTTGATTTTTTGGGCGATATCTTTGTTTGGTTTTAAATCAGAGTAGTACTGGTCCTATAGAATGAGTCTGAATGAGTGTGAGAATGAGTGTTGATTCTACTTGGGGGGAGGGTTTCTGAAAAATCATTAAAACTTTAAAGTTTTGAGGAATTCTGTGGTGAAGCCATTTTGGTCTGGGTTTTCCTTTTGAGTAGTTTTTTTGTTAGTAATTCAACCACATCACTTGTTACACTTACAATTAGAAAATCCTTTTTCTTATTTTCTGTAGAATGTATTATTTTTTTAGAGATTTGTCCATTTCACCTAGGTTTTCTAATTTGTTGTGATACTGTTGCTCATTGAATTCCTTTATAATGTTTTTGTTTTTTTGGCTGCAATGCAAGGCATCTGAAATTCTTCTTCCCTGATCAGGGATCAAGCCCCTGATCCCTGCAGTGGAAGTACAGAGTCCTAACCACTGGAATTCCCCTAAATTTCTTTATAATCCTTTTTATTGCTGTAAGGTTGGTGCAATAGTCTCTGTGTCTGATTTTAGGAATTTTGAGTCTTCTCACTGTCTGTCAGTCTAGCTAAAGGTTTGTCAATTTTATTGATTTTATTTTCAAACAACCTACTTTTGATTTTATCGATTCTCTGTATGCTGTTTCTAGTCTCTATTTTTTGCTCTATCTTTTTTATTTCCTTCATCTCCTTGGGAGTGGTGGTGTTGGTTGCCCATCCTTTCAAGTGTGATAAGGTACAAGGTTGGATTATTGATTTGAGATCTTTATCACTTCTCTGTGGATTTCTTTGACACATGGGGCAGTGTTCTGTAGTCACCTGAGGTGTACTTACAGTGTTTCACGCGTCTTTTATTTTCATGCCGATATTTTGCCTACTTGTGTATATAATATTGAAGTGAGATATTGGAGTCTCCAATTACTGTTACTTGTTTTTCCTTTCCTTTCTCTTTTGCTTCATTTATTTTGGCAAAGTTCCAATAAGTTATGAGAGAACACAGACCTAGCAAGACAGAAAGACAAGACACTGTTCCAGTCAAGAGACCATACTCTTGATGCTAATGTTTCAACATCCCTTGGCTTCCCTGGTGGCTCAGATGGTAAAGAATCTGCCTGCAATTTGAGAGACCTGGGTTCGATCCCTGGGTTGGGAAGATTCCCTGGAGCAGGGCATGCGATACACTCCAGTATTCTTGCCTGGAGAATCCCCATGGACAGAGGAGCCTGGTAGGCTACAATCCATGGGGTTGCAAACAGTTGGACACGACTGAGTGACTAAGCACACACACACACACATTGCTGTGCACTTTAGGGCCAAGGTACCTCATTAGCACAAATAATCAAGGCCCTGTAGGACTTGGATACAGCAGCATGAGATAAACAAGTTCTTGCAGCCCTGATGATAATGTTTTTGTGGGAAAAGACATATGGTTAGGAAATGGTAAAGCTATGGCTTATAGATGGAAATGAAGGCTTTGATGGAACTTAAAATAATAATTCCACTTTCAAGGTCAGGAGGGGTGGTGGTGAGGAGATACCCCTCATCCAAGGTAAGCAGCAGTGGCTGCACTTTGCTGGAGCAGCTGTGAAAAGATACCCCACATCCAAGGTAAGAGAAACCCAAGTAAGACAGTAGGTGTTGCAAGAGGGCATCAGAGGGCAGACACACTGAAACCATACTCACAGAAAACTATTCAATCTAATCACACTAGGACCACAGCCTTGTCTAACTCAGAAACTAAGTCATGCCCATAGGGTCACTCAAGACGGGTGGGTCATGGTGGAGAGGTCGGACAGAATATGGTCCACTGGAGAAGGGAATGGAAAACTACTTCAGTATTCTTGCCTTGAGAACCCCAAGAATAGTATGAAAAGGCAAAATGATAGAATACTGAAAGAGGAACTCCCCAGGTCAGTAGGTGCCCAATATGCTGTTGGAGATTAGTGGAGAAATAACTCCAAAAAGAATGAAGGGATGGAGCCAAAGCAAAAACAGTACCCAGCTGTGGATGTGACTGGTGATAGAAGCAAGGTCCGATGCTGTAAAGAGCAATACTGCATAGGAACCTGGAATGTCAGGTCTATGAATCAAGGCAAATTGGAAGTGGTCAAACAGGAGATGGCAAGAATGAACGTCAACATTCTAGGAATCAGTGAACTAAAATGGACTGGAATGGGTGAATTTAACTCAAGATGACCATTATATCTACTACCGCAGGCAGGAATCTCACAGAAGAAATGGAGTAGCCATCAGGCTCAACACAAGAGTCTGAAATGCAGTACTTGGACGCAGTCTCAAAAATGACAGAATAATCTCTGTTCATTTCCAAGGCAAACCATTCAATATCACAGTAATCCAAGTCTATGCCCCAACCAGTAACGCTGAAGAAGCTGAAGTTGAATGGTTCTATGAAGACCTACAAGACCTTTTAGAACTAACACCCCAAAAAGATGTCGTTTTCATTATGGGGACTGGAATGCAAAAGTAGGAAGTCAAGAAACACCTGGAGTAACAGGCAAATTTGGCCTTGGAATACGGAAGGAAGCAGGGCAAAGACTAATAGAGTTTTGCCAAGAAAACGCACTGGTTATAGCAAACACCATTTTCCAACAACACAAGAGAAAACTCTACACATGGACATCACCAGATGGTCAACATCAAAATCAGATTATATTCTTTGCAGCCAAAGATGGAGAAGCTCTATACAGTCAAGAAAAAGAAGACCAGGAGCTGACTGTGGCTCAGATCATGAACTCCTTATTGCCAAATTCAGACTTAAATTAAAGAAAGTAGGGAAAACCACTAGACCATTCAGGTATGACCTAAATCAAATCCCTTATGATTATACAATGGAAGTGAGAAATTGATTTAAGGGCCTAGATCTGATAGATAGAGTGCCTGATGAATTATGGACAGAGGTTCATGACATTGTACAGGAGACAGGG
>SJYV01049410.1:0-16294 GCA_006410875.1 Neotragus pygmaeus | reverse complement strand
GGAGATGCGAGAGAATGCAGGTTCTATCCCTGAATCGAGAAGATTGCCCAGAGTAGGAAATGGTCACCCAATCCAGTATTCTTACTTTGAAAATCCCATGGATAGAGGAGACTGGTGAGCTACAGTCCATGGGGTCAAAAATAGTAGGACACAACTAAGTGACTGAGCAGGGTCCCCCTCAATAACTGAGCGAAAGCAGCAGCATCCGGTGATGACAAGAGGCATGAGAACTTCCTCTGACTCACTTGAAGTTTGGCCTGAAATAGGCAAAGCCCTAACATACTGACACAGCCGTGACCTGGGCATGACGTTTCTGATGAGTCTGTTTCTGAGTGGTTAGACTAAACTCAGCCAGACCAGATTTAACTCTGATATCCCACCACACTTTGTTGGGTCACAAAACTTTCACAAAATTAAGTCAAGCAAACCAGCTGACTACAGTCACAAGCATTTAGGAATAGTGGTGGTAAAAAAAAAAAAAGAGAGAGAGAGAGAGATGCTTCTCAAGGTTGACAAGCACTCTCCTTGCTGTTCAATTATGCCCTGTTTATTCTGCATGCTTTATTTCACCCATCAGTCTCTTTAGATATCCCTTTTGAATTATGTATAGTAAGGATATTTCTTATCAAACACCAGGCTCTAGACATTCATAACTTTCATTGGCCCAGAATATAAAACTTAATGTGGCCTTAAAAATATCTCTCAAAGATCTTGACTTTGCCAAATTTTATTGTGTCAGAGATCATACATAGAGTAATGCCACTAACCAAAGACATCTTTAATGTAGCATCATAAATTCAATGTCTCTTTAGAACATGAGTCAATGTAATTTTTTCCTAACGAGTTGGTATCTTAATGTCTTTATCCTTTGCTGATATCAAAACTCCAGGAAAAATACAGTGTTTAAGAAACACTACAGTGTTCCCTGAAAATACATAGCACAAAAATTTTACAGATCAAATACAGAAATAATCATTCTTTCCTCCTCTTTCTGTTTCTTTCTTCCTATCTTCTACCCTTTCTTCTTCTAAGTGCTTTCAAACAAAAATTCAAAAAGGAGGAAACTTGCCAAATAAAACTAAACAGGCAAAGTCATTGACATAGTATTTAATTCTGTAAGTAGGTAAGTGTTAGTCGCTCAGTCGTGCCCGACTCTTTGCCACCCCATGAACTGCAGCCCACCAGGCTCCGCTGTCCATGAGATTTTCCAGACCAAGGAAACTGGAGTGGGTTGCTATTTCCTTCTTCAGGGGATCTTCCCAACCCAGGGATTGAACCCCGGTGTCCTGCACTGCAGGCAGATTCTTTACCACCTGAGTGATTATAAAATAATGCTTTGTGTTAAAAACATTTTTTTAAATATGAAAAGTTGTAAGAGTGAAATTAAAACCACTCAGAATTCCATCAACCAGAAATGATCATTTTTCTGTAATAAATATAGCTAAGTTGGAATTAAATAGTATAAACAATGTTTTCGAGTTTTGGGTTTTTTTTTTTTTCCCTTTAAGATAGTGGAAGCGTATTACAATTGACTTAGTGTACTTTGCAAACATGACTTTTCATAGCTGTGGTAAGCGTCTCGTATGTGGATGGTAATAATATTGGTGTAACTATCCTCTTGTTGCTGGAAACATAAGTCCTAATAATGTATTGCTATTATAAATAACATTGTGACAAACATCTTAAGGTACCACTTGGTTGTTGATAATCCTTCACAACAGCATGAGCCATGGGCCTCTTCTCAGCTACTATGTGGATATGGATTGCTGATTTTCTGACTTGGACCGCTGAGAAAATGTTCCTGGCTGGCTAAGACACTTTTCCAAGGAAAATATTACAAAGCTTATTTTCAGTTATCCTTGATAATGGAGGGAAAAAAGAGATGAAAACCCGAATTTCATGTACTTTCTGCTGGTCCTGAAGATGCATAAGAACAGATCCAAGAATTCCTAGACACTGTGGGTGGCCTTGAGGGGCTATTTTTATAACTAATTCTGTTCACTTTCTTTTGTGCCAGTCAGAAGTTTGGCCGATGAATCCTTTTGCCCCTTCTCTCCGCATTTGAGAGATTAGTCAGTGTTACAGCCTACATGAAGAGAGATTATTTTTCCTTAGACAAGTCACAAACACAGGAAGGAGGACTATATACGAGATGGAAATGCAATTAATTTTGTCTATGCCCTGAAAGTAGCTCATGAAATTTCCAAGCCAAAGGAAAAAGACAAAGATTGTTGGGTGAGAGGCCAGAATTGGGAGCCAGGAGAGCTAGATGGTGTGATAAGGCAGAAGAAAAGGGTGGGGGGTGGCCCTGGTGGCCAGAGGGTCAACGACCTGTGGGAATCAATGGGGGAGGGGGTTTCCTTTTGTCCACAGTTCAGGGGACTTGCTGCTTGGAAACACAGCTTAAGACTTTCATAAGCACTGTGACCAAATCCCTAAACCACAGCCTAAGCAAAGCCTGCAATGTATCATTGGACATAATTAAAGGTTCGTATCCCCTTGGTGGCAGAGGGTGAACCAAGGTGACTTTTCCCATCCCACAAGTCTCAGAATTCTCTTAGATTTGGCGAGGTTCCACGAACAGAAGACGGACGCACATTGACCACGACTTCCTCCATCTTGAGAGAAACTGCATTTTCCTGAGGAACTCAATGTGCTTCTCCAGGCATCACATGTCCTCCCACCCAGAATCTAAAGAAGACTCCGGGAGGAAAAGGGCGGAGAGGCTTTAAAAATGCCTAGACACACACTGAGTCCCTGAGGGCTTTTCCAGTGAGGGTAAGGGCCACCACTGGGCAGAAGGGGACCCGATTTCAGACTGGAGCCCTGGAGACAACGGGGGAAGAGGGAGAAGAAGGGGCACGGGGAGCTCAAGTAGCAGGCTGCTCTTGGCAGGGGCGGCTGCTAATTTTCTTTGGCTGGCTCTGACTACCTGTCTGAAAGCGCAGCAATGCAGGAAGGAAATTTTTCAAGAGATTAAACTATTATTGTTTCCTGTGTGGCTGTCTTCGCCGGTGTATGAAAAAAAGCTTTAAGGGCACTTGAAAAGAGATTTGTCTGAATAGCAGGGCTGTTATGATTCATCTCCCCCTCCAGTCGGGATCTGGCCAATTTCCTCAGGAAAGTGGTTGATTAGGACCCATGGATTTATCCATGGCCTAAATATAAGATGTCATAAAGGTGATTAATGGTGAGCTCACCATCAGGGGGAGTTAAGAGTTTGTAAAAGCTATTTTTAACGGTTCGGAGGGAGGAAAAAACCTCATTTGTCACCTTGCCAATGTGTTTCAAGAGTTAAAAAACTTCTTTGTGGCCCCTGATCATTCATGCTACCAACTGTTAAAGGTCGTTGTATTTTCCGATTTTACAAGTTTGTTTGAAAAAAATTGATTCAATGTGTTTTGCTGTTTATAGAAAAGTACACGAGGAAAGCAAAATGAAACGTATTTCCACCATGATTAGTGACTATTGCTTCTGGTAGCACTTAAATACAATAAACTTGGTTCTTTTTTTCCACCCTGCTTGCCTGTTTATGCCCCTGCCATACATACAATTAATGGAGGGTATATGGAGACAGTTTTCAGAGCCCAGGTGAAACTGGCCAGGGTTCCCATATCAGGGGAAATCAGAGTAGTTCAGAAAGCAGACGGTGGCCCTGATGGGCACTGATAGTGTCCAGTGTAGCTCAGCGATGTCACATTATCCAGAAATGCCCTAAAATATGAACTCATTGCCCTGACAACTCCACAAGGCAAGATGCTTTCCCCAGACACAAGGCAACTAGCTTTGTTTAAAGGGACTCCGAGGATCAGCCTTCCTGTAAAGCAGCTACTGAATTCTCTGAAATTGGCAATCAACCATTGGCGAAATCAAGCAGTAGAGCACCAAAAAATATTCACTGAGGAAAAAAAAAGGTGGCCAGTGTTGGCTAAATATTTGGGCATTTTGTGGATGATGGAAACATGAAGGCATAGGTGCTTTGNTTTTCATGTTTTTGAAATTGGCAATCAACCATTGGCAAAATCAAGCAGTAGAGCACCAAAAAATATTCACTGAGGAAAAAAAAAGGTGGCCAGTGTTGGCTAAATATTTGGGCATTTTGTGGATGATGGAAACATGAAGGCATAGGTGCTTTGCTAATGTGTGTAGGGTGGGCTTGGCTCAGTTGGTGAAGAATCTGCCTGCAGTGCAGGAGACCAGGTTCAATTCCTGGGTCGGGAAGATCCCCTGGAGCAGGAAATGGCACCCCACTCCAGTATTCTTGCCTGGAGGATGCCATGGACAGAGCAGCCTGGCGGGCTACAGTCTACAGGGTCACAAGAGTCAGACATGACTTAGCGATGAAAACTACTACTACTGCTATAGGGCGAGTGGGAGAAGGGGTGAGTAATTGTTGACATACAATCAATTGCTATCAGCTATTTTGAGTGACTCACAAAAACGAATGAGATGCTTTCTGTGACCCTTGCATCATTTTGTAAGTTGACCTTCAGCCACATGGGAAACCTGATATAGTACAAGCTATTCCTTAATTTCTCGATTTGTTTGGCAGTCATTTATGGGGACCCGCTAATGGGGCAGGAACACTGACTGCTGGGGAGGCAAATATGACTAAAGACTCAATAAGCTCAAGAGTGAGCCTNCAGGAATGCCGGGAATCCTTTCCCAATGAAGCAGGGAAAGGAACCCTCATCTGGAGCAGAGGAGAGGGAAATGGGGCTTCTCTTAAGTTGTGCCGAACCCTCGCTGTTCTTCTCTGGTGGAGAAGTGTATGTCGGGGTACTTCTTGAGTTGCTGCAACTATGTGAAGGACCCCTTCGATCTTTAAGAGTCAAGGGGTGACTTCACAGAGATGCCACAGCAGTCAAGGGTCTCATCTTGCCTGGAGGGGAGAACCTCCTGCTTTTTCTTGAGTTGCGGCAGATTCCTCTCGAGTTACAATGGGGACCTCAGGGACATGCCCCTGTGGCCTCAGGAAAGGCCAGTCTCCACGCGAATTGTGAGGGGCCTCTCGTGATTCCCGCACAGTCAAGACTGGCTCATAAGTCCTCGTCTGGAGCCTGAGGTTTCCTCTCGTGTGCTGAGATGGATAATGTTGTTCCTCTTTAGGCTACATAGGGTGTCAGGCCTCGTCTCGATTGGAGACGTGCCTGTCTGCTTTCCTCCCGACCGGTGGCAGCAGGGTCAGGCTTCCCATCGAGTTGACACAGGAGTCTGTGGCTTTCACTCGAGTCTTTCCCACAGGGTTGAAACACGTGCCACCACAGTGTGAGTCCATACTCAGGGTTACAATCGAGGCAGTGCAGGGAAATCAGGTTCCACTGGAGTGGACTGAGACATTTGGGGGTCTTTTGGAATGGTGGCATGACCCCTGGATTTCCTGTCGACTTTCCTTTTGAGAGTGCCTCCTCTTGAGATGAGACGGGAACACCGGGAATCCTTCCCCAACGAAGCAGGGAAAGGAACACTCATCTCGAACAGAAGCGAGGGAAACAGGGCTCTTCTTGAGTTCTGGTGCGATCCTCAGTGTTCCACTCAAGTGGAGAAGTGTATGTCGTGGTACTTCTTGAGTCGCTGCAAGGGTATGAAGGACTTCTTCAAATTCAAGAGGGAAGGGGTGACTTTTCCTAATACGCCACAGCAGACAAGGGCCTCATCTCGCCTGAAGGGCAGAATCTCCTGGTTTTTCTCGAGTTGCAGCAGGTTCCTCTCGTGTTACACAGGGACCTCAAGGACCCACCCCTGTGGACTCATTAAAGGGCTGTCTCCACGCGAGATATGAGGGGCCTCTCAGGATTCCTGTGCAGTCGGGCCCTGCTCCTAAGTCCTCATCTGGAGCCGAGGCCAGAACCTGAGGATTCCTCTCCAGTGCTGACATGGACTGTGGTGTTCCTTTGGAGGTTCTACAGGGGAGTCAGGCCTCATCTCGAGTGGAGACGTGTAAGTCCACTTTCCTGCAGAGCTGTAGCAGCAGGCTCAGTTTTCCCATCAAGTTAACACAGACGTTGGTGGCTTTCTTTCAAGGCATTCCCACAGGGCTAAAACACGTGCTGATGTGTCGTGAGACCCTACGCAGGGTGACAGTCGAGGCAATGCAGTGAAATCAGGTTCCTCTGAAGTGGACTGAGACATTTCTGGGTCTTTTGGAATGGAGGCACGATCCTTGGAGTTCCTTGTGACTTTCTTGTTGAAAACCCCTCCTCTAGAGATGTGATGGGAACATTGGGAATCTTTCACTGACAAAGCAAGGAAAGAAACCCTCATCTCAAGCGAATGAGAGTGAAACAAGGCTTCTCTTGAATTGTGGCCAGACCCTTGGTGTTCCTCTCGAAGGAGAAGGGTATTTTGGGGTACTTTTTGAGTCGCTGCAAGGGTGTGAAGCACCCCTTTGAGGTTCAAGAGGGAATGGGTGACTACCCTGAGACCCCGCAGCAGACAAGGGCCTCATCTCGCCTGGAGGGGAGAACCTCCTGGTTTTTCTCATGTTGCAGCAGGTTGTTCTCGAGTTTCGAAGAGGACGTCAGAAACCTGACCCTGTGTCCTAAGGAAAGTCCAGTCTCCATGCAAGTTGCGATGGACCTATTGGGATTCCTGCACAGTGAGGACCGGCTAATAAGTCCTCGTCTGGAGCAGAGGCTGGAACCTGAGGTTTCCTCTCAAAGGCTGACAAGAATTGAGGGGTACCTCTGGAGGCTCCACAGGGAATTCAGGCCTCGTTTTAAGTGGAGACATGCATATCCACTTTCCTCCCGCACTGTAGCAGCAGGGTCAGCCTTCCTGTCGTGTTGACACAGGTGTCTGTGTCTTTCCCTCGAGTCCTACCCACAGGGCTGAAACACGTGCCACTGTGGTGTGAGTCCATCCTCGGAGTGACAGTCAAGGCAGTGCAAGGAAATCAGGTTCCTCTGGAGTGGACTGAGACATTTGGGGGTCTTTTGGAATGGTGGAATGACCCCTGCAGTTCCTCTCTACTTTCCTCTGGAGAGCACCTCCTCTTGAGATGTGATGGGAACCGCTGAAATCCTCCCACGAAGCAGGGAAAAGAACCCTCGTCAGGAGCAGAGAGGTGAGAAATGGGGCTCCTCTTGAGTTGTAACAGGACCCTCGGTGTTCCTCACGAGATGAAATGGATATGTCGGGGTACTTCTTGAGTGGCTGAAAGGGTGTGAAGGACCCCTTCGATGTTCAAGAGGGGAGAGCTGACTTTGACTGAGACCCCACAGCGGACAAGGGCCTCATCTCGCATGGAGGGGAGAACCCCCTGGTTTTTCTCGAGTTGCGCAGGTTCTCCTAGAGTTACAACAGGGACTTCAGGGACCTGCCCTTGTGGCCAAAGGATAAGCCAATCTCCACGTGAGTAGCGAGGGGCCTCTCAGATTCCTGCGCAGTTGGAACTGGCTCCTAAGTGCTCGTCTGGAGCCAAGGCTGGAACCTGAGTTTTCCTCTCCAGTGCTGACATGGATCGGGGGATCTTCTTGAGGCTTCACAGGGGAGTCAGGCCTCATCTCCAGTGGAGATGTGCACGTCTGCTTTTCTCCTGAGATGTAGAAGCAGGGTCAGGCTCCCCCTCGAGTAACACAGGGGTCTCTGGCTTTCCGTCAAGGCTTTGCCACGGGGCTTAAACACGTGCCACCATGGTGTGATTCCATCCTCGGGGTGACAGTCAAGGAATTGCGGGGAAAACAGGTCTCTCTAAAGTGGAATGAGACAGTTCGGGGTCTTTTGAAATGGTGGCATGACCCCTGGATTTCCTCTCTACTTTCCTTTTGAGAGTGCCTCCTCTTCAAATGCGACAGGAATGCTAGGAATCCTTCCCCAATGAAGCAGGGAATGGAACCCTCATCTCGAGGGAGGAGCGGGAAACAGGGCTCCTCTTGAGTTGTGGCGGGACCCTCGCTATTCCTCTCAAGTGGAGAAGGTTATGTCAGGGAACTTCTTGAATCGCATAGAGGATGTGAATGACCCCTTCGAGGTTCAAGACGGAAGGGGTGATTTCCCCCGAGATGCCACAGAGGACAAGGGCCTCATCTCTCCTGAAGGGGAGACCTCCTGGTTTTCCTCGAGTTGTGGCAAGTTCCTCTCCAGTTACAATGGGAACTTCTGGGACTCGCCCTTGCCACTTCAGGAAAGGACAGTCTCCATGTGAGTTGCGAGGGACCTCTCCGGATTCCTTAGCAGTTGGGTCTGGCTCCTAAGTCCTCGTCTGGTGCTGAGGCCGGAATCTGAGGTTTCCTCTCCAGTGCTGACATGGATCATGGGGTTCCGCTTGAGCCTCCACAGGGGAGACAGGCCACATCTCGAGGGGAGACGTGCAACTCCGCTTTCATCCTGATCTGTAGAAGCAGGCTCAGGCTTCCAGTCGAGTTGACACAGGGGTCTGTGGCTTTCCCTCGAGGCTTTCCAACAGGGTTGAAACAAGGGTAACCGCGGTGTGAGTCCATACTCGGGTTGGCAGTCGAGGCAGTGCAGGGAAGTCAGGGTACTCTAGAGTGGACTGAGACTTTGGGGCATCTTTTGGAATGGTGGCTCGACACCTGGAGTTCCTCTCTTCTTTCCTGTTGAGAGCGCCTCCTCTTGAGATTAATCGGAACCCAGGAATCCTTTCCCGACAAAGCAGGGAAAGGAACCCTTATCTCCAGCAGAGAATGGGAAAACGGGTCTGCTCTTGAGTTTGGTGAGACCCTCGGTGTTCCTCTCCTGTGTAAATGGGTCGGTAGGGTAACTTCTTGAGTCACAGCAACGATGTGAGGTACCCTTCGAGGTTCAAGAGGGAAAGGGTGATTTCCCCTGAGACGCGGCAGCGGGCAAGGTCTTAACCTTGCATGGAGGGGATAACCTCGTGGTTTATCTCTTGTTGCAGAAGGTTATTCTTGAGTTACAATGGGGACCACAGGGACCCGCCCCTGTGGCCACAGGAAATGCCAGTCTCCACGCGAGTTGTGAGGGGCCTCTCGGGATTCCTTCACAGTTGGGGCTGGCTCCTAAGTCCTCATTTGCTGCCGAGGCCGAAACGTGAGGTTTCCTCTCCAGTGCTAACATGAATCTTCGGGTCCCACTGGAGGCTTCACAAGGAGGTCATGCCTCATCTTGAGTGGGGACATGCACGTATGCTTTCCTGCCGAGCTGTAGCGGCAGGGTCAGTCTTTCTGTGTATTTGACATAGAGGTATGTGGCTTTCCCTCGCGGCTTTCCCACAAGGCTGAAACACGTGCCACCATGGTGTGAGTACATATACAGGGTGAAAGTCGAGGCAGTGCATGGAAATCAGGTAACTCTGGAGTGGATAGACACCTTTGGGGGTCTTTTCAAAGGTAGCACAACATCCGGAGTTCCTCTCGACTTTCCTGTTGACTTGCATCCTCGAGATTTGATAGGAACAACGAGAATCCTTTCCAGACGTAGCAGGGAAAGGAACCCTGATCTCGAGCTGAGGAGTGGGAAATGGGGCTTCTCTTAATTTGTGTGGAACCCTCGGTGTTCCTCTTGAGTGGAGAAGGGTATGTCGGGGTACTTCTTGAGTCGCTGCAAGGGTGGGAAGGACCCCTTCCAGGTTCAAGATGGAAGGGGTGACTTCCGGCAAGACGCCTCAATGGACAAGGGCTCACTCGCCTACAGGGTTGAACCCCCTGGTTTTTCTCGAGTTGCTGCAAGTTCCTCTCAAATTACAATGGGAACCTTACTGACCCACCCCTGTGGCCTCAGGGAAGGCCAGTCTCCACGTAAGTTGCGAGAGGCCTCTCGGGATTCATGCTCTGTCGGGAACAGCTCATAAGTCCTCGTCTGGAGCCGAGGCCAGAACCTGAGGCTTCATCTCCAGTCCTGACATGGATCGTGGGTTGCCTCTAGAGGCTTTTCAGGGGAGTCAGGCCCCGTCTTGAGTGGAGAGGTGCACGTCCTCTTTCCTCTCGAGCTTTAGCAGCAGGGTCAGACTTCCATTGGGTTGAAGCAGTGGTCTGTGGCTTTCCCTCAAGGCTTTCCAACAGAGCTGAAACTCGTGCAACCGTGGTGTGAGTCCATACTTTGGTTGACACTCGAGGAAGTGTAGGGAAATCAGGGAACTTTGGAGTGGACTGGTACATTTTGGTGTCTTTTGGAATGGTGGAACAACCACTGGAGTCCTCTCAACTTTCCTGTTGAGAGTGCCTCCTCTTGAGATTCTTCGGGAACCCGGGAATCCTTTTCCGACGAAGCAGGGAAAGGAACCCTCATCTTCAGCAGAGGACGGGAAAACAGGGCTCGCCTTGAGTTCTGGCAGGACGCTCGGTGTTCCTCTTGAGTGAAGAATGCAATATCGGGGTACTTCTTGAGCATCGTTGCAAGGTTTGAAGGACGCTTTGACGTTCACGAGGGAAGGAGTGACTTCCCCCGAGACACCGCAGAGGACACACTTGCCTGGAGGGGAGAACCCCCTGGTTTTTATCGAGTTGCGGCAGGTTCCTCTAAATTCATGACAGGGACCTCATGGACCCGCCCCTGTACCCTCAGAAAAGGCCAGTCTGCACGCGTTTTGAGAGGGGCTTCCCAGGATTCCTGTGCAGTCAGGGCTGTTTCCTAAGTCCTCGTCTGGACCCGAGGCCGGAAACTGAGGTTTCCACTCCAGTGCTGACATGGATCGTGGGGTTCCTCTGGAAGCTCCACAGGAGAGTCAGGCCTCGTCTCGAGTGGAGACGTACACGACTGCTTTCCTCCTGAGTTGCAGCAGCATGGTAAGGCTTCCCGTCTATTTGACACAGGGGTCTGCCGTTTTCCCTGGATGCTTTCCCACAGGGTTGAAACACGTGTCTCCATAATGTGAGTCCATCCTCAGGGTGACATTCGAGGCAGTGCAGGGAAATGACGTTCCTCTGAAGTGCACTCAGACATTTGGGGGACTTCTGAAATGGTGGCACGAACCCTGGAGTTCCTCTCAACTTTCCTGTTGAGAGCACCTCCTCTTGAGATGTGATGGGAACGCCGGGAATCCTTTCCTGAAGAAGCGTGGAAAGGAATCCCCATCTCGGTTGGAGGATGGGAAAACAGGTCTGCTATAGAGTTTGGTGAGACCCTTGGTGTTTCTCTCCGTGGAGACGGGTCGGTTGGGTAACTTCTTGAGTCGCAGCAAGGGTGTGAGGTATCCTTCCACGTTCAAGAGTGAAAAGGTGATTTCCCCTGAGACCTGGCAGTGGGCAAGGGACTCACATCGCCTGGACGGGATAACCTCCTGGTTTATCTCCAGTTGTGGAAGGTTCTTCTCGAGTTAGGATTGGGACCACTGGGACCCGCCCCTGTGGCCTCAGGAAATGCCAGTCTCCACGTGAGTTGCGAGGGGCTTCCTGGGATTCCTGCACAGTTGGTGCAGGCTCGTAAGTCCTTGTCTTCAGCCTAGGCTGGAACCTGAGGTTTGCTCTCCAGTGCTGACATGGACCTGTGGGTCCCACTTGAGGCTTCACAGGGGAGTCAGGCCTCATCTTGAGTGGAGATGTGAACGTGTGCTTTCTTCCAGAACTGTAGCAGCAGGGTCAGGCTCCCCGTCTAGTTGACACAAACGTATGTGGCTTTCCCTCGAGGCCTTCCCACAGGGCTGAAACACGTGCCACCATGGTGTGAGTCCACACTCTAGGTGACAGTTGAGGCAGTGCAGGGAAATCAGGTTACTCTGAAGTGGATAGAGACTTTTGGGTGTCTTTTGGAATGGTGGCACAACACCTGGAGATCCTCTCGACTTTCCTCTTGAAGTGCCTCCTCGATATTTGACAGGAACAACGGGAATCCTTTCCAGAGGAGGCAGGAAAAAGAACCCTCATCTCGAGCTGAGAAGGGGTAAATGGGGCTTCTCTTAATTTGTGTGGAACCCTCGGTGTTCCTCTCAAGTGGAGAAGGTTATGTCCGGGTATTTCTTGAGTCGCTGCAAGGGTGTGAATGACCCCTACGAGGTTCAAAGTTGAAAGGGGTGACTTCTGCCAAGATGCCCCAGTGGACAAGGGCCTCATCTCGCCTGGGCGGGTGAACCTCCTGGTTTTACTCGAGTTGCTGCAAGTTCCTCGCAAATTACAATGGGGACCTTACTGACCCATCCCTGTGGCCTGAGGAAACGCCAGTCTCCACACAAGTTGCTAGAGGCCTCTCGGGATTCCTGCTCAGTTGGGAACCGCTCCTAAGTCCTGGTCTGGAGCTGAGGCTGGAACCTGAGGTTTCCTCTCCAGTCCTGACATGGATCGTGGGGTGCCTCTAGAGGCTCCTCAGGGGAGTCAGGCCACGTCGCGAGTGGAGATGTGCATGTCCTCTTTCCTCTCAAGCTGCAGCAGCAGGGTCAGACTTTCATTACTTTGAAACAGTGGTCTGAGGCTTTCTCTCGAGGCTTTCCAACAGGGCTGAAACCCGTTCCACTGTGGTGTGAGTCCATATTCGGGTTGACAGTCGAGGAAGTGTAGGGAAACCAAGGTACTCTGGAGTGGAATGAGACATTTGGGAGTCTTTTGAATGGTGGCACGACCACTGGAGTTCCTCTCCACTTTCCTGTTGAGAGCACTTTCTCTTGAGTTTCACTGGAACCCTGGAATCCTTTCCCAATGAAGCGTGGAAAATAATCCTCAACTGCAGCAGAGGAGGGGAAAACGGGGCTCCGCTTGAGTTGTGACAGGACGCTTGGTGTTGCTCTTGAGTGGAGAATGCCATGTCTGGGTACATCTTCAGTCGCTGCAAGGGTGTGAATGACCCCTTCAAGGTTCAAGAGGGAACCGTGACTTCCCCTGAGACACCGCAGAGGACAAGGTCCTCAACTCGCCTGGAGGGGAGGGCCTCCTGGTATTTCTCGAGTTGCAGCAGGTTCCTCTAAAGTCACGATGGGGATCTCAGGGACGAGCCAGTGTAGCCTCAGAAAAGGCCAGTCTGCACGCATTTTGTGAGGGGCCTCCCGAAATTCCTGTGCAGTAGGGCTGTTTCCTAAGTCCTCGTCTGACCCGAGGCAGGAAACTGAGGTTTCCTCTCCAGTGCTGACATGGACCTTTGGGTCCCACTGGAGGCTTCACAGGGGAGTCAGGACTAATCTTATGTGGAGACGTGCACGTGCTCTTTCCTCCAGATCTGTAGCAGCAGGGTCAGGCTTCCCGTCTAGTTGACGCAAATGTATGTGGCTTTACATCGAGGCTTTCCCACAGGGCTGAAACACGTGCCACTGGGGTGTGAGTCCACACGTGGGGTGACAGTCAAGGCACTGCAGGGAAATCAGGTTACTCTGGAGTGGATAGAGACCTGTGCAGGTATGTTGGAATGGTGGCACAACACCTGAAGTTGCTCTCGAAACTCCTGTTGAAGTGCTTCCTCCTGATTTGTCAGGAAGAACAGGAATCCTTTCCAGACGTACCAGGGAAAGGAACCCTCATCTCGAGCTGAGGAGTGGGAAATGGGGCTTCTCTTAATTTGTGTGGAACCCTCGGTGTTCCTCTCGAGTAGAGAATGGTATGTCGGGGTACTTCTTGAGTCGCTGCAAGGGTGTGAATGAACCCTTTGAGGTTCCAGATAAAAGCGGTGACTTCTGGCAAGATGCTGCAGCAGACACGGGCCTCAACTCACCTGGAGGGGAAAACCCCCTGGTTTTACTCGAGTTGCTGCAAGTTCTTCTCAAATTACAATGGGGACCTTACTCACCCGCCCAAGTGGCCTCAGGAAAGGACAGTCACGAAGCAAGTTGTGAGAGGCCTCTCGGGATTCCTGCTCAGTCAGGAACGGCTCCTAAGTCCTCATCTGAAGCTGAGGCCGGAACTTGAGGTTTTGTCTCCAGTCCTGACATGGATCGTGGCGTGCCTCTAGAGGCTCCTCAGGGGAGTCAGGCCACATCTTGAGTGGAGACGTGCACGTCCTCTTTCCTCTCGAGCTGTAGCAGCAGGGTCAGACGTTCATCAGGTTGAAACAGTGGTCTGTGGCTTTCTCTCGAGGCTTTCCAACAGGGCTGAAACTCGTGCCACCATGGTGTGAGTCCATACTCGGATTGACACTCGAGGAAGTGTAGGGAAATCAGGGTACTCTGGAGTGGACTCTAGACATTTGAGAGTCTTTTGGAATGGTGGCACGACCACTGGAGATTCTCTCGACTTTCAGGTTGAGAGCACCTCCTTTTGAGATTCATTGCAACCCGGGAATCCTTTCCCAATGAAGCATGGAAAATAACCCTCATCTGAAGCAGAGGAGGGGATAACGGGGCTCCTCTTGAGTTGTGACAGGATGCGCGGTGTTCCTCTTGAGTGGAGAATGCCATGTCGTGGTACTTCTTGAGTGGCTTCAAGGGTGTGAAGGACCCGTTCAAGGTTCAAGAGGGAAGGGGTGACTTCCCCCAAGACACCGCAGAGGACAAGGTCCTCAACTCACCTGGAGGGGAGGACCTCCTGGAATTTCTCGAGTTATGGCAGGTTCCTCTAAAGTCACGACAGGGATCTCAGGGATGTGCCCTGTAGCTTCAGAAAAGCCTAGTCTGCACGCATTTTGCGAGGGGCCTCCCGGGATTCCTGCGCAGGCAGGGCAGTTTCCTAAGTCCTCGTCTGGATTCTATGAAACTGAGGTTTCCTCTCCAGTGCTGACATTGAATGTGGGGTTCCTCTGGGGGCTCCACAGGGGAGTCAGGCCTCATCTTGAGTGGAGACGTGCATGACCGCTTTCCTCCTGAGTTGCAGCAGCAGGTTCAGGTTTCTGGTCGTTTGGACCCAGAGGTCTGCCGTTTTCCCTGGACGCTTTCCCACAGGGTTGAAACACGTGTCTCCATAATGTGAGTCCATACTCAGGGGACAGTCGAGGCAGTGCAGGGAAATCAGGATATTCTGGATTGGATAGAGCCCTTTGGGGGTCTTTTGGAACGGTGGCACAACACCTGGATTCCTCTCAACTTTCCTATTGAAGTGCCTTCTCAAGATTTGACGGGAACAACAGGAATCCTTTCATAGCAGGGAATAGAACCCTTATCTCAAGCTGAGTAGGGGGAAACGGGGCTTCTTTTAATTTGTGCAGAACCCTCGGTATTCCTCTCGAGTGGAGAAGGGTATGTCGGGCTAATTCTTGAGTTGCTGCAAGGGTGTGAATTACCCCTTCGAGATTCTAGAGGGAAGGGGTGACTTCCAGGAAGATGCCGCAGCAGACAAGGGCATCATCTCGCCTGAGCGGGTGAACCTCCTGTTTTTTCTCGAGTTGCTGCAAGCTCCTCTCAAATTACAATGGGGACCTTACTGACCCGTCCCTGTGGCCTGAGGAAAGGCCAGTCTCCACACAAGTTGTGAGAGGCCTCTCGGGATTCCTATTCAGTCGGGAAAGGCTCCTAAGTCCTCATCTGGAGTCGAGGCCAGAACCTGAGTTTTCCTCTCCAGTCCTGACATGGATCGTGGGGTGCCTCTAGAGGCTCCTCAGGGGAGTCAGGCCACGTGTCCTGTTGAGACGTGCACATCCTCTTTCCTCTCGAGCTGTAGCAGCACGGTCAGACTTCCATCGGGTTGAAACAGTGGTCTGTGCCTTTCTCTTGAGGCTGTCCAACAGGGCTGAAACTCGTTCCACCGTGGTGTGAGTCCATACTCGGGTTGACAGTCGAAGAAGTATAGGGAAATCAGGGTACTCTGGAGTGGAATGAGACATTTGGGAGTCTTTTGGAATGGTGGCACGACCNGAGGCTGTCCAACAGGGCTGAAACTCGTTCCACCGTGGTGTGAGTCCATACTCGGGTTGACAGTCGAAGAAGTATAGGGAAATCAGGGTACTCTGGAGTGGAATGAGACATTTGGGAGTCTTTTGGAATGGTGGCACGACCACTGGAGTACCTCTGGTCTTTCCTGTTGAGAGCACCTCTCCTCTTGAGAGTCACTGGGATCCCGGGAATCCTTTCCCAAAGAAGCATGGAAAATAACCCTCATCTGCAGCAGAGGAGGGGAAAACGGGGCTTCTCTTGAGTTGTGACAGGACGCTCGGTGTTCCTCTTGAGTGTTGAATGTCATGTCAGGGAACTTTTTGAGTCATTGCAAGGGTGTGAAGGACCTATTCAAGGTTCAAGAGGGGGGGGATGACTTCCCCTGAGACTCCGCAGAGGACAAGTCCTCAAATCGCCTGGAGGGGAGGATCTCCTGGTTTTGCGGCAGGTTCCTGTAAAGTTATGACAGCGATCTCAGGGAGCCACCCCTGTACACTCAGAAAAGGCCAATCTGCACGCATTTTGCGAGGGGTGTCTGGGATTCCTGCACCATCAGGGAGGTTTCCTAAGTCCTCGCCTGGACCTGAGGCTGGAAACTGAAGTTTCCTCTCCAGTGCTGACGTGGATCATGGGGTTCCTCTGGAGGCTCCACAG
>SJYV01049409.1:0-17751 GCA_006410875.1 Neotragus pygmaeus | reverse complement strand
TAATAATCCAGACACCAGTGATTTTTCTCAGTTTCCTTACACTGCATTCTAGTGGAATTTTGTCCTTCTGTGCACAGATTATTACAGTGGCCTCCTGATATTTATTCTCCTTGCTCTGAATGGTTCTAAAATGAGTTCATAATTCATACTACTTTCAGAATAATCTTTTTAAAATGAAAAATCTGGTCCCAGTTTTTCCCTGCTTAGAATCCTGCAATGATTCCCCAGGGGATTCAGTGTAAAATTCAACTCCTTACCAGCTTAGTGGTACCCTATCTAATCTGGAACCTGTAAGTTTCCTGACCTCTAGTCTTTACATAAAGTCCAGACTCTGGAAAACCTGGGGTTGACTTTATAGACCTTTCTTCCTTTTAGTATAAGCATTTAAAATCATACGTTCCCTTCTAAGNCTCCTTACCAGCTTAGTGGTACCCTATCTAATCTGGAACCTGTAAGTTTCCTGACCTCTAGTCTTTACATAAAGTCCAGACTCTGGAAAACCTGGGGTTGACTTTATAGACCTTTCTTCCTTTTAGTATAAGCATTTAAAATCATACGTTCCCTTCTAATTCACACTTTTGCCTCATCCTACAAAACTTGATATGCTGAATTTAATTATTTAGTTAAAATAGTTTCTAATTCCTTTGTGCTTTATACAGATTATCTAAAACTATTTTGCATTATTTCTAATTATTTGTGTTTTCCTATTTTATAATCTTGATTTCTAATTTAATTGTATTGACCTTAGAGAATATATCATGTGTTGAATTCAAATTCAAAGATTCGAATTCTTTGAATTTTATTTAATTATTTTGTAGGGCTCTATATACTTTATCTTGGTGATATGTTACTTGCCTTTGTGAAGAATTGTAAACTAAAACCATTGCACGCATTCTGTGTGTATGTGCCTTCCGTCGTGTCTGACTCTTTGCAACTCTGTGGACGGTCGCCTGCCAGGCTCCTCGTGCGTGGGGATTCTCCAGGCAAGGCTACTGGAGCGGGTTGCCACACTCTCCTCCAGGAGATCTTCATAATACAGGGATCGAACCTGCATCTCTTATGTCTCTTGCATTGGCAAGAAGGTTGTTTACCACTAACGCCACCGTTCTACAAATATCAATTAAATCACGGTAGTGAGATGATGTCCGGATCACCTGTGTCTTTACTGAGTCTTTTATGTCTAGTTCTGTCAATTTCTGGATTAAAGATGTTAGAAAATTTAGCGGTGTTTGCAAAATTGTCTCTTTGCTTGATTCTTTCTGTCTTTGCTTTATGATTTTAATGCTCTGTTATCAACGGAATATAGCTTTCTGATTGCTTAATGTTCCTGATTCTTTTATCAGTATTAAATGTATATCTCATTTATGATAATTCATTTGCCCCAAGTCTATTTTATCTGTTATTTAAATATAACCATTTTAGCTTTCTAATGCATACTATTTGCATGATATCTATATTTTTATTCATTTATTTTTAACCCGTGCTTTTATATATATAATACATCTCATATGGTATAGAGTTGATTTTTAATCACTTCTGACATTTTTATCTTTTCATTGCAATATTTAGTTTACTAACCCATTAATATAATTGGATTTAAGTTTAATATTTTTTCCTGTTTGTCCCATTCATTTTTGTTCCTTTTTAAAAATTCCCTATTCTCTTTTATATTATTTTGATATTTAAAAATTATTTTATTGCAATTTACATATCAGATTTTGAATTTTTGCTTTGTTTTAGTGATTATTCTAGGGATAACACTTCCTCAATGTTTCAGTATATTTTGAATTACTGTTTAATCAGTTCACAAAATGCATTTTTATGCATACAATGCAAAAAATTTTAATTGGTTATATCTCTTTATTTTTATGCTACTGTGTCATATTACAAATACATACATTGTAACAATCAGAATTTGTAATATTTTTGTAAAATATTCACATATATTTTAAAACTGAGAAAGAAAAGATAGTATTTTAAATTTATTTCAATATTTACCATTTCTGATGTTCTTCATTCATCCCTGAGGATACTGTTCTTTATTATTACATATCCCTTCAACCTGAAGAATATCTTTTAACATTCCTTGTATTTGGGATCTGCATATGGTTAACTTATTTTTATTTTCTCTAAAAATGTCACACTATTATTATTGAAAGATATTTGTGTAGATATGAAATTCCAGGTGGGCAAGCTTTTCTTTCAACATTTCAAATATGTCATTTTGCTGTCTTCTGTTTTCTAACACTTCTGATTAGAAATTTTGTACCATTCTGATTATTTTGCCCCTGAATGTACGTTGTCCTTCTCTGTCTGCTTCAAGACTTTTCTCCTTATCTCTAGTTTTCAGTAGCTGACTATGAAATATCTAGTTATGCTTTCTTTATATTTATTATGTTTGAATTTGACCAACTCTATTGCATCTGTAAATACATGTCTTTCACCAAAGCTTGGAAATTTCAGGCCAATATTTGTTCAAGTATTTTTCCTAGTCAAGTGTCTTTCAGCCCTGTGGGATTGTAATCCTGCACACATTAAGCGATTTTGCTTTTTGTTATGCTGCCTGTCTCTCTCAAGTCCTGTTCCTTTTTCTTTCATCATTTTCATCCCTTTTCTTTTCTTCAGATTAGATATCTTCTATTAATCTATCTTTCTTTCTAGTGATTCTTTAAAAAAAAAAATCTCTCTAGTCTATTAAGACCACACTGGGTCTTAATATCTAACCAGATTAAGATATTGTATTTTTCACTTCTAACGTTTGCATTTGATTCCTTTCATTGTTTCTATTTTCCTCTGACATCTATCATTTCATTTATTATAAGCTTTCTTTAAAATTCCAAGCCAGATTATTTTTTAATATAAATTTATTTATTTTAATTGGAGGTTAATTACTTTACAATATTGTATTGGTTTTGCCATACATCAACATGAATCCGCCACAGGTATACATATGTTCCCCATCCTGAAACCCCCTCCCTCCTCTGTCCCCGTATAAGCTTATATTCCTCTTTTGGTCAATCATAGTTATAATATTTACTTCAAAGTTCTAGACTAAACCATCTAATATCTGGGTCATCTCAGTATTGATTTCTGATGACTATTATTTTCCTTGAGAACAGATCATATTTTCCAAGTTCTTCACACACTTAATAATTTTGGATTGTATTCTGGAATTGTAAATATTTTATTGTGGATGATACTGACTTTATATTATTCCTCCAGACTTTTGGTATCATTCATATTCTACTTCTTCTAAGTCACTTCAGTCATGTCTGACTCTGTGCGACCCCATAGACAGCAGACCATCTGGCTCCCCCGTCGCTGGGATTCTCCAGGCAAGATCACTGGAGTGGGTGGCCATTTCCTTCTCCAGTGCATGAAGGTGAAAAGAGAAAGTGAAGTTGCTCAGTCGTGTCTGACTCATAGCGACGCCATGGACTGCAGCCCACCAGGGTCCTCCGTCCAGGGGATTTTCCAGGCAAGAGTACTGGAGTGGGGTGCCAATATAGCAGGCAGCTAGTACTGTTTAACTCTTCACAAACCCCTGCTCTTGAGCAACAGCTATGTTCCATTTTGTTCTTTTCTCTTTAGAGAGTTGTTGTCAGTCTGCCCCATACTGTGTGTTTTTTACTTCAATGCAGAGATTTAGGAATAGGGTAAACATAGAATTTGGAATTTACCCTGATGACTCACATGGTAAAGAATCTGCCTGCATTGCAGGAGACCTGGGTTTGATCCCTGGATCGGGAAGATCCCCTGGAGAAGATAATGGCTACTCATTCCAGTGTTCTTGCTTGGAGAATCCCATGGACAGAGGAGCCTGGCGGGCTGCAGTCCATGGTCCTGCAAAGAGTTGGACACCACTGAGCAGCTAACACTTTCACTTCTTTTCTCTTGCTCTATTACTCTCCAGCGAAAAAGGCAATAACACTCCACTCCAGTACTCTCGCCTGGAGTATCCCATGGACGGAGGAGCCTGGTGGGCTGCAGTCCATGGGGTCGCTAAGAGTCGGACACGACTGAGCGACTTCACTTTCACTTTTCACTTTCATGCATTGGAGAAGGAAATGACAACCCACTCCAGCATTCTTGCCTGGAGAATCCCAGGGATGGGGGAACATGTTGGGCTACCGTCTATGGGGTCGCAGAGTCAGCCACGACTGAAGCGACTTAGCAGCAGCAGCAGCATTACTCTCCACGATTAACTACTCACTCTCCACAGATAGTGGTTGCTTTGAAATCTGATGCCAATCTGATGCTTTGAAATCTGATCTTTTACTACAGGCCAAAAGACTGTGTTTTCTTTCTGAGTTTTAGCCACCCCCTGGGGGACTGACTGTGCTCTCTCATCCAACTGAAAGTTCTAAGAATGAGTAACATTGTAAGTTATTCTCTCTGTCCAGGGATCAACTCGGCATCAGAAAACTTCTTTGGTCTTGTGTATATCTCAGAGTCCCTGGGTAATTTCTGTTTGAGTTATTCATAATTGATATTCATCTGTTGGTCTCTTGACTTAGAGTTTACAGGAATATATTTGACTATATCTGAGACAGAACCCAGATATTCAGTTTGTATTTTGTCATATAGTTCAGCAACAATGAAAACCATCCTCAGGCTAGAGACACAGACATAAAATTCATTAGGCTATCAACCCAGTTGATATTTAATTAGGAATGGTGATTTTCAGATGCTACCTGGCATCAAATAATAATCTACCTTCAATTTTGAACCTAACTTTTTATGTCTAAATTTCTAAAACAACTATTAAAATATATAAAAAGCTGTGAGGTCTTTTCTCTGAGGTCATCACACAATTATAAAATCATCTTTTACATATTTAGGAATACTTAAAAGCAAAACAACTTTGCAACATTATAGGGTACCCTATTAAGGTATTTGCTTAATTTACCTTGTATAAAGATCAGTCCTTTATTATATGTACCAATTTTATTCATGAAATAACATCTATTTGAAAAGAAGATAGTGCCATGATACATGGCCATAGTATGATAATCTGATAACTCTTCTGGGGATGAGAGAGGAATAATAGATTGAAAATATGGATCCTGTGAAGCCCCAATAACACCATTATTAGACTGTTTATTTTGTGGAAAAACTGCATCTTCACTATTTTTATATCTCTAGTATCTAGTTCCTTGACTTATATACACTGCGCATTTGGTAGGTTTTAGGAAGATGACATCAGATAAAAACCAATTTTGTTCATTCAATAATCATCTCTTGATGGATGTTGTTTGCAGAAGAGTATGACATTCATAGTCTGAAACACTTTATTTGATACTAGGTTTTAGAATTTAATAACACAAGCAGGTAAGACAAACTTTTTGACTCTAACTGACTTAACAAAATGGCAATCATGTTGACTATTTACCAGGTGGTGCAAGTCATATAAGATAATGTAGGTGAAATTGTTTTTTAAGTAGTAAACTGCTCTTAAATGATAGGACTTCCCTAGTGGCTCAGTGGTTAAAGAATCCTCCTGCCAATGCAGGAGATGGGGAGTTTGATCCCTGGGTTGGGAAAATTTCCCTGGAGAAGGAAATGGCAGCCTACTCCAGTATTCTTGACTGGGAAACCCCACGGGCAGAGGAGCCTTGCAGACTACAGCCCATTGGGTCACAAAAGAGTTGGACGTGACTTAGCAACTATACAGCAATAGCCATAAAATGCCAGTCATGATTATCTCTGTATAACACAGTATTCTAGTTAGTGTAGCAAACGTAAAATACTCAAGATAAAATTCATTGCAAGGAAGAAGTTGCAGTCTAGACAAATGGACCTGTAAGCCTATAATTATGTAAAAAATTTCCCATGTGTAAGATTCATGTGTTCAAATTAAATGGTCTCTGATTGAGGATGCAAGCAATTCACCTAGAAGATGATATCTACAAACTTTGGGAATGTAACTCTGTAATACCTTTTCTTTTGGTCTTCTAAAGCCCTGTGCTTTATTTTCCTGCTTATTTCAAGGAAGTTGAATAAATAAAATATCATAATGTATATTTGTATGTTATGTTTCTTTATCATTGCTACATTGATTCATCATTTGTATATTGATAAATATTTTTAAGATGGTAGGTGGCATGCAATTTGTAAAAAGAAGGTGAAAGTGTGGAGACAAGCCTCCTGTCTAGTTATCAGGCAATCCTCTCTGTTCTTGCATCCCTTTAGCTTTTCTGCCTCCTTTTCTGAACCCAAGTACCTACTCCGATACTCTTGCCTGGAAAGTCCCATGGGCGGAGAAGTCTGGCGCAGGCTATAGTCCATGGGGATCACAGAGCTGACATGACTGAGCAACTCCACTTTTATTTTGAGAAAAGAGACCTGCTGCTGCTGCTGCTGCTAAGGCGCTTCAGTCGTGTCCGACTCTGTGCGACCCCACAGACGGCAGCCCACCAGGTTCCGCCATCTCTGGGATTCTCCAGGCAAGGACACTGGAGTGGGTTGCCGTTTCCTTCTCCAAAGAGACCTGGGATTCCCATTTTAAAGCAATAAATGCTATTGTTCTGGTCCTAACTCAAAATAGACAATTTAGAGTTTGGAGGTTAGGCTTTAATTCCAAAAGTACCTTCTCTGTGACTCACACTTCTTCCGTTTTCCATTGAAAGACTTAGCTGAGACCTTTATTTCCAAGGAGCAAACACTATATAGTGCTAACGACATTATTAAATAGAACAGTGGGCTTGGTGAATCTGTTGAATGAGAGACAATAGTTTGCAATAACTGTAAATGGATATGACCTTTAAAATTATAAAAAATAAAAATAAAGTGGATTCTGTTCTGACAGTTTTCATGTAGCAGATACGTTATAACTAGCATGTTAGCTTCCCTTGTTTCTTAATTAACTAGGGCTTGGGGGAGAAAATTGATATTTTGTGTTGGCTCCTCACATGGGACCAACACATGAAAGCCATCACAGACCAAGATGCACTGGTTTCCTAGGCCCTTCTGCCTGTCCTGTGGAGAAGTTAAGTTCTCTGTGCTAAAGATTATTTCCATTTTTCATGTTTCAGAAAAGGTCCTTCAATTGCACCATGGCATTTACATCATCTAGGAGACATCTCATTGCTAAAGTAAATTTATACATAATATATCTCAGCATTAAGGTTTCTGGATTTTAATTAGGGGATGAAACATAAATCAGAATTTTAAGCCACAGTAGTTAATAGAGCTGTCCATTAGCTTTCTATTAGACTAACAGTGCCAATCACAATAGTCACACATAAACATGCCAGATTTTTAGTTTGTGCTTAGGAAATACTTTGCAAACTTGTTCTTTACCTTTTTAGCCTTAGGTACTTTGCAGCAAAATGTGTAGTGCAGTGAGAGTGCACCATTAAAAGTAAATTCCGACTCACCTGCCTATCTTGCCTCTCCCTTGAGCCCTTTCTAATTTAATATGGGATATAGTGAGCAAAGCAAAAAGAAAGGCAAAAACAAAAAAGACATGTGGTATGCATGTTTATATCCATTGTACTTCAAAAGATTTAAAATGTTTTGTTTGGCTTTTTCAATACATTTAACTGCTCACAAATATATGAAAACATGCTTACATGTAGTAGTTTTTAAATTTGTTTTTTTGGAAAACCAGGGAAATGTGGAACACCTGCTTTTAAACAGTCTGTTAAAGTTTTTAGTTATATGCTTAGGCAAATACAGAGCCACTGAAAGCAAGAACCACACTGTATTTAGAATTATCCACAAAATAAATAGAATATCCTACCAAGGATCAAAAACTTAATGTGAATCATTTGTCTCATGGATATTTTTGGTAGGTTGTGGTAAAGAAAACCACAGCCTATGGCAATGTTAAATAGTAAAGCAAAATTAGTGTTAATACGTCCATCACTTTCTGCAAGACAAGTAAAAATGCCCAAACTATCTTCTTTCAAATAGTTCATTCTATTTTGTTTGGTACAAAATTTCCTAAAAAGCATGAATCTCACTCTATTGTTTATATAAGTTAATTTTGAGAAGAATGAAAAGAAACAAAAGGCGATTTTCATGTGTTACTTTCTACATTTTTAACATTTTAAGTTCGGTGAGAATTTACCCATATATAAACATTGCATAAAGAAAGAGTGCATGTATTGATTTTCACTCTCAGAAAAAAGAATTTTCATTAGTTGTCTAAACCAGCATCGTTTTTTTTTTTTTTCTAGATTTCCTCCTATGCACTAGAGAATGTGATTGGCGCATGGTTGTATTGTATTTTAAAAATGCATAGGACTGTCTTAACTACTGATCTTATAGTCTGGCAGAGAAGGCTTGCAAGTGACATTGGACTGATAGTACAATGTCAGAACAGCATATCAGAGGTATTCTGAAGTGCTTGGTGTTCATTGGAAGGACTGATGTTGAAGCTGAAACTCCAATACTTTGGCTACCTGATGCGAAGAGCTGNTTTGGACTCTAAAGGAGAGGGCGAGGGTGGGATGATTTGGGAGAATGGCATTGAAACATGTATACTATCATGTAAGAAATGAAGCGCCAGTCTATGTTCCATACAGGATACAGGATGCTTGGGGCTGGTGCACGGGGATGATCCAGAGAGATGATATGGGGTGGGAGGTGGGAGGGGTTTCGGGATTGGGAGCTCGTATACACCCGTGGCAGATTCATGTCAATGTATGGCAAAACCAATACAGTATTGCAAAGTAAAATACAATTAAATTAAGTTAAAAAATATATAAATAAATTATATTAAAAAAAGAATAAATAAAATGGCCCAACTTGCTTGATATGGCTGTGGAATCTTCTAGCTCTTGCCCTGGGATTAGTGCTTCAAAATCTGAAATGTATATTGTCTTGCTTACGTTCTTTTCCCATATTTACTTTGAGGCCGTTCTTGTCTTCTCTTTTGAGCATCTTTATACATTTTTTTTTGGGCTGTGCCGAGTCTTGGTTGCTGTGCATCCTTTTCTCTAGTCGCTGTGAACAGGGGCTCTGTCTAGTTGCGGTCCGCAGATTGCTCACTGCAGCGGCTTCTCTTGTTATTCTCTAGGCTTCAGTAGTTGCAGTGTGTGGGCTCAATAGTGGCGGTTCCTGGACTCTAGGGCCCAGGCTCAATAGTTTGTGGCACACGGGCTTCGTTGCTTCCCCACCCAGGGATGGAGGCTGCGTCTTCTGCGTTGGAAGGGTACTCTTTACCACTGAGCCACCGGGGAAACCCCATCCTTGTATTCTTAATATTCTTAAATGTGAAACATGTATACTCACTGTACTTTTCTTATTGTAGTTTGAACTGTTCAATATCAGAAGAATAATTGGAAAGCAAATTACAGGAAAACAAATAAGGGAATCTTGAAAACTGTAAAATTAAGCACAGTGATTTCAGATAATTGACAATTCAGTATGTCATATCATTTTAAAATATTTTGGACAGTTGGTTAAAATATCCACCTTGACACTATGATTTATGGAAAACTAGTTAATCATTTGGTCTGTGATGGACATGCTTACATTCTGCAGCTGCAGTTTCATTGGGGGGGTCTCAAGATCACTTGCAGATGTGCAAAGGAATTTGAGCATTCTGTCCTCAATCCTCTTACTCTTTTAAAACTTCTCTCATTTCACTGAACAATATGATTAATATGATTGGAAACAATACATATTCATTGATTCAAATATCGGTGTAAAATTTTATTCTGTCAATAAATGTACATTTGGAATTTTCTAATTTTTGTTTTTCTTTTTGATATTATAACTGATCTAAATTTTTTTAAAAAATTAGAATAGTCACCCATAGATTATTTTGAAATTTTCACAGTATAGTGCTTGGAACATAGAAGTATTTGTTGAATTTTTAAAAATATTCTGGTTTATAGCTTTGTCCTTCTGCTACATATTAAAAAATAAAAATTGCTAATAAATAGGTAAAGATAGCCCGATATCACACATTGCTGTATAACTTCCAAGGTTTAATATTTACTTCAGAAGATATAGAATTTAGCAATGGGTAAAATGAAAATTTTGAATTATTCATAAGGTAATATGTTATTGAAAAAGAAGGTACATCTGTGTCTGAAACGTGTCAATTATTTTACAAAAGAATGCTATCATTTATGATGTACAAACAGATTCTCCAAAGCAAATATATTGAGTCATTAATCTTTGCTTGAATATTTTTCATTTCAAGTCACTGATGGGCAGAATCATGGAGATGTGCCTCTATAAATAAAATGGTATTGGAGTGTCACCAGCTGAGCGATTTTTGCATGAGTAAAAGTAGACTGCAGTATCCCAGATGATGACGGAACGATTTCTTCAAAACATCAATTTTTACTTAAATCCACTTAAAGAATATTTTCATAACTTATTAGTTAATAGAATAAAACATTCTATAATTACATTCTCTATTAGTTTTTGCTTTTTAAGAATGAATTTCATTGAAAATATGTGTTAGAAGGTAATTATAATGAAGCTTTGAAAGTTTATAAGAGTTTGTGCACGTGTGTAAAAATGTAAATTGATTTGCTTCTCCTTGGAGCAAATCAATCATTTCTTTATAATAAATATTGCTGGCATGCTTGTGGTGTGAAAATGAATATGTCATTTCTGATTTGGTGTTATAATGTATTAATCTCCTGTGGGTAATAGCCAACCCACTGTATAAAAGAGTGCTTCACAGTACATCAAAAATTGCAATCAGAGTTCTTTCTCCTGTGATTTGTATTCTAGAAAGAAAAATACAAAACTAATGTGGTCTGTGGGCACCTGCTCTCCATGTGAGAACAGGGTCAAGACCATCAATTTGACTCATATTTAAAAGCTTATATCTTTCAATGGTAAATACTAGAGAAGAAAAGTATTTGTTTATTAGTTTTCTCAGTTTAGCCTGACAATACCAACGTATACATACACATGACTTTCATATTTAGAGAATTCAATCTTAATTAAGAAACAGCTGATCAAAATGTTTACTTTCAGTAACTGTTTTTAAGGGTAGATAAATATGTTTGTCAACGATGGTGATCTTTATAATCAGATAGATGTATGTTTTTAGTATAAATTCCCATAATACTGATGCACTGTCTTACTCATGACATGAGCAACTTTGTATAAATGCTTGCCATGTATCCAGTATTATATTAAAGATCTTCTGAACATTATCACACACAGTCCTCCTAACAACATGATGAGGCATTTCACAGATTATAGAAATGAGACAGAAAGTTTGCGAGTTAGCTGAAGAAAAAAATAAAACATTTTAAATTCTTCTGTCCAACTCAAGTTTATACTCTAAACACCTGTGTTCTGCCTCCTTCCAATTTATGTGAAATTTCCGAGTTCCTTCTTCAACACTTGTGCTAGAATTAGAAACCATAAATGAAAAATCCTTAGCATAGATTCTGGTGCATAACAGTCTGTAAAAAATACTGCTATTACTTTAACATATGTTGAAAGGATATTTCATCTAAATAATTAACAAATATGATGATGTTGATGATATTGTTATAATAGTTGAATTGCCAATTTATCCTCTTTCAAATTGGATGTTCTATTCTTCATAGGCAGCACGGTTGCCTGTCTTGTTCTCTTTCTGTAAGTGAAGGTCAGAGAGAGAGATGTGTTCCTGAATACTTTGCTGCAGGGAAATGACATTATAACTAACTCAATGAATCATGAGAAAAGGATAAACATAATAACAACTGAATTTGAGATAATACATGAATCATAAATAAAGATGGCATGTCAATTGTAAATTTTTTCATCAAAAACTTGCTTTCTCTTGATTTTGAAATGGGAATATCTAGAAAGAAAGTAATCTGGATAGTAGCAGAAAAAATGGGCCAATAATAATTAGCATTTATCAACTGCTTAAGTATTCAGTGCCTACTGCAGTTCTAGGGCTTTTTATATGTAAACTCTGTTAACAAGAGGTACAATGGTTATTATCTTTTAACAGATGAGGAAACTGAGGTGCATGTAAGTAAAATACGATTGGTTCAAGGTTACACAAAAGATTGAACTCAGTCAATGTGGCTTCAGAGTCCATAATTTAAAACAAGAAATAATTGAGTGTATATGTTTATACATTCATTTTTTTTCTTTGATATTTAAACAGGCCAAGTGACTTAAAATATAAGACTCACTGGCAAAATATAGTATAAAGGACAAAGGCACTAGCTTTGGAATACAAAAAAATAGGTAATGCATTAATTATGTGACTTTAGGCTATAAGACTTCTCTTAGCCTCATTCTCCTTATTTATAAACTGGCATAATACTGGTTCTTCTGTGGTTTGTAATAGTACCTTAAAGAGATACTTAAAGGTTGGCATAACTTTGCATGTAGGATATCTCCAACAACTGTTCACTGAATATGAAATCAGAAAGCATCTTGAATTTTAGAATATTACTCTTTTAAAATTTCATTGTAATTGAATCTACCTTATCTGTGAATTCATAATCAGCCATTCATTTCAAGATCTTAAGGCATTATTTAAATGAAAGTGAAATAATTCTCTAATATAAAGCAACATAACTTCCCTGAATAAACCATTATAGAAGATTTAAGTGAAGAAATAACTTTTCCTTCCTCAGCTTTCCTCCTTCTTATTAAATATCCCAATAGGTTTATTTAAGTTATTTTTCTGATTAAATGCTGAGCAAATGTTTTAAATCCAAATGATTTTTTAAAAAGAATGGTCACATAATCAAAAAAATCTAAGTTTGCCATATACAAGGTATTTTCTTATACATGATCATAATTTGTTTGTTGTGAGAGGTAATCTGTGAGAAGTCATATTACCCTGCCCCCCCCCACTTTTTTTTGTAATGGAAAAAGTATCTGAATTTAAAAGAAGTAAACCACCTTCTCCTAGATAGAAAATGCTAGAAACCAGATTTTAAATCCAGATTTGTCCACCGAAACAAACAGCTGCTCATTACCTGCACAGGTTTAATAGCCCCTGATGATTTGTGCTGATCGCCCACAGGCAGCATCTGATTCATTAACATAATATAGGTCTGGCCTTACATTTCAGGTAGCAAAGTAATTTATAATCTATCATTAGCTGAATGTCTGAGAGAGGTAGTAAAACTTCATGTTGAGTCATTAGCATGAGTTCACAACCAGGCAATTGCTTTAATGTCCAGGAACCAGAAACCCAAAGGCTGCCTTCTGCTTACTGCATCTGTTTTCAATTATGATGCTATCTGGATTCCCAGTTCAAGTCAATGTTCTGACCTTTAAAAAAAATTTAAACGATACTGTAGTTACAGTCTTCTTCTTGAGTTACTTCTTTCTGAAATAATTTTGTTCTTGTTGCATAAATTTGCAGCTCTTGAAAAGGCTTGAACCATGTCTGTGCAGTCAGGCTGGGTTAGGGAAAAACAAGTGGCCTTTTACTATTCCCAGATAGAATACTGGTGATTGAAGCAATTAGAACAAGAAGAGCGTTCTTGTACCAATTGCCATATTTGACCAAAATAAACAGACAATTTATTAAGTATATATTGATTTTCCAGTCTGGCTACAAGTTCAAGTATATATTATGATAATGCACATTGATCAGTGCAGTACAGTACAGAGAACATTGTAAGAACACGGGTTATTTAACCTGTTTCAGATTTCAGGGAGCTACATAGAAGGCTCATGCTGCGTTTGCTAACAGAAATTTATTTTGAGAATACATAAAGTAATGTAGAAGCACAGGAAACTCAACTTTTTGGTCAAACATTTTGGTCTTGAAGATTTGAAACTATAGTCAGAGTATCAAAATGTCCAACGGAAGCTTTCTATAAGCCAGCTACTATACAAGGCATTTTATGTACATTATATATGAATCCCATTGATAACTCAAAGAAGATATTATCATATCTACTTTTAAATGATAGCATTCAGGTTTAAGAGATAGAATGATTCTCTTTCTATCACATAGCTAGTAGATGTCAGGGTTAGAATCTGAACTTGAGCTTTTGTAGAAATCAATTATGGGATGGGGTTGATAAAGCCAAATAAAATAATACTGTTATGCTGATCCTCTTTCTGTGTACCATCCTCCACCCAATCCCATGTTATTTTCTTGACTCTTACTTTCTCACAAGGAAAGATTAATGATATTTGTATATGAAATGGTCCAAGAATATCAGAAAGATATTAAAAGGAGGAATTTCCTGCTGTATCAACAAACCAAAAGAAGTATTGGCCTGGGTGTATAGTTTGGATTCTGAATTCTGTCCCTACCCAAATACTTGATCTTAACCAGCCTTTTGAGTCCTTCCTTTGCTCATTGTTTTAAAGTCCATATTCCCCTCACACTCAATGTAATGTGTGACTTCTTAATTAATGGGGCTTTTCTATGGAAAGTGTTAGTTGCTCAGTCATGTCCGATTCTTTGTGACCCCATGCACCGTAGCCCGTCAAACTCCTAAATCCATGGGATTTTCCAGGCAGGAGTACTGGAGTGGCTTGCCTTTTCCTTCTCCAGGGGATATTCCCAACCCAGGGATCAAACCTGGATCTCTCACATTGCAGGCACTCTTTACTGTCTGAGCCACTGCTGGCTCAGACCTTAAAGAATCAGCCTGCAATGAGGGAGACTGGGTTGGATCCCTGGGTTGGGACGATCTCCTGGAGGAGGGCATGGCAAACCCACTCCAGTATTCTTGCCTGGAGAATCCCATGGACAGAGAAGCCTGATGAGCTACAGCCCACGGGGTCACAGCGGAGCGACCACAGCACGCTCTCTCCAATCTCACATACTTAATTTTCAGCATTGTAGACATTCTATAAATATCCACTAAATGAATGTATAAAAAGGGATTAATGGAAAAGTGTGCATTATGATAAATAATTGTGAATAATTTTAAAAGATTCTAGCATTCATTGAGGTAATATTGGCACTTGATTAAGTTGCTTATGATATTTTGTTTTGGATCTGTGTGATCCCCACCACAGAAGAAAAATGGCCAAATACTGATACAAATTTTCTTGTACTTGACCTTTATGTATTGAAATAATACTTAATAGCTACTAATCGTATTGTAGAAAGATGTACTCTGGGTAATTCAGAGTTCACAAAGTCAATTACCAATTGGCAAGCTTTTAGAATCTCCTAAGACTATTACCTCACTACCTTTTAGAGATACACATTTCATGGTTTTCTACTTTAAAAATTATATCCTTTATCAAACTAAGTCAGAAGCTGTTAAACAGTGTTATGCTTGTTATCAAATATTGTTCATGATATTGAAAACAAACAATTAAAGTATGAATTGGGTGTTTTTATTCATATTTGTGATTTAAACTCTTACAGAAGTTTGTTTTGATAAAAACATATTCAACCCAAGGATTGTTTTTATCAGACACTGGAGAATAATACATTTTGTAGGCTGTTAATTTACTTTAAAGTTTATTTGTAGAACTAAAACAATCATATCTATGAATAAAATGTACTTTTCTTTTGAATGACCCATGGGGATACATTTCTTACCAGCCAGTGTTGAAAATTTCTTGTTAGTTTCTATGCTATGATGATTTGAGGCCAAAGGTTATTGTCTTGATCATCAGAAGTTTACGTGGAATGATTTTATGATATTAGTCATAGTCTTTGCTATAAATCTGGAGAAGGGAATGGCAACCTACTCCAATGTTCTTTCCTGGAGAATCCCATGGACAGAAGAGCCTGGCGAGCTACAGGCCATGGGGTCACAAAAAAGTCAGACACAACTGAGAGATGAACACTTACTGTGAGTAATTCTTCAGTTAGTGTTTAGCACATCTGCTCTAGTTTTATAAAATAATATTGGAGCCAAATGAATTATTTCAATATCATCATGGAAATTTTAGCCTTTTTCTTAAGAAAAATACACACATAGAGACACACCTACATACCCATATGTCTTCAAGTTCATAAGTGTTCTTAAACTTATCCATAAATCTCAGGTTAGTTACTTTCAAATAAATAATGAAAGGAAGTCACTAATGAGTGAATATCTGTCATTGTACTGTGGGTGAAATGAGTCCAAGATAAATATGAAGTTTGTTTCTTGCCTTGGAGGAGCTCATTACTAGAATTCCACATAAAGATTTCATAAAAAGTAAAACACCCAGTTAGAGAGACATATTATAGATCAATAGCACATGTGAAGTAAATATTTGTAGAGTGAATACTAAAATATAATTAATGAGAAAGAACAAAGAGTAAAGTAGAAAAATAAAAAATACTTTTTATAGAAAAACATGCACAATATTAAAAAATACTCAATCTCAGTCATAATTAAAGAAATAAAAATATTTCAAAAAGAATTGTTATTTCTTCCTACTATTTAGCAAGGGTTAATAAGATTTATATAATACTTCCTAGGAAAATGGAAGAGCAATTTTGCACTGTATGAAAACTGAAAGAGTTCATTCCTCCTACCTTTCTCTCTTCTCCTGTTCCTTTCCCCAAACTGAACTCTTTAAGAACTATTAACATTTAATCCTAAGATTTTGACAGCTCCAGGAGTTAGTGATCGACAGGGAAGCCTGGTGTGCAGCTGTCCGTGTGGAAGCAAAGATTTGGACATGACTGAGTGACTGAACTGAACTGAACTGAACTGAAGGTTTTGAATCGAGACAGAACAAATCAAATGTCCACAAAGGGGATGTGAAGCTACTTTGGCCCAGAGAGAGGTGACAAACCAAGTCGGCTGATGAGAGCATCTTTACTGAAGAGTCAGCAATGACAGAAAAAGACTAAGTGTAAAAATCCAAGTGGAGCCGAGGAAGGCATCTTCATGGAGGAAGAAGGCAGTAAACAAATTAGTAATAATGGATCCAGCTAAATAAGCTGCAAATAAGAAGAAAAGAAAAAAATCATTGGATTGGAATTGCTTGTATTGACGCAAATACATAGCTTTAGATATATACAGATGTGGAAATAAATATAGGTAGATTATATATGGGATTAACAGTGCAAAAGACTTAGAAGGAAATAGAAACATATGAAAAAAAAAATTGATAATCTAGCTCTGCCCTTTGAGAGGGCTGGAAATTAGTGATACCTTAACAGTAATGATGATACCAAGCTACAAATTTTGGCTTCTATGCACCAATCTCCACTAAAAAGAATTCTGATTCTTAGAGAAATGACTAATCATAGGGTTCAGTTCAGTTCAGTCTCTCAGTCATGTTTGACTCTTTGCCACACATAGACCAAAGCACGCCAGGCCTCCTTGTCCATTAGCATCTCCCAGAGTCCACCCAAACCCATATCCATTAAGTTGGTGATGCCATCCAACCATCTCATCTCTGTCGACCCCTTCTCCTCCCACCTTCAATCTTTCCCAACATCAGGGTCTTTTCAAATGAGTTAGCTCTCCACATCAGTGGCCAAAGTATTGGAGTTTCAGCACCAGTCCTTCCAGTGAACACCCAGGACTGATCTCCTTTAGGATGGACTGGTTGGGTCTCTTTGCAGTCCAAGAGACTCTCAAGAGTCTTCTCCAACACCACAGTTCAAAAGCACTGAGACGACCCAGAGGGATGGTACAGGGAGGGAGGAGGGTGGGGGGTTCAAGATGGGGAACACGTGTACACCTGTGGCAGATTCATGTTGATGTATGGCAAAACCAATACAATATTGTAAAGTAATTAACCTCCAATTAAAATTAAAAAAATTACATTAAAAAAAGCATCAGTTTTTAAGCACTCAGCTTTCTTTATAGTCCAACTCTCACATCAATACATGACTACTGGAAAAACCATAGCCTTGACTAGATGGACCTTTGTTGGCAAAGT
>SJYV01049405.1:0-11608 GCA_006410875.1 Neotragus pygmaeus | reverse complement strand
ATATATATATATATATATATATACCTATGTCTGATTCATGTTTCATTTGAAAGAAAACAAAATTCTGTAAAGCAATTAAAAAATAATTTTGAAAATAAAGAAAAAAGATGGAGTGGTCATATATATACCTGTGGCTAAATCAAGTAGATTTATGGCAAAAATCAAACCAATATTGTGAGGCAATTATCTTCCAGTTGCTCAGGAAACTCAATCAGGGACTCTGTATAAACCTAGAGGGGTGGAATGGGAGGGAGAAGCGATGGAGGTTCGAAAAGGAGGGGATATATATATACCTATGGTAGATTCATATTTAGATGTGACAGAAAACAACAAAATTCTATAAAGCAATTATCCTTCAATGAAAAATAATTAATTTTTTAAAGGAAAAAGTGTTAAGATAGAAATTTTTTAAATTAATGTTAGTAAAGAAAGTTCAGATAGGTTAAAGATGACAAGTAAATGAAGATGAGCCAAACTTTCTAGTTGGAAAAAAAAATAAAACTTCAAAATCACACAAAATAATGAAATATTTAGAAATAAAATTATTTGCTTATTTTCTGTTATCATTATTTGCTTCCAGAATTTCAACTTACCTGTGACCCTGATCCCTGGCAAATATTCACTGTTAACTTCAGGGAACACATTTATGTTTGGGTACATTATCTTAGAATAGAAATGTGGGGGGGAAAAAAACAGCCAATAAATACACTTAATTCTATTCCATGCTGCTGTGATTTGAATTTTCTTGTAATTTGCCCACTTTCCCACTGCTTTTTCAGTCTTTTCTCTTACTAGTTTATAGAGGTCTTTTTAATTATCTTTTTAGGAAAGTTGCACATATCTCCTCTGAGGCTATTGTTTATCTTTTCACCTTTTTTCATTAACTTCTGCTGATTTCAGACCACTAGGACTTTTTTTCATAAACTATTTAAGATATTCATTTAGCTACATTTTCCCCAAAATGTATGAAGTCCAAATGTTGTAGAAAATATTTTTAGTGTTTCCATTTTATCCAGTTTGGTATGTTCTAATTAGTTTGAATATGTTTCTCTGTACACTTAAACACAAATTTAAACTGTTTTCCTGTTAATCATCATTTGTATTTATGGTTTTTCCAGAAGTAATTAACTAGAAAAATTCTAAACTGAGGCCTTTACAGGTACCAGCAGTCAAAAGTTCTTCCCCTAAACCATTAACGGCAGATTTTTCCCATATACAGAAATAGAAAAATCCAGGATAATTAAAATTGGAGGGGACATTTTTCTAATTCATCAATTAGAATTCATCTAATTCATCATTCTGGTTATTTAAAATCTATTACTTCAAGAGCCTTTTTGTTTGTTTATTTTTTTACTTGTTGTTTTTATGGAGGGGTTGTTTGTGTATTTGTTTTTTGAAGGAAAATTTGTCGGCAAACCCCTCCTGGGCTTGCCCTTCGTGCTATTTTGTAGATTCTAACTTACCCTGTACCCACGTGTGTGTTTGATGGGTAGGATCCTATGTCTGGCAGATTTTTTTCAGCCCCAAGAGGATGCCCAACCCTCCCCCTCACCAGAATCTTTAAAAATCTGCCTGTGAACAAGGGCACCACCATCCTTCCCATGATGGAGAGGGATGAAAGCCAAACACCTCTGAATTTGCTGCTCTAAAATGATCCTCGTTCCCATTTGAGATATCTTTGCTTGGGATAGAATTTACCAACCAGTTTACAGCGCCATCTGGCATTCAAAACTGGGTAAGAGTCAAAATGCTTTCTAAACAAACACAAGAACTGCAGAAGGTGGGGGGGGGGGGCGGAAGTACTCACCCGAGGGGAGAGTGTCAGAAGACTCATAAAGGGTACTGAGAAGGGACTGAGGAGACAAAGATGGAGGTCAATGCGGCAGGGATTTAATTTAAAAAAACAAACAATTAACAGTTGCTGCAAGAATTCTAACGATCTAGAACTACCAATGCCCAAGTCCCCTGCTACATTTAATTTAATAAACGTAACCACTGTTACAAACTAACATCTACAAAGTGGTCAATGCCTATACAAATACATTCAAAAATGCCTGAATAATTACAAATGCTGCTTTAACTTATGTTTTAAATCGTTCTGGTTTTACAACTATCAGATCATTTTTCCATATTTACATATATAATATCGCTTTTATCAGTTGTATAATGTACAATATCAAACGGACCTTATTTTGTTATCAATCATCTATTTATAGATAATTAGATCATTGCTAATTTTTTCACTACAACACAGTGGATATTATTGTTCTTTTTTATTTTTAATCTTTTCATAGAAAAAATAAGATGGTTATATCTAAATGTGGATATATTTCACATTTTGCAAAATATTAAAAAAAAAACTGTCGCAGAAGAAGCTTCCCTGAGGTCACATAGGTGGAACAGAAGCTCCAGGGTAGCCACTCCCTGATCTTAAACAGGAAATGATGACGCCTGCCAGTCTCCTAGTTTATTCTCTGCAGCTCGAAACTCTCCCTGACTGTGGGACAGGATTGAACTTCTGAAGACAGACTATGTGACTGAGACACACAGAGACCAAAATATTCAAAGTGAGGCTACTCATTGTGAAACTGAGGCCTTTCAGGGAAAACAAGTTTCATGCCCAGTCGTGTACACATTTTGTTCAAGAAAAGTCAATATGGTGAGAATCATGTGAGACGGCTTACTAATGCGGGAGGACAAGCTGTAAGAGTACACCTCCCTGTTCTGGAGCTGTCTTTCTGGTGCATGGATGTGCTTCTTGCTTCCTTATAAGGCTTCATTGCGTTGGCATGATCCTCTCTGCTCACAACTTTAAAAAAAAGAAAAAAACGGTTTGAGAAGTCTGTTTATGATCCGAAGAATTTTTCTATGCCACTCTTTTTTTTTTTCTATTTTGCTACTTACTCATTTCTCCCACTCAACTCACGGTTCCTAAATTGTCATTTCATTTTGTGTCTTATTCCTGAGACCTAAATATTAATTTATTTAATAAATATTGTTGGACACTATTGTATATTGAGTACTAGCTTATGGTCTTGAAATATTCTAGTGTGCAAAACAAAACCCTCATTTTTATAAGCTTATAATCATAATTTATGTTACATATTTATAACTAATATATATTAAATTATCTAGTGGGTAAGGAGAAGAGAGTGGGCGAAAAAGACAAGTGTATTATGGTGACTAGAGAGGGGTTGTTTGGGGGAGGGACGTTTTCAGAAGTGCATACGGTTGTTGGGAAAGGACTCGGCTGTTAATTTTAAGCGAAGAGCAGAAGGAAAGGAAACAGTTAATTGAGCAGGAACAGAATGGGGGTTATTCAAGTCAGAGAGCAAAGGCCCTACAGGGGAGCTCATTTGTCAGTGGAATGGCAAGGGGGGCAGTGTGACCGATGTGCAGCCGAAGGCAAGGAGTCATCACAGCCATTCACATAGTTCAGTGCATTGCCGCGGACTCGGGTTCCAAACACTGCAGTAAACAGCCATTGCAGGGGTTTGAATAGACACGTGTCACAGTCTGACTCATTCTGCAGTGCTATGTGCAGTACTGTTGGCGAGGTGAGGGACAAGAAGAGAAACAGAAAAACAGGTTTAGAGACTATGACAGTCACCTAGGTGAGAGATTAATGGATACTAACCAGCTTTCACCTACACGTCATGTTCTGTCCTCCTGCTGTTATGTCAGATATAACAGGAGGTTATACCCTGGTAGAGTTGAAGGGGTCATCTGCAGAGGTTTTCTGAAACTAGTCAGAAAAAAACGCTATGCCTTAGAAATTGTTGAACTAGTGTAAGAAACCACTTTACTGTGCTAACCCTGACCTCTGCCGCCCAAAGAAATTTTATTTAGCTGGGACTCTGTGGCAGGATGCTGCTGGTCTATAATGTGGCCAGTATGAAATCAGAATGTTTAAACATGAGCCTATTGGGGAAATGTGGTTCTCAGCCTGAAAACAAAGGGCAAGGTGAAAAGTGGAGGGCAGACATGGAGTAAGGGGTTCTCTTTACCTCTCCTTTGCCTGGTCCAGATCTCTGGTTCCAAACTGATTCCTCGCTTCAACAGGACCACAGAGGAGCTAGGTCCTATTTTCTGCTACTATCCTGACTTCCTGTACCTGTGACATAGTGGAATTTAGAAGCTCTGGCCCTCATTGATGTAGGTGTGTACAGGTTAAAAATACTGACAATGATGATGATTTATGAAGATGAAGTAAGAAGGCTCCTAACAGGCCATCTGAAGGGTACAAAGGTGAAGAATTTTGAAGCCAGAATGAAATGAACATTGCAATCTCAGAGCACTCTGATTTCATTAATCTAACCTCAGCCCACTGTTAGCTCGCTTCTCCATTCTAAACTCTGTCCGTTCAGGGATAAAGTCAGGTGTTCAGGTTATGTCGCAGTAACATATAATGTTTGTGGCGCATCTGTATTTGGAACCGGTCTCCTAGGACCACCATTCTGCGGCCCTTCATCTCTTAGGCCACATCTAGTGTCAATCACTTGAAGGGGAGGTGGGAAGGGATGGGGTGGAGACCAGCTAGCAGGCTTGTGAGGGAGCGGTCCTCCCAGCTCCTGCGCACTCTTTTCTCTGCACTGCAGGGGTCTGGGGCTTACGTGAAGGGGAATTCAGGCGCATGCGCACACTTAATACACTGCAGGAACGGTTTCCATGGGAAGCGGGCTGCCTGGCGTTTGCGCACTGCTCTTAACAGCATTGCGGAGCCTGCTGTGCGGCTGCGCAAGTTTGGCACCTTCCAGAAAGCTCGAGAGCTGGGTGGGGGTATTGTGAGGGATTGTTGGTTGTCATTCTCTCTTCCTGCACCTCCCCTCTGCAGGAGCTCACAGCCCCCAAGTGTTCGTTTTGTGGCATTGTACAGCAACGGTAGTCCGCAGCTGAACTGTGGAAGCACTATGCCTTTCTGTTCTCTGACAACCTATAATTGCGGTGTTAGGTCTGAGAGATTAGCTGTGTGGGTCACTAGAGTAGGATTAGAGTCAGATAAACCTTAATTTTGGAAAGAGAGCAGCTGCATGAAGGAAATCTAGGCAGATTGACAAACTGGAGGTGATGAGGTCCAAGTAATTCTCACCTCAACATCTGAGCCCCACTTCCGATGAGCCAAACTCTCACTTTGGCCATTCCTGATTACATGGCACTCCCCAAAGAGTGTCCTGCAGAACAGCACTGCAATTGCTGCAACTTGTTAGAAACTTAGATTCTCAGGGCACCTCAGTCGATCAAGCTGAAACTATAAGAGTGGGTACACAGATATTTTAAAAGGCCGCCTCCTGACTTTAATACATGTCCTAAGGTAAAATCTGGGTCACGGTGCTGTGAGCTTGTCATAGAAACAGCCCAAGGATAATCAGGAACTTTTAATTGCATCTAAAACTGGTTTCTAGAATCTAACCTGGAAAAGCCGCCATTGCCTGCCTGCTGGAATGAAACTGTTGTCTGCCGATTCTGGGATGAAAAGGGGAGGAGAAAGGGGAAAGGCTAACAAATCCTGAACAAAAATTGGTCTTTCTGATGCCTGAGTAATGTGTGCAGTATGGCTCCGTCACTGAGCCCTATGTCCGCTATGGCTTTGTCGTAAGTGAGGATTTGAGGGGGAAGCTTTTGAGGAGGAATGCTGTTTTTAAGGTCTCTTAGTAAGTAAAGTCACTCAGTCGTGTCCGACTCTCTGTGACCCCCATGGACTGCAACACACCAGGCTCCTCAGTCCATGGGACTATCCAGGCAAGAATACTGGAGTGAGTTGCCATTTCCTTCTCCAGGGGATCTTCCCGATCCAGGGATCGAACCCAGGTCTCCCGCATTGGGGGCAGATGCTTTAACCTCTGAGCCACCAGGGAAGCCCTTACAGACTACTAATTTCTCCCAACAAACTACTAATGGTGAAAACCCATTTTCTGATCATTTAGCTAAAGAAGTATGCTTAAATTCAGTATAACACATTTTTGTCTGAATTTTCCCACCAATTGCCTGTCCAAACTTTATGGTTGGATGGAGGAGGATCTATGGCTAAAGATGGAAATAAGCAATAATGGGACAAGGGTTGAGTTTATGAGGTTGAGAGGCTATTAAAAACTTCTTACGCACTGAATTTGTGTGAAAGCAGTGATGTGAAAGGTCATATTTCTCAAACTGGGCCTCAAAGCTTTTTTATACTCTTGCATGTAGGCAAGAATGAGAACTAGAGGCTTTTCTTCCCTCAGAGAATAAAAGTTACTCGTGTTGTCTTGGGAACCCTTTTGTTCAGATTTATCTGTATGTAAGTTTTTGCCAATGGGTATCTGTAGGTGAGAAGAAATGCAGTGGTCTTAGATAGGCTGCAGTCCACGGGGTCACAGAGTTGGACATGACTGAGCGACTTCACCTTCACCTTCACCTATGTGCTCAGATGGGTCTTCCAAAGCATGGGTGTTGTGGTTGTGCTGTTGTGCTCCTTTGTTTCGTTTCCATGCCTGTGTCCTCATGTTAGCATAATTTTGAGACAGCCTCTTGTTTGCACGTCAGGGCACACGTCAGTACAAAGACATACTCCTTGCTTACATGTAACTTGAATCTGATTGCACTCTTCCCTGAGGTTCTCACGTCCACTCATTAGAGTCTTTCTCCATAGTATGCAGTCCACTCTCTGGTGAACAGACAGGACAGTGAGCCCAAGTACCCTCTGGGTTTCTGGGGTGATGTTCTCCTCTTCTATTCATCTTTGGTTTATTCATTTATTTTGTGGGTATTTTGTTTGTTTGGTTTGTATTACATGAGTGAAATATTATCATATTTATCTATCCATCTGGCAACTCATGTAATACGATACCGTAAGAATCCATCCATATTGTCCCATATGGCAAGATTTCATCTTTTTTATGACTGAGTAGTATTCCACTGAGGTGAAGTCGCTCAGTCGTGTCTAACTCTGTGACCCCATGGACTGTAGCCTACTAGGCTCCTCCGTCTCTGGGATTTTCCTGGCAAGAATACTGGAGTGGGTTGCCATTTCCTTCTCCAGGAGATCTTCCCAACCCAGAGATCAAACCCAGGTCTCCCACATTGCAGGCAGATGCTTTACCATCTGAGCCACCAGGGAAGCTTCATATTCCACTGCATATATATATATATATATATATATGTACATACATCACATCCATCACCTCTTTATTCACTCATCATTTCTTGAGTACTTAGGTTGTTTCCATATTTGCCCATCTTGGGGAGTATATGTCTTTTCAAATTAATGTTTTCATATTCTTGAATTTCCATTCAAAAGTAGAATAGCTGGAACATATGATAGCTCTATTCTGAATTTTTTAGCTGTATCAATTTACATTTCCACCAACACTGCACATGTTTTCTTTTCTCTACATCATCTTCTGTACTTTCTTGCATTTTTGACAATAGCCATTCTGACAGGTGAGAGGTGATACCTCTTAGTAGCTTTGATTTGCACTTAGCTAATAATTAGTGATGTTTAACAGCTTTTTATTTGTCTATTGGCCACCTTTATATCTCTTTTGGAAAAATGTCCTTCAGCTTATCCATGTTTTAATCAGGTTGTTTGGCTTTTTTGGCCAGATGCTTTATATTTTAGTTTAGAGCATCACCACACTTCTAAAAACCTATTTATGTATTAGTTAACTTTAGTGTGTATCAAAATATCCCCCCAAATTTGAGGCTTTAAACAATAATATTTATTATTTCTAAACAGTGTGTGTGTCTGTGTGTGTGTTTGATGCAGGGAATGGAATTTATTGTAGCCATTTTTTCACATGAGAAAGTGGATAATATGGAGGTGTTAGCACCATGGCTTAAGTACTTCAACATTTGAGAGTCAGGAACACAGGAAAGGGAACCAATAAATGTGACTGAGTTATACCAGTCAGAGGGTTCAGTGGACAAGAAGGAGAATGGAGATCCAGAAACAGAGAGGAAGATATTTACAAAAGAGAGAGCTCATGAACCCTTCAATCTGATGAGTGGTTGGATAAGATGAACAGTAGGAAATGTCCACCAGATTTGACAGCATGGAGTACCACAACCTTGAAACGTTTGTTTTGATGGAGTGAGGAGAAAAATCCACCCAGGGTAGGATGAAGGCTCAGATGTGAATTGTTAAGTTCTATAAAATGACCCATTGTTTCTCATTATTCTATAGCCTTCCCTATGTAGGACAGATAATTTTAAATTTTCTAACTCAAAATCACTCTGAATATTACCAACCACATGGAAAATAAACACAGCATCTATCCATGATTCATGGCAGTTAGAGGGCGCATAATAATCTCCAGTGCATTTATATGGCTTTAAAAAACATGCCAGGCTCTATTCCTGTCCTGGCCAGAATTCTGGCGATGCAGTTTGTAGATGGATATGTCCAGCTATAAGTGCCAACATCAAGAACCTGAGGTAGATATCTATGTTTAGAGTGGGAAACCATGAATGATATGATGATCTTCAAAACATTTCTATTTTTTTTATGAAATAGGTATACTGAAGCAAAGAGAAGAAATTTTTTAATTGTTTATTTACCCCATTGGGTTGAAAATCAGAGCTTGCTTATTAATATATTCTAATATATTCTGAGAACATTTTATAACATTCTAACTATTTGGAGTAGTCTTTCATGTCACAAATATTTCATCAGATAGAAGAGGAATTAGTCAGCCATACCAGTTAATGACAATGGTAACCTTATTATCCATTTTGGCATTGTTTCCATATTCTTGCATATTATCTTCATAAATTTATGATTTTATGGAGCAGAAGCTATCTTAAAATGCATGTAAATAATTAGAAAATAAAAGTACTCATTGTATAGATAAATGGATATTTCATCCTACTTCCTTTTTTCTTTTTTCTTTTTTATTCCAGAATTTCATCTAATCCTTCCTTTTCTAAGTAGTTAAACATAGTCATTATGTGCAATATTAAAACTTCACACATTTGTACTACCAGTACCAATATAAAGAATTCTTGTTTCTCTACTTCTTTGACCACATCATATAAAGCAACTTTTTGTAAATTTTAATTTCAATAGGTGAAAATCGTATATTTTAATTTTCCTATTTTCTACATGAGATTAAGCATCTTGTCATTTTTTTTTTTGGTAATTCATTTTAATTACCCTTTGTGAATCTCCTGTCAGATAGAAATTGCTCATTTTCCCCACTGGGTAGATGTGCCTAATCTTCAACATTTTGGAAGACATTTACACATTTTAGAGGCCAAATTTTTGTCAATCACACTTGCTACAAGTAATTCTTTCTGGTTGATAGATATCCTCAACTGATTTTAGGTAGTCATTCTATGTTAATTTAAACAACTGTGAGAGATGACATAATAAATCTTACCAAGATATTTTGATAAATTTTTATTTGCGCTATAATTATATAGTTAAAGAAAGTTGCAAGAATAGGACAAGGGACTCCTATGTTAACTAACCAGATTCATCATATGTTTGTTTACATTTCACCACTATTTGTTTTATCATTCTTATCACTCTCTGTATAGACATGGCCAGATGTAGACATACCCATGCACCACACACACGTGCACAGACACATGAAATTTATTTCCAAACCATTTGAAAATAAGTTAGATAAGCCAAAAATTGTACTTTGGAGTGCATTTCCAATAGCACTGACTTTTTTTATATAACCACAATTCAGGAAAGTTAAAATTGATTGAATGTCATTATCTAGTCTACAATCTATTTTTATTATTGAAGTACAGTTGATATACAAAATGAGCATCTACATTTAATTTTTATGTTTTTAGTTATCATCTTATTGAGAGTAATTCTTCAATGCTTCTTTGAGATTCTTGGTTTTTATGCTTTTGTAATGTATGGGTCAACTGTTTTGTAAAATACCATTTAATTTGTGTTGTCTGGTGTTTCCCTGTGGCTCAATATATACTATGCATTTTTAGCAAGGATGTTACTGAATGGATGTTGGGTCCTTAAAGCTTTATTTCAAGAGATATATAATGTTGGTACTTACCAATATTGTTGATAACAACTTTGATCACTATAGTTCAAATGGATGATTTCTCCATGATTAGCAATTGATCTTTTTAATTAATAAAAAAAAACTATGAGATGATGTAAACAGTCTGTTCCTAATTATACTTTTACTTACTGTTTTAGCACAAATTGATCATTTTCTAATTTCTTCTTATCGTTCTTTCTTTAGCTATTAGTTAGTATCCTAATGTCAGGAAGAGTTTTCCTTTCACCCTCAATTAGTCATTCAGTTTTTATCAGTATGGATTCATGGATTCTCCTTTTACTCATTGGGTTCAAATCCATTATTACCTTTATTTCTTTTAAAAAACAGTTCTAAGTTTACAGAAAAACTTTAAAGATAATACAGAGAGCGCCTCCATTCTTAGTCAGGGATCCTACAGAGATTCTGATACCCAGTTCCCCTATATTTAGCATTTTGCATAAATATATTTATTATAATTCATATACCAATATTAATACATTATTATTAATTAAAAATCATACTATAGTCAGTCCTCAATGTTTGCTTAATGTGTGTTATCTTTCCCAGGAAAGCACATTACCACGTTACTTACCAAGTCCCCTTAGGCTCCTCTAGACTGTGAAACTTTCTCAACATGTCCTTGTTTTTACTTATTTTCACACTTTTGAGGACTACTAGGCAAGTATTTTGTGCAGTGTCCTTCAATTGTGCTCTATTTGATGTTTTTCTCATGATTAGACATGTCTTTAAGTTTGAGGGAGAAGAATCACCAAGGAAAAGCATCATTTCCATTGTTTCAATTCTATCATTCTATCAATCTGACTCAGCACTTGAAACCCTGAGGTAATGTTTGGCAACTTTTTCCACAGTAAAGTTATTTCTTTTCCTCCTTTTTATATTTCACTTTTTTGAAGTATGTCACTATGAGCTGCCTGCACTTAAGAAGTGAGAAGTTATGTTCTATTGGTTCGTGGGGAGGGGCTGATATCTACATAAATGATTCAGGGTTATTCCACATGAAATATGTGTCTTATTTACTCATGTGTTAATTTATTAAGTTATTTATGTATGTAAGTCTGGACTCATGGATTTGCATTATTTTTAGCCACACTGAAAGGGATTGGATTCGCAGCTTTTTATGTTAAGAGATATAACTGAATACTGCTTTATTTATTTTGATGCACATATTTTCCCACATCTGCCTCATTCAAGCTAACTTGTATACCCTTTGATATGTTCCCATTTTTTTCCAAGCATTTCCTTACTCCAACATTATTTTTCTTCAAAAATAGACTCTTTAGTTCTTGCTTCTTTGATTCGAAATATCCTATTTATATACATAGGTCAGACTCAGCTTTATATTTTTTTTTATCATTCTTTTTCACCAGTTCTTGTGGGTCATCCAGAAGTGAGAAATGCATGAGTACAATCACGAGGTTGAGGCTTCTATAAACCCATAACCCTGGAAAGATTCTAAAACTAAGTAGCTTATGCAAGATATTTTTCATAGTTTAAAAATTGTGAGGCTATCATGAGAAACACTGAGTTGGAAGAAGCACAAGCTGGAATCAAGATTGCCGGGAGAAATATCAATAACCTCAGATATGCAGAAGACA
>SJYV01049404.1:28481-41715 GCA_006410875.1 Neotragus pygmaeus | reverse complement strand
GCAAGGAGATCCAACCAGTCCATTCTGAAGGAGATCAGTCCTGGATGTTCATTGGAAGGACTGATGCTAAAGCTGAAACTCCAATACTTTGGCCACCTCATGTGAAGAGTTGACTCATTGGAAAAGACTCTGATGCTGGGAGGGATTGGGGGCAGGAGGAGAAGCGGACGACAGGGGATGAGATGGCTTGATGGCATCACGGACTCCATGGACATGAGTCTGAGTGAACTCCAGGAGTTGGTGATGGACAGGGACGCCTGGTGTGCTGCGATTCATGGGGTCGCCAAGAGTCGGACATGACTGAGCAACTGAACTGAACTGATGTCAATCACTATGCTAAGGACTTTTCCTGGGCCATCTCACTTAGTTCTACATTAGACTTTACTTTCTAGACATAAAAAGTTATTCTCCCAGGGTGCTCTGGGCTGGTCCACTGGAGTGACCCTGAGGGATGGGATGGGGAGGGAGGCAGGATGGGGAACACATGAACACCCATGGCTGATTCATGTCAATATAAGGAAAAAACCACTACAATATTATAAAGTAATTACCTTCCAGTTAAAAAAATTAATTTAAAAGAAAAAAGAATAAAAAGGAACACATTNGAGGGATGGGATGGGGAGGGAGGCAGGATGGGGAACACATGAACACCCATGGCTGATTCATGTCAATATAAGGAAAAAACCACTACAATATTATAAAGTAATTACCTTCCAGTTAAAAAAATTAATTTAAAAGAAAAAAGAATAAAAAGGAACACATTTGAGTCAGTTATAATGAGGTGGATGAACCTAGAACCTATTATACAGAGTGAAGTGAGTCAGAAAGAGAAAGATAAATGCTGTGTTCTAACACATACATATGGAATCTAGAAAAATAGTGCTGAAGAATTTATTTACAGGGCAACAATGGAGAAACAGACAAAGAGAATATACTTATGAACACGGGGAGAGGAAGGAGAGAGTAAGATATATGGAAAGAGTAACATGGAAACTTACATTACCATATGTGAAATAGATAGCCAACAGGAATTTGCTGTATGGCTCAGGAAACTCAAACAGGGGCTCTGTATCAACCTAGAGGGATGGGATGGGGAGGGAAATGGGAGGGAGGTTCAAAAGGGAGGGGATATATGTATACTTATGGCTGATTCATATTGAGGTTTGACAGAAAACAGCATAATTCTTTAAAGCAATTATCCTTCAAAAAAATAAATTAAAAACAAAAAACAAAAAAAACTAGTCTCCTAATAGATCAACTGTCACTGATATTTTTTTAAGAGAAAGAATTACAAAAAAATCCATAAGTCTCCTGAATTAGAGAAAGGTCTTTACAAATGCAATAAGATATTTAAATGGAACTATTCCAGATTCATTTTTGGCTGAGGTCCCAAGATTATGGGTACCAAATTACTTCTCCATTTTGAAGTGAGACTGCACAGCCTAGCCATGCAGGACTTGCAAAGGAACTGTGCTGGAATTGAGTATGAAAGTGTTGATGTGGCCACTTCTCCAGAAATCTGGAGATTAGAAGATTCTTTCAGAAAGAGGATTTAAGTATGAGTTCCACAGCCCCCACTCTTTCCTCACTGGAAGGTGTTGAGAGAGAGGGGCTTCAAGGAGAGCTTGATGTCTGTGGTGCATAACAGACCAGGTCTGTTTCCCACCTACGGAATGTTGAGGGCAATGGTCTCACCCAAGCAGAATCTGGAAGTAGAATAGGGGCTACGGTGTAAGTAGTGACTGTATTCCTAGGACAGAGGGTCCTAATGGGCCAGGAGGAAGAGCCTGAGAGCTGCTGTCTTAGATTCTGCCATGAGGAGACATTGCTTAGCAGAGAGATGCTCAGAATATACAGTCCATGGCCACAGGCTGAGCAAGCAGTGCTATCTAGGCAGCTGCAAGTACCCATGGTGAGAAGCCACAGGTGAGAGATCTGTTGTGATGAGGGGTCAGCTGGATCTCCGAAGACCCCACGAGGAAACTCACAAGAGACCAGTTTTAAATACTGTTCAAGGCTGAAGAAAGTCAGCATCATACAAGTGCCATTCAGGTAAAATCTTTCCTGCCCGCACCCACTGTTTCTCTCCTGACAGAGTTGACTAAAGGGCAGGGTGAAGTCAGAGGGTAAGGAGAGAGGAGACTGATCAGCCTCCTTTCCCCAGACGCTTCCCACCTACTGCAGGCCTAGATGGGGGAGTGCAGAGCCTTTAACTTTGATTGATGTTTGGAAGGTTTTGTTTGTTGACTGGCTTTAAGCACAATGACAGTATGGTAATATTAAATGACCAAACAGAGGCTGTTTTGATGGAAATGAAGACTTCTATTACTTCAGAATAACCAGAAGATTTATACATCCTGTCCTAGATTTTATCCAAAGGGTAAGGAAGAGGTAACCCAAAGAGCAGGTTTGCTGGAGCAGTAATAATAATCTTTAAAACTGGTTTATTTTAGGGTGTCTCCTTTTTTATTCAATAGTAAGACTGCTGCTAAGTCGCTTCAGTCATGTCCGACTCTGTGCAACCCCATAGGCGGCAGCCCACCAGGCTCCCCCGTCCCTGGGATTCCCCAGGCAAGAACACTGGAGTGGGTTGTCATTTCCTTCTCCAATGCATGAAAGTGAAGAGTGAAAGTGAAGTCGTTCAGTCGTGTCTGACTCTTTGCGACCCCATGGACTGTAGCCCACCAGGCTCCTCCATCCATGGGATTTTCCAAGCAAGAGTACCTGAGTGGGGTGCCATTGCCTTCTCCGAATAGTTAGACACAAATACATATTCCACAAATACATGTTTATAACGAAAGCCTATGATAATTTGCTTCTTTCAGGTTGCAAGGAAGAGGCCTGCTGAGATAGCCTTAAAAGTCACATGGACTTTTTGTAACAATACACATAGAATTAAGGAAGCCTGTGGAACTATCTGAGCAGGCAATTAGTCCTTCAGAATGCCAGCATTAGAATGTAGAACAGGCTTAAGAAATTGAAAACAGTGGCTTCTAATTGTTTGGGACACGGTGGTAGTTCCAGGTATCCCAGGCAGCATGTCTCACCCTAGGACTGACTGTCTGGCCTGCCTCGCTTCTCTGTGGGCATCTTGCATCTGATAGGCTACGTGTGTCACCATTCAATATGCAGACCCCACTGGGCCTTGTTTCATTGGCACTTGACCTAACCTCCCTTGCTCAAGAACTAACTGTTGGTCCAAACATTTGGGACTCGAGAATTCTGCGGTACAGGCATGACAAATACATGAAAACAAAACTGCTTGAAAGTAGAGGCACAGTGGGTTTCATGGACCATCTGATGGAATTTTTCACCAAACACCTTCTGTCCTTAACCAAATTCCCACAAACAATAGTTGGATAGCAATCAATTATTCTTTTGGACACTTTTATTATTTCTTTTAAATGTTCTATGTGCCACCATTTCTGTGCACCAATTTTTATCAATAAACATTTATTGAGCATCAACTATATGCAAATCATTATTACTCCAGAATCTTTATCTTTGATATTTGTTTGTTCTTTCCCCTTCGCCTTCCCTTTTTATAAGTTCTTGCAGATTAAACTGTCTTTGCAGATGCCTTCACTTTGCCTGGCCACATAATTCCAAAAATCTTTTGCTCCATCCCATTCGGGGCTGGAATATGGCTCTAAAATGAATCTCTTTTCCATAATATTTCCTGAATCTTTTTTGCTGCAGAACTCTTTATGAGCCTTTATCTTTAACTTGTCATGTAAAGTTTTTTATAGGAAGGCTATACTTTTGTTCCAGTTCTCATCAGTCACCCTTAGAACCTGATTTAAATTTTTTTTTTTATTGCTTGATGGTTGAATTCTTTCGAGGTTCAAAATTAGCTTCTTTCATTTTTGCTGTTTTCGTTTACACTGGTGTCTATAGATTCAGAGAGAATCTGACATCTTAACATTCAGAACAACTGTGAGTTTTTCTTACTGAAAAGATCCTTCAAATACTTCAGGATAATAATTTCAAAATTCTAGTTTAAAAGCATACCTAGTGAACTACCTTCAATTTTTTACATGTAAGGAAATTACATGTAAGCAATTGACAAAGATATCCAATTCTTTTCAACAAATATTTGCAGAAAGCTTTTCATGTGTCAAATTTCTATCCTGTCCTAGGATTAAATGATTATAACCATGTCATTCCCTTTCTCAAAAACTTTCAGTGATGAGCCAATACCTAAAAAATTAAAACATTCCACCTGGATATCTCAGTTGAGTTGAGTCGCTTAGTCATATAAGACTCTTTGTGACCCCAAGGACTGCATGGGGTCATGGGAGCACACAAGGCCTCCCTGTCCATCAATAACTCCCAGAGTTTACTCAAACTCATGTCCATTGAGTCAGTGATGCCATCCAACCATCTCATCCATTGTTGTCCCCTTCTCCTCCCATCTTCAATCTTTCCCAGCATCAGGGAAATGAGTCAGCTCTTCGCATCAGGTGGCCAAAGTATTGGAGTTTCAGCTTCAGCATCAGTCCTTCCAGTGAATATTCAGGACTGATTTCCTTAGGATGCACTGGTTGACTCTCCTTGCAGTCCAAGGGACTCTCAAGAGTCTTTTCCAACACCACAGTTCAAAAGCATCAATTCTTTGGCACTCAGCTTTCTTTATAGTCCAACTCTCACATCCATACATGACTACTGGAAAAATTATAGCTTTGACTAGACAGACCTTTGTTGGCAAAGTAATGTCTCTGCTTTTTAATATGCTGTCTAGGATGGTCATAGCTTTTCTTTCAAGGAGCAAGCATCTTTTAATTTCATGGCTGCAATCACCATCTGCAGTGATTTTGGAGCCCCCCAAAATAAAGTCTGTTACTGTCTCCACTGTTTCCCCTTCTATCTGCCATGAAGTGATGGGACCAGATGCCATGATCTTAATTATCTGAATGTTGAGTTTTAAGCCAACTTTTTCATTCTCCTCTTTCACTTTCATCAAGAGGCTCTTTAGTCCTTCTTTGCTTTCTGTCATAAGGGTGGCGTCATCTGCATATCTGAGGTTATTGGTATTTCTCCTAGAAATCTGATTATTCAAGGCCCAAATGTCAGGCTCCAGACTTCTTTTCCAGATTTTTTTCCCAAGCATTATTGAGATATAATTGACATATAATATTGTGTAGGCTTAAGATGTACAATGTGATATATGATACACTTCTGTATTGTGAAATGATACCACAATAAGCTTAGTTAACAGCTTCATCACCTCACATAAATACCATTTCTTTCTCTCTTTTTTTTTGGTGAGAATATTTGAGTTCTCCTCTCTTAGCAACCTTTATATAATACTGTTATAACGTATATAATATATTGTTAAGTATAGTTACCGTGATACTCATTAGATCTCCAAAACTCTGACTGGCGGAAATTGGGACTTCCCCCAGGGTCACATGACAGGCCTGGCTGCTAGGTATGCTGGGAAACTGATGTGTGGTTTCTATCTTGGGACCGTGAAAGTCACAATGAGGGAAATGTTCATGTAGTTAGGGGGTACACAAAGACAGTCAGAGAATGCAAAATGTCCAGAGTGGCTTACCCAGAGCCTGAACACTGGCCCACCAGCCCCACAGGGTCCTCCCTCTGACCCTCATCACACATGATCCCTTCCTCAGCCCAACCACACTGGTGCCCATCCCCACCTCAGGGTCTGGAACATTCTCCTTCCACTTCTCCAGCCAGGCCTCAACCTAAATGCCACCTCCTAAGGTGTCACTTGCCAACCCCAGTCTTTCTACCACTGCCAAACCCAAGACTCTAAGCACTGAAAACACTGCAAAGATGATTCACCACGGCCCTTACCCCATCTAAATACAAGATTATAAACATCTTTCCAGGTTCAGCAAAGCAACAATTTACTTACTCAGACACTGTGACTCCAGTTTATCCCAGCCATGTGTGCTCAAAGGCATCTTCCAAACAGACCTAGGACTCCTCCCCAGAGGAATGTTCTAGGGTAGGAATGATCCACATTGTTGAATATGTCTGTGATATATGAGTCACTGTGCAGGCTGTGCATGTAGCACCTTCGAACATTCTTTCTCTCACTTCTCAGAGTCCTCTTGGACCCCAGCATTTAAAAAGCATCAGGTGTTGACAGCATAGTATAGTTGACTGAACTTTCACATGGATGGCATTCTTAAAGGGCCTGACCCTAGACCAGCTTGGATGCTGGAGGCGATATAGATGCCAGGAGTGGGGAGGATACCCCAGGACTGAGATGTCTGTCTCTTGCTCCAGTTAGACATCTTCTGGATGAACTCTGAAGAGAGTGAAGAAAGTGCTATTTCGCATTTTTTCAGTGAGTCATTTCCCCACACTCAAAAACTGAGCCTAGCTCTTCAGGGAAGGAAGATTGAAATGAGCCCAGCTGAACAGGTGGGCCTCTCAGCTGCAGCATGCTATCTGAGAGTCTGTGGTGATCACCGGCTGGGCACGTGGGAGGCCAGCACCACAGCCTCCCTCAGGAATAGTAGAGCCACACTCTAAAGTCTCCTGGGTAAACTGGCCATGCTCCAGCTAGTCTGTCCCTAATAAGGGAGCTGTGTTTCTGGCAGAACACGTGCAGTGGGCGTGGAGGCCCTCCTCCCTCTGTGTGAGAGGTGTAGGCTGGATGTGAAGAGCATGGAGGGTGGGACCTGGGGAGCAGTGAACACCTGGGGTGGTGCCCACAGCCAACGGTCTCCCCGGTGCTTCCTGCATTTATCCACTCCACTGCTCGCTCCATCACCAGGGATATTTAAGTGAGCCACGGGTGAACTTGAGAGGGGTGAGCATCGAAGCACAAAAGAAAAATCTCAGCTCCCAAAAGTAAGGCTTGCTCTTTTTTTCTGCCTGTGAGTTTCATATTGATTGGTTGATCAACTGAATAAAGTTAGGTAAAGTGGGAATCATGACAAAAATAAGACACATAGCTTTTGAAAATATTATTTCAACATAAAGCATTTAACTATACAATTGTCTGTTAATACTTTGAACATAGACTTAACAACTGGGGTTCACTCACTTTCCATTACATCTACCCCAACCATAGTATAGTTCTTAGGAGTTATAGTTTTAGTGGTTTTGGATGGTTGTTTTTTGTTTGTTTTTTAAGGAAAAAACCCAACTAAATCTACAGTCAATTTTAGTACAAAATCCTTCTGGCTTTTTACTCAGCTCTCTACAGTTGCTTCAATGACACTTGTTTAAAAAGAATTATTTTTTTAGCATCTCTAATACATGAACCTCACACTCCCAAGTTTCATAGCAAAAACAACCCTATTTTGCCCTCTTATCTCACTGACTTATGATGATTAAAGCAGCAAAATTCAATAACAAGTACAAACAGCATGAGCAGGTTTGGGCATAGACATGCTGATTCCCGGTCAACCAGCACCCCACCTCCAGCAGAGCAGATGTGACTGGGACAAGAGAGTGGCCCACCCAACACGTGGTCAGCACATGTGGAGAAATCAGGAAGTCAATGTGGAGAGTTCACTATGAGGATATTGATCAAGGATCCTTCTTCTAAGTTATGACATGGTGCACAGTGGGGTCCTGGCTCACACTTATCTAGGCATTAGATCCAGATATATACACTCAGCAACAGAGACGGTGGGGAAGGGGAGGGGGAGGAAGAGAACTATTTAAACTATTTGCATAAATTCTGTTATCTACTGTCACAACTTGTAGCAGCTATGTCAACGCTCTACTCAGATCCTTTTGGATCCCTTTTATGTGTTCTGCATACCTCTAGCTGGGTTTCTGCATATCTTTACTTCTAAAAGGCCTGTACATCACTTTGAGAACTGCCTCGCCCACACATAGTAAACTGGCCATCTGCCTAGGAGTTTATGTCCGCCTGGGTGACCAACAGATGACTGATATGGGCTTATGAAGGACCACCTACGGGCCTCCAGATGGGACAAAACCTGAAGCATAAATTACACTCTTGAGCTGCTTTCCTGCAGGGTCAGGGAGGACTTTACCCGAAATTGTACCTTTGCTTAGATTCCTCTCCTCCCAGTCCTGCTTCTCTTACACACCTCATAGCCTCTTTATATGGATATTTTCTCAGTACATCACTTGCACATGAATCCTCATCTCAGAGTCTACTTCTGGGGAAACTGAACTAAAAACCGTGCTAGGTGGAAGACAATAGAAGAGTAAACAAGATTCAATCACTGGTCACACAGATAAAAATCACATGGATAGTCTCATCTCTGGGCAGTTTGGTTTCCTAGGATCTTCTTTTTAGGTCACAGTCAGAAGCATCCAAAGTTCAAAACGCATGTTCTATATAACTGTACATGTGAGGACTAAGGTTTTTTTTAAGTCTGACCTTAACATAATGTTACACTTGTTCTTACCTGCTGGCTTATTTTTTTCTCTTTTGTTTTTATTTTTTAAATTATAAAAGTATGATAACATATTTACAGGAGACTTAGAAGATACGGAACAAAATTACGTATAGTTCTACTATATATTACAATTATTTTTAAGTAGATGAATTAAGATTTTAGTTGGAGTTTCAATATCAAACATTTAAAAATTAATAGAATGATATACAGAAAAGTAGAAGGATATAGTAGACTGAAAAGCACTATGAACCAATTCATTATAATTTAGATTTATTTCCACACAACAGTAGGATACAAATTCAATTTCCCCTTGATGATAAACTAGGAGACATTGGAACATATCCAGGGACATAAAACAAGGTACAAAAATTTCATGGTCTAAAGGTATTGAAATACTACAGTCTGTTCTTTTATCACTATGAAATTATGTTAGAAATAAATATCAAAAGATATTTGAAAATAACCCACATATTTTCAAGTGCCATGTAACATTTACAAAGAGATATTTTGACTTAGCCATTGAAAACCTCAATAAAGTTAGAAGATTGAGGAAACACAGAAGGTGATTACAGAGAAAAAGCATTTAAATGAGAAATTAATATCAAAGATACTTTAAAAATGCCATGTATTTAGAAATTAAATGTCCACTTTTAGATGATGTGTGCCTCTAAGAAGCCATAACAAGGAAAACTAGAAAATATTTGTAACAATAAAAAGAGAATTTACCAGAATATGTTGCATGCAACTGAAGCTACTCAATACAACTAAATACAATGTGGAATCTTAAATGAGGTATGAAAACAAATAATGGACACTAATCTGCTGGCTTATTGATCATCTAAATCCTCAGGTAAGAAAGGTGTTTGAGAATGTCTTCTACCATGGAAAGTACCTATCACTTCTTTATTGAGTAGCATTGGATTCTGTTTACTTTCTCAAAATAGAAACGTTTACCACTGGAGCAAAGGAAGTGCTTGAAGAGCAAAATATATATGGAAAACATTAAAGAGAATTGCCTTCATTTCTTATTTGCCAGCTTCCATGTTCAGAGACAGAGAGACTAATGTTGCCCACTCATAAACAGGGAAAGGGGACAGGCTACACTCAGATGTGAAGTGCTCTGAGTGGTTCCTCTTATGTGACCCTTTGGCACTTAACACTTACAAAATTGCTGTTAAGTACCCATTTTCCTCCCTTAGACTGTGAGACTTCTGAGGGCAAAAGTGTGTATGTTTATTCGTGGCTATATTCCCAGAACTTGGCACTAAGCAGATGCTCAATAAATATATTCTGACTATAAATGGGAGTATAGTGACTTCCCTGATGGCTCAGATGGTAAAGAATCTGCCTGTGGTGCAGGAGACCCAGATTCAATCCCTAGGTAGGGAAGACCCCCTGGAGAAGGGAATGGCAACCCACTCCAGTATTCTTGGCTGGAGAATTCCATGGACAGAGGAGCCTGGTGGGCTACAGTCAATGGGGTCGCAAAGAGCTGGACACGACTAAGTGACTAACACACACATACATGGGAACCCTGTGAATACGAAGTTAGGTCTCTGGAGCGTGATTATGGCAGCTCATATTCCTTAGAGCTACATACAGATTAAAGGATTCTGGAGTTTAGGCTGTTCTGCAATTTGGAACAGGGGTCACATACCAGACAGAGTGCTCCAATTGTCTTTCTTGTGCTGTTTTCACCTGTTCTTCAGACAAACGTGGGTAAGAAGCCTCAGGGAGAACCCGAGGGAGGTACAATTTCTTCAGACCTGGGAAATCTGGGGGGAAACTCATTGGTCAGTCTTAGAATATCTTAGTTTAAAAAAAAAGAAGAAGCATGGTCTGAAAACAAGAGTTTGAATGGTAGGCTAGTTTAACAGTCTTGTTTTAATAGAGATTAGCCTCAATGGCACCCCACTCCAGTACTCTTGCCTGGAAAATCCCATGGACGGAGGAGCCTGGTAGGCTGCAGTCCATGGGGTTGCTAAGAGTTGGACACGACCGAGCATCTTCCCTTTCACTTTTCACTTTCGTGCATTGGAGAAGGAAATGGCAACCCATTCCGGTGTTCTTGCCTGGAGAATCCCAGGGATGGGGGAGCCTGGTGGGCTGCTGTCTATGGGGTCTCACAGAGTCAGACATGACTGAAGTGACTTAGCAGCAGCAGCAGCCTCTGGTCAGGAGAAAGGAAACTGGAAGGACAAGAGAGAGTTCTAGTAAGTTGTCTTTTCCATTGATTTATCTTTACTCTCCAACTGCCTGTAAATTAATTGTATCAAATGTCACTTGAGGACTTCTCAGGTGGTCTAGTCATTAAGACTCAACTTCCATTGCAGGGGTGAGGGTTTGATCTCTGTCAGGGAAATTCCATGTGCCATGCAGTGCAACAACAAAAAAAGTCACTTGAGTTAGATGCCTCTGAGGGTAAGATTTTCTTCTCTCTATGCTCGTGACCACGTTTATGATTCAACCACATTGTTGTGAGATAGTCCAGTGGGACCTGTTTCTTTCTCTGGTACCCAAAAAGGGTTTACAGAACCATGGTGGGGGTTGTCAAAATACAACAATTTTCCATCAGGGTCAAGTATTTGGAAAATGATGCCAAAAGCAAATGAAGGAAATCAGAGATGTCTGTTTTCATTTACTTTTCAAGCTAATGATCTGTGAAAGGTTTGTGAAAACTATTTACTGTTTTTAATATTCTGCTTTGCTCCATCTCATACCTTGAAAGCTTAAGCAATCTCTGGCGGATGCAGAGTAATTAGAAGCCGTCTGTTTCCTCTCCTGCCCAGTCTCCCAGATGTTGGAGAGTGGAATGTTGGGAGAGTGGAATATTGGCTAAAACAAAGATTGGGTAATATTTTACATTTTAATTTATTACAAAAGAATTGATACATTATTTAGCAAGTTCTATAAGTGAATCCTATTCTTTGATTTCACTTCCAAATGCCTTGAACAGAGCCACAAAATTTAAATCATTTTGTGCTCCTTAGAACTGCTGCCCACCAGACTTCCTCAATATGCTTATCATTTGCCCAATAACATATACAGGAAGGCCTGTATTCCTAAGTCAAATTTTGGAGACGAGTCTGCTTTTAGATTTAGTTTTAGTTTGTTTACATTTGGCACCAAAACTGCAAAAAATTTACATGAGCCAATGCTCAAAAAACACTGCCATAAGCATGTCACTAGAAGCTGCTTTTGGCCCTAGATTACCAAGAGGAAAGAAGCCAAACATAGATTTCCTGTTGAGGTCCTTGAGCAATATTATTAATAGTTTCTGCCATATGCACATTTTGCGGATTAACTTTTTAAAAAAATAGCCATTAGCTAAGAATGTTGGGTGTTTTAAAACAACTCTAAATATAACAAAATTATCAGTGAGCTTATCTGTTACCACAGTTCATCAGTCCTTGATCCAATAAATATGGATTGAGCACCTATATTCTGCCCGGGACTACATGCTGATTTAAGACAAATTTAAAATAAATCTGAGTTTACTGTTACATTCTAAACAGTAAATCTTGCAGAAAGATAAACACTATACTTCAAGATAGTCACCTCTTTGTATTTTTATTTTAATAGTTCTCAAGTTGCCTAGTTCTGTTAGGAAAAAAATATACTTGATTAAGAATTATGAAAAAGAAAAAAAGAAATTATGAAAAGTCAAAGCTTTAATTTTTAATATTTATATTCTTAAATTTTCTTCCTTAATAATCAATTAAACAGATAAAAGATGAAAACAAGAAAGTAAGAAGGTCTGATAACATACCGCTCTCTGTATTATACACACATTCTATAGAAACTTTCCTCAAAAGGATACTTTCTGACAGGAATATAGCAAAAATGGTATAAAGCAGTCAGGTAGCCTTAAGGGTGGTGGCCATTTAGGAACTGTGAGTATTTTATATTCTCAAAAGTATGCATGAGACACTCAAGCAGGCATTTCATTTTGGATAAGGACTTAATGTCCATAAAAGCATACATGGGTTCTTATTCCCCCTTATTCCCTCTGTGTTGTAATTCAGAGTGTATGGTGCAATGAATACAAGGTTTTTTTTTTTTTCCTCTAAAATATCTATTAACCAGACTTCCCTGGTGGTCCAATGGCTAANTTCTAGTCAACTGTGTGTAATGAAGGTGTACCTTATGAAGCAACAAAGGAAAAACATTAAGGTGGGAATCGACCAGAATTGAGGACCTCACCGTAATGACTATATCCAAAAGTATTCAGTGTTTTGAATATAAGGAAAACTGGTAGTGCTGACTTCAGGTTGCTCTAAGGACCATGTAGCTTTCTGCACCTGCTCTCATTGAGGTTATTAGACTGTGCTTGATGACTCAGAATTAGGAGGAATAGCTCCTCGTAAAAATGGGTTACTTAAAAGAATTCCTGTAGATGATTAAAACTGAGTGGCAGATTTTGTCACTGTACCGTTGGGTGTATTCTAGGCAGTCCATAGTCATCGTCAGGTCCTTGCAGAGATTTGTGATCCTTCCCCACGCTGGTCACCTGGTGTCCATTGCACTCTTGTGTCAGCTTCTGTCACAGAAGAGTGTTTCCTATTTCTTCTGTATACCTCTCACAACGAAGAGATTTTCAGACCACTGTTTTCAGGTTTCCATTCTTTGCCTTCTGCTATAGAATACGGCTCTCTTACGCTCACAGTTTATAGCCATCCTTCCACAGCACCAACCATATGGTTTGATAAGGTGAGGTGAAGTCGCTCAGTCGTGTCCGACTCTTTGCGACCCTGTGGACTGTAACCTACTAGGCTTCTCCGTCCATGGGATTCTCCAGGCAAGAATACTGGAGTGGATTGCCATTTCCTTCTCCAGGGGATCTTCCCAACCCAGGGATTGAACCTGGGTCTCCC
>SJYV01049404.1:8340-26077 GCA_006410875.1 Neotragus pygmaeus | reverse complement strand
TTCTTTGGAAGGAATGATGCTAAAGCTGAAACTCCAGTACTTTGGCCACCTCATGCAAAGAGTTGACTCATTGGAAAAGACTGATGCTGGAAGGGACTGGGGGCAGGAGGAAAAGGGAACGACCGAGGATGAGATGGCTGGATGGCATCACCAACTGTATGGCCATGAGTTTGAGTGAACTCTGGGAGATGGTGATGGACAGGGAGGCCTGGCGTGCTGCCATTCATGGGGTCGCAGAGAGTCGGACACGACTCGAGTGACTGAACTGAACTGAACTGAACTGAAAATAATCTAAAGAAATAGTTAGCAGATCATCTGCTTAAATTTTTGACACAAAATAAAGTTGGTGACATAAAAAGGAAAGGAAGCTGATGTGACCGTAAGTGTCAGACGGGGAAATTCAGATTTTCTGAAGTAGTGCTAGAGAGCCTCCTCTTCAATCAGGAAAACACAAACCACACTAGATCTTTCAACAGAGAGAATAAAGTAATTTGTTAAATGGGTATTGGAAGACTAAAACAGGAGAAAGGAGACAGAGTGTAATACAGTTTTAAAAGCTCTAGGAATTGACTATTATCCCAGGACTGGGAGATGAGAGAATGGTGCTGTTATCACCACATTACCATCACAGAAGTGGAGAGAGTTCTGTGCAGAGGCAGGATCTTTGACAGAGCCGCCCCTTGGCTGACACAGAAGCTCAGCAGCTTACAAGAGTGTGCACACTGGTTGTGCCTGAGGGGTGGGGCTGCTCCATGGGGCTGGTTCTAGAAGTGCTGGGGAAAAACTCTGGAGCATGGGCGGAGCTGTCCCCGACAGGGTGCAGGGCTGAGAGCAGCTGACAAAGGAGGGCACCCCTTCCGCCCTCAGGCAGCACTTTGGTGTCCCTTCGATGCCGCTCGGTGTGTCTCAGTTGTGGGCGCCTAACTCACCAGCTGGCCGGGAAGACACAGAACTATGTAGAGTCCTAGACCCAGCCTTTGGAAGCGTCTAGCAGATCAGCTTGAAATTTAATAGTTTCTGTATCATCTTGGAGAAAAATACTGTGAAAATGGAATGGGAGGTAAGTTTTCTATTAGCTCTTTATATGCTAAGTTAGGAAGTAGACCTCAGATTTGTATTAGGCAATCTCCTTGACATCTCCACTGGGGTGTTTAAGCATTTCAAGTTTCATATTTCCAAACAGAACTTTTGACTCCATCTCCCTTCTCCTTTAAAGCTGAATATCATTCTTTAGTGTCTCCGTTTCTCTCCTCCACTCTATCCAGTCGTCGAGTCCTGTCTGTTTAACCCTCTGTCAGGGATNCAATCCATCTTAAAGAAATCAGTCAATGTAGAAGACAGGAAGAGTAAAAGAAAAACAGGCCCTGGCAAGCGCCCCCAAAGAAATTTATAATTATTGATAAACTGGATACTCTAAGGCTTGAGACTCTTGGAACCTTGTCCAGAGGGAACAGTTCATAATATTGAAAATAGATACAATTCTGGGGCTCAGAAAACCGACCCTGGACTCTTTCCCGACTGGTGTCTCAGAGTCACATGTTTTAAGTATCTGATGGAAAAGCTATAGATAAGAATATTAGTCTTAGTTACTAATTTGTTATTGATTACTATTTCTTAGTTGCTGCTAAGTCATTTCAGTCATGTTTGACTCTATGCGACCCCATAGACAGCAGCCTACCAGGCTTCCCTGTCCCTGGAATTCTCCAGGCAAGACCACTGCAGTGGGTTGCCATTTCCTTCTCCAATGCATGCAAGTGAAAAGTGAAAGTGAAGTCGCTCATTCATGTCCTACTCTTAGCTACCCCATGGACTGCAGCCTACCAGGCTCTTCTGCCCATGGGATTTTCCAGGGAAAAGTACTGGAGTGGGCTGCCATTGCCTTCTCCAGTTTCTTAGTTACTCATTGATTAATGATCACTTTGTTCTTTGGCCCTGAAGGCCACATGATTTATAGCTTAACTCCCTGCATATTTTTTCCTTCACTGCTGAAAGTATAATAAAGCTGTCTTNCCCAACTGCCCAGTTCCTCTGTCCCTGGACTGGGTTAAAGCTAATGGCTGGGTCTCTAATCATACTGGAGCCCCAAACCATCCATTCACAAAATACCGAAGCAAGCCTTTCAAGACAGGCACTGTGACGTCACTGCCCTGTGTAAAGCCCTCTATTTAAATATAAGTTAGTCAGGTTCTTTGTCAGACTTTTTGGTATTAATTTGTTATAAACTTCATCACTTATTCTCTTTATTAGTTGTTCAGCCCTGTTCTCCTAGCGAATTAAGTTATGTACTTTTTATTTAATGCTTGGAAAACCTTTTCTACTCATTATTTCAAATTAACAGAAAAGTAAGAATCAGTCTTTAAAAATGTATTGAGAAGGTTCATATTTGTGAGGCATTGCAGGCTAGAAGAAGACTGGTTTATTGGCTGTGCGTTGATTCATAGCTACAAGTCATGAAATTTCCTTAAAAAAAAAAATGAAAAAATAGAAGAGATACCTTCTTCCTCATGGCTGTATGTGATTGATTACCCCAAAAGGAGTAGCATAAATTTAGAAATGTTTAGGAACGGCTGAACTCTGGAGAGGCCAGTGATCTGCCTGGGCTGCAAGAAGAGGCACACACAGCATACTTCTGGACCAGGCCTCCTCTTGCTTAGAGGCAGAAAAGCACGGAATATTTTCCAGGAGACAGGGGACAGATGATTTCGACCAGTGCAAAACATTTGGGAAAAGGGCTGCTTTTAGAAGTTACTCAGTGCCTTGAATGCTAAGCTAGAAAGTTTGGGCTTTTATTACAGGCAGTCGTTCAAATTATTGTGCTAGTTGACATTTTAATTAGTTGGAAATATTCACATATTTGTTTTAGCTCTCTGTTGTAATTAATTACATTGCATTCATTTTTCTTATGTGAATTCTTTGATGAATTCAAAAGATACTTCCACTTGAAGTCACCATAAATTACACTGCAGAAGGTATAATGAGGACTTTGGGTCAGGTACTCTGGTTGAAAGTCAGTTTTGCATTGTGACATTTGGAAGCTACCTAACCTTTCTGAGCTTTGGGGATAATGAGGTACCAGTGCTGTAGATCTGTTATGAAACATAAATGCTTAGATGATGAGGATTTAATATCTATTTCTAATAAGGTAGAACATTGTATAAATTGTTCTACTTTAAAATGTTACTCTGATCTAATATTAACAATGAACTGTTTCGAGCACTTTAACATAGCTGTTATATGTAGCTGATAACAGCTGTATGTTAAGTAATATATGCATAAGTTATATATATTTGTATAGACCCATAATTTGTCATCCTTAATTGGAGAACCCAAAAAGTTCAGAGAAGTATGTTTATAGTCTGTTTTTATCCCACTGAGTTCAAGTAATCTTTATATAATGTTTTCCATGCAAAATACATTTACCCCATGACTCAGCAGTTCCACTTCTAGGTAATTATCCAAGAGAATTGAAAACTTAAGTTTACCCACAGAAGCCTTGTACAGGAATTTTCACAGCCCCCAAAACTAGAGCACCCAAATGTCCATAGTCATGTCTGGAGACACAGAGCATCATGTTCTGTGAGTGCAGAGTGGGTGGGAGTGCTGAGGATGCAAAAGAGGCTGATTCTGGACTGTTCTGCCAGGAGGCGTTGGGGTAGCCTGCCCCCCGAGCCGTGACGCAGTGTGCACGCAACGCGTTGCTCGCGTCCGTGGCCTCCAGTGACTGTCCCCGTGGCGCACGGCACTGACCCCCCTCGTGAACGCGGTGCTGCACTAGGTTTTCTTCTCCTCTGCTGATGTCCCTAGCTGGATTTTTTGGTTTCCTACACCCTGTGAACGTGCACGCACACACCTGTATACACATGCACACGTGTATTTCTTCCATCATCTTTTTCTTTGTCTTTCTCCCAAGTTTGACACTGCATCACCAGCTAATGAGTATGGTTATATTGTTACCCAAAAGAAACTGTTCAGTGAAAACGTGTTCAAGCACCTCTTCTTTGTACAGCGCTGCGTGTGAGGCATTGTGACTCTTCATTTCTTTCATCTTTATTTCTGCCTAATTTTCAGACATTTTCAAATACGTAGCACTTTTTCACTGTGGAAGATGACTGAAGGTGTACTTACTTTCTGTTTAAATAAGGTATAGTTTATATACTACTTTTAGTATTCTGTTGCTGTTGTTCAGTCACTCAGTTATGTCCCACTCTTGGCGACCCATGGACTGCAGCATGCCAGGCTCCCCTGTCCATCGCCAACTCCTGGAGCTTGCTCAGACTCATGTCCATTGAGTCATGTCCCTCCAACCATCTCATCCTCTGTCACCCCCTTCTCCTCCTGCCCTCAATCTTTCCCAGCATCAGGGTCTTCTCCAGTGAGTTGACTCTTCACATCAGGGTCTAAAGTATTGGAGCTTCAGCTTCAGCATCACTCCTTCCAATGAATATTCAGGGTTTATTTCCATTCGGATGGACTGGTTTGGTCTCCTTGCTATCTGGGGGACTCTCAACAGTCTTCTCCAGCACCATAGTTTGAAAGCATCAATTCTTTGACACCCTTCTTTATGGTCCAACTCTCCTATCTGTACATGCCTACTGGAAAAATCATAGCTTTGGCTGTATAGACCTTTGTTGGGAAAGTGAAGTCTCCGCTTTTGAATACACTGTCTAGATTTATCATAGCTTTTCTTCCAAGGAGAGAGTCTCTTTTAATTAGGTTTAAATTGGAAACAACTTAAGTTTTAATTTTCAGTATTGTTAGCTTTCAGTAGACAAGTTAAAGCAGTTTTATCATAGTTTATTTCTAATTCTTCTCTTCCAGTGATAGTGCTTACTTATTTTTCTTTAGCAAGTAATTGTTACATCTTTCAAGTAAATCATAGTACTACTTTTTAAAAATTTATCTGTTCACATTCATAGGAATCAGGAAGAGTAGTTCCACAGAGTGCAAGTATCTTCTTCACTTTCTGTGACTGCAAGTAGGTTTCTGAAAAGTCACCAGTGGCACACTAAACGTTATTCATGGTGTTTTCACTTATCTTAAGAAACTCTTTTTGTAGTTTGTTAAAAGCCCCCTTAGCAGTTCTTTTTATTACAAATTATGGTAACCTATTTGCTGTTACAGTGCCAGGGACAGAGTTCTGTATAATAGGAAAGGGCTGAGAAGTTTGTTACCTGTTCCTTTCTTGAATCAAGAAGGACCAACGTTACATGAGAAAAATGTATCATTGAGTTTCTTTCCTTTTAAAATGTTAAGTCCTGGGAGTATCATGTGTGAAATATGTGAGCAGCACATAGTTCCATTTCTGCCACTTCTGCATGGGTGAACCGCATTGTTCTGTGGCTGAAGTTTATGCTGTAGGATTTAAACATTTGAGATTTCTAAATAAAGTTAAAGATATCTCATAGTGATCATTTAAAAATAACTCCTAGCAAATGACTTGGGGAGATGAGGTGGATCCAGGAAGATAGCCAGTGATAAATGAGAACTAGGCTTTGCACTCAGGGAGCTTGCTCCTTTCTTGATAGTTGTGGTATACAACAAACTTGAACTCAGAGCAGAAACTATGCTTTAGGGATGACCCTCTGAGAAGGTAGCATTTAGGTTGAAGTCTGCAAGGTAAAGTTGGATTTGGGAAGAGAGATAAGGGGTAGTGTGGAGTGTAGAGAAGCAGTCAAGATGGAGGCAATAGGAGGAGGCATAGAGATGAATAACAGGAAGTGATTGGGTTTGATTTATGCAATAAGATAACAGATAGTAGGAGATTCATTGATTTAACTTGAGAAGATTTTTGGGATCAGACCATAAGTAGCTTAAATGTATTATTATTTTTTTTTTTAGCTGGTAAGAGACTACAAGGGTTTTAAGGCATGAACCTGTCAAGAAACATTGAAGTTGTGATTTGGGCAGTTAACAGGCCATTGTGCATAGGTTCATTGGAGAACAGATACTCTTAACACATTCTAGCAGTTTTGGTGATAAACCAGTAATGCCAAGAGGAAGGGTGACAGCAGTAAATGAGGGGGGTGGGGCAAGTCCAAGGTCAAGGAGACGGCCTGACAGTTTGATGTCAGAGACACCCCTGGTTTCTGCCTGGTGTACACTTATTAGTATTAGTAGTGCTGCTTTTTGCTGTGAAGTTTTACATGGCTTGGACAATGTATCAGATGATCGTAAAGACTGATTTGCTTTAGAATTGATAGATTTGCTAATTGAGGGGAGAAAGGGATTTTGTGATAAGAAACTAGTATGTAGACCAGATTTTTAGAAATTCTTAGGTTTATGATTTTGTTAAATTTTCCCCTTTTGGAGAATTAAACAAAATTTCCTTACCTGAATCTTATATTTTTAAAATCTCAGTTAATTTTTGTTTTTGTTTTTTTTGTCTTTTAATGAAGATTTAGACTCTTTAAAATGGTAGATACTGTAGAGACTATACTATATTTAATTTACCTAACATTTTCATTGATCCCATTTAAAATTAAAGCTTTTTAAGTGATTGTTAATACATCAGTATAGCTTATGTATGGAGAAGGCGACGGCACCCCACTCCAGTACTCTTGCCTGGAAAATCCCATGGACGGAGGAGCCTGGTGGGCTGCAGTCACTGGGGTCGCTAAGAGTCGGGCACGACTGAGCGACTTCCCTTTCACTTTTCACTTTCATGCATTGGAGAAGGAAATAGCACCCCACTCCAGTGTTCTTGCCTGGAGAATCCCAGGGAAGGGGGAGCCTGGTGGGCTGCCGTCTGTGGGGTCGTGTCCCACTCTTTGTGACACCGTGGACTCTAGCCCACCAGGCTCCTCTGTCCCTGGGATTCCCCAGGCAAGAACACTGGAGTGGGGTGCCATTTCCTTCTCCAGGGGATCTGCCTGACCCAGGGGTTGAACCCGGGTCTCCCACATTGCAGGCAGACACTTTAACCTCTGAGCCACCAGGGAAGCCTTACATAAGAAGTGTCCAAATAGAAATGGTGCTGGTCACAGTTGAGAGGATCGTGTGTTAATATCCCATTGCTGAATGGGCTTTAGCATGTAGCACCTTTTGTCTCCCCTGGAGAAGGAAATGGCAACCCACTCCAGCATTCTTGCCTGGAGAATCCCATGGACGGAGGAGCCTGGCGGGCTACAGTCCATGGGGTCGTACAGAGTTGAACATGACTGAGTGATTGAGCACGTACTCACTCACTCACTCACCTTTTGTTTCCCAGATCTCTTTTTCCTGGTTGAAACCGGTGGCTGTAGTTACGTGACACCTATTCTAAGGTTTTTGCACGGGTACGGCTGTAATGTGTATGGACCGTTTCAGGTGCTTAGTGCTCTTGTCTTCTCCACATATAGGCAGAGGGAGAAGACAGCCTGAAGAAGATGCAGCTGATGGAGCTTGCGATTCTCAACGGCACCTACAGAGATGCCAACATTAAATCACGTAAGACTAGAGCGTACAGCTGTCTTAGCTGTTTTGTCCGCAGACCCCCTCTCCTTTTGGCAGCACAATACACGAACAGTTAAAGTGAAGAGTTGAAATAATTGTCACTTGATATGGGACTCACTGTTCCATTTTTACTGTTTTCAAGAATGAGGGCACTCCCTTGATTTTATTTTACGCCAGCATGCCTAAGTTTTTAGTTTATAAGCTTTTATTTATTCTTTTGATGAAATTTCAGGTTCTGAATTCAAGAGTGTCAAAAAAAGTTTTGTTAACTACAGATTTAAGACTTTTAGTTTATTTTGTTACATTTATGCAAAGAAGTTTTTTCTAAAAACTAAGAGCTAATTTGGAATATATATATGAATGCAGTAATTCTTCAGTTGAATTCTGTTGTTTCACCTTGCTTGCATGGTTTTCCTCCAGTATTTTTTTTCTCTATTGATTTCATACATGAGTTCACAGAGAGCAGTAGATGATACTATTTTTAATCCTGTTTTCCCCTTAATGTGTATTGTGCATGCTTTCATAAACTGTGAGAGGATGGCTTTTTTATATTTAAAATAATGTGAAATTTATATTTTGAAACCATCTAAGTCTTATTCATCATTCATATGAACATAATATTTAAATTACAAGTATAGAATTTTAAAGACATAGCCAGCTTTCCAAAATATAGACACCCTAGTGTGTTTAGAGTGATTACTTTTTATAAATGGTTGGCTTTAATTCACTCATGAAAATGAGTATATCATTAATAGTCATGTGTTTTTTTTCTATGAAGAAGTTAATCACTGCAAATGCAGGAAATTAATAACTATTGGTTATTTTGGCTAAGTTAATACCATGAAAATTATTCTTTACTTTTTAGAAACATACTAAAACTGTATTCTGTGGGCTCCAATTCAGAGTATTTCTAACAGCTTTTAATGCAAGTGTTTATTTGTGCTTCTGCATGCACCTTTAGTCTCATGAGATCATAAACCACAGAACCACCAGACACATGAAGTAAAGATAACCTATGTTAATGGTCTCATTCTTTTTTGTCTCCAGTGGCTTTTTACATTTTGCACATTATTCTTACTCAGATTGGGAAAGGGGAAGCTGTTTTGCATTTGATTGGTGGGCTTTGGCATTTTTGTGTGGTCAGCGCATGTACTAATGATTTCCTTTTATTTTTCTTCTTTTCTGCTTCTTCCTTTTTCCTCCTTCCCTCTCATTTTCCATGTTTTACACTGCTGTCTCTGTACTTCTTTCTAAATTTCTTTGCTTACTGTAGCAGCCCTTGCCTTTTCTCTTGCAGCGACGGCCCAGGCTGCTCCGAGGATTATCACTGGGCCTGCGCCCGTGCTCCCACCAGCTGCCCTGCGCACTCCGACGCCGGCTGGCCCTACCATAATGCCTTTGATCAGACAGATACAGACCGCTGTCATGCCAAACGGAACTCCTCACCCTACCGCTGCAATAGTTCCTCCAGGGCCTGAGGCTGGGTTAATCTACACACCCTACGAATACCCCTACACGTTGGCACCAGCTACATCAATCCTTGAGTATCCTATTGAACCTAGTGGTGTATTAGGTAAGTTGTTCTCCCTGTATGGTTAACAGCATTTTTCTTCATCACTTTTGCTACCCCAGACTTTGAAATGATATATCCATTTTAGAGAGGCAAGACAAGCTTCCACTGGAAAGACTGAGAATTATTTCAGCCTCTTATAAGGGTTCCCCCTTTAAATAATTATACCTGAAATTTATTCAGATGGACTTTGGTGACTGATGGTCACTTTGATTGAGTAAATTTGCAATGAACAGTTTAAACAGAAAATGCTTTTCACGTTTGACATCACCGAGGTCGTTCTGAGTGTTAGATCCCACCCAGAGGCCTATCCCTCCATCAGCTCCACCACCCAGAGTTTTTAGATTGCTTTTGTGTTGGAAATTTATTTCTCTGCTACATTTTCAATTTTTGTGTGAAAGTCTTTTGAGACATTTTAAACCTGATGTGTGTTTTCTGATATTTGTGGTCACTTAAAATATGAAAGGAACAAGATAAATAGTTGCATTCTTCAGGTTTCTTCTGTTTTTCTCATTTGAAGGCCTAGTTAATATTAAAGATAAGAGACATTCTTAGTTTCAGTAGTATAGTATGGAATTGATAAGTAATACCTGCTAAGTGATTATAAGTGATAAGTGATCATAAGTGATAATCACTGATAAGTGATTCAGTAATCACTGAATTAGAATCGCAATTGAGGCAAAAATTAAGATCATGCTGTAAACACTCAGTTTTACATAAACAAAAAGTGGTGTGCTTGAAAAAGACATTACTGACGCCTTTTTTTTATAGAGTGGATTGAAATGCCAGTCATGCCTGATATTTCAGCCCATTGACTGCTGGATGAAGGACTAGAGCAGCAGCTGTTCTAACACGACCAGTCAATGTGGACACACTGTTTCTGCGCTGCCCCTTTGTTTTACCAGACAGAATTTGAGTTCTTTTTTCTTGAATTGTACATGACTTTGGTGCTGCGTGCATGCTGTAGACTTTTAGGACTTTGATCTTTTAAAGTTATTTTTTCCCCCAGTATTAATATTGATTTATCAAAATCTTCAGTTTTTAATGAACCTGGACACTAAGATTGAAACTTGAGAATTCATTGTTCAATTAAAAAAAGCCACAGTGCTCTGTATGTTATCTGTGTGTGTGCATGCACTCAGGTGTGCTTTGTTTCATGAGCAAATACATTTTATTGTACATGTTTTCCGTTTATCTCTAAATCATTGTAAAAAGTATTATAGGTCAGGATCATGCAAGAGAACTGTTTCTGAGAGGCTTGTTTCTGTTGCACATTTCTTGAAGCATTTTTGAATAACATGTAACCTGTAACCTGTTGACGTTTTCCTTTCTGTTAACGCTCTGCCCTGTGGCCCCACGCTGCTCCTTTCCCCAGAGCTCCTCTCTGCTGCACGCACAGCGTCTGTTCGAGGAGTTTGACTTGCTTCCCGCAGGGCTGGCACTCTGAGCCACCAGCTGCTGTTCCAGCACTCTCAATGCAAGATCTCACTGATTTTGCCTCAGCGAATTACGCTTAATATAAGATTAGTTTTTCCAAAAGGAAAAAGGGGTGATGGACCAGTTTACTGCTTAGAAACAGCAAGAGGCACTGCACTAAAATTTCCCATTTTAAAGCAATCTGCTTTTGTTGTGTTGGAAAATTTTTATTTATAATACTTAATTATTACACTGACAAAATTGAAAGTAAAATACAGAGATACCTAATTGACATGCATAAGGTGAATAATAATGAGCGCTAAATGACAAGATTCCATTATCAGTTTTATTTCTCACTTTGCCACCTAAGCAGTGAAACATGATATTGACCACTTGGAGAACTGAGAAAATGAATTTCAAGTTGCTGTGTTATAATCAGTTTGCACACAGATAACATGCATGCTATATATCAAGTCTCACATGAGTATTTTAAAATAAGCAGTGCCCTTCAAAACAGATGCAGACATATGTGTTGGTGGTAGTGAGGAGATTGGTATTAGCCTCAAATCTTCATTGATGACTAATTTTTAATTCCCTTCCTTTTATCTTTAGGTATGGCTTTCCCAACGAAAGGCTAAGAATTCAAGAACGGTCTTAACTGAACCCTCATCAGATCTGAATTTAACAAATGCTTAGTCTCAGCAGCCTCCAGGGGGGTGGGAGGGGAAGCTTAGCCTAGCAGTCAGTGACTTACTTGCACATTTTGCACACTGATAGAAAATAAAAGTATGTTATTAATTGGTTTAGTCTGTACTCTTACAAAGTAACGGTAATTTATAAAGGCGTGCATAGTAGTATACTGACTGCTAAGTGTACGATACTGTTTGCTTTACTAATCACCTAATTCATTGCAGTTCATACTTATTGACTCGAAGTTTAGAACCACAATCTGTAGGCTTTAAGAATTGCATTTAAACCTTCTTAAGTGATAGACTCTGGAAGTGTGGTCTTAAGGTTAGCAAATAATTGTCAGTATTAAACATGGCATTATTTAAGTAGTCCTGCTGCAAGAAAGGCACTTCAGTGAATATGTGACTAGTAAAGCCTAACTATGTTTGGATCTAATAGAGTTCATGAAATCTGTAACTTGGGATTATAAATGAATGGATAAAATAGGTTAAGGCCAAGATGATTGAAATGAATGCAATATTAATAGATGCATATATACGCAACATATAATGGTTAATTTTAAGACTACTGTGCCTTAACGTGTTTCCTAAAACAAAACTTTTGTAGTAAATGAACATTTGAAATCCATTGTGATAAACCTGCTGTTAATGTTTGTTTTCTTTTCCCTTGTGAATGTTTTCTAACTTTGTCTTGGTAATTGCAATTTAACTAGGTGCGGTGGCTACTAAAGTTCGAAGGCACGATATGCGTGTCCATCCTTACCAAAGGATTGTGACCGCAGACCGAGGTTAGTTTAGTTCTGCAGTTCTTGTTTATGAGAAACGCGTTGGGTGTTCACAAAGTTTGCGACACCACACCTGATGGAAAAACATCACTGCTTGCCTGCCATCGTTTCTTTTCCTTTTCTAAATTAATTCGTAATAATTGAAAGATTAAAGGGTTGGGTTTTTTGGATGTTTTCTTTTCCTCCCTTCATATTTTAATTTATTAAATTCTATTTTAGTATGTACAGTGATTTATTTCTACTAAAAGGTAAATTAGTCCATCTGGGGAGCTATTAAATTCTGATTATGCCTTATTTTTCAGGAATAATTTTTGCCCAAATTTACCTTTTAGTTGTTCTGAAATTTTGGGTTGGTTTTGCAAAAAGAACTAAGCAGATGGTGCTTTAATGAGAGAAGTAAAGGAATATATTCCTCCTGTGTCCTTTTGGAGAAAACTGAAGATTTAGTTTTCATTTTCCTTTTTAATAAGATACTTGAACCCCACTGTATACACACAAGGATATACATGTCAGGTCCTTAGCTGAAATCAACAAGGGCCTGTGAAGATGACTTTGATGAAGTTGGATTTTTTTAATAAATGAGAAAATCATTTCCCTTTTATTCTTACATTCTTGTCCCAAAATGGATCCTTTGATTTCTGTCATTTGCTGCTAAAAGGTATTATCTGAAGGTAACTGTCTCTTGAGATTTTGTGGTGACATGAATCCAGCTGTTTGAAAGTCCTTTTTTGACTAACCCTTGACTGGAAAACAAGTCTTCATTTTTCTCCTTTTCCACATGTATAATTTGTGTCCTATATATGCCCTTGGACCCTTCTATAAAATTATTTATGTTTATTTAGGAGTGACGATTTTGGTTTATTGACATTGTTTTCTGAGTTTGTCATTACAAGGTAGCAATCCAAAACAAGATTTTAAAAAAGAATTTTTTTTTTTTCCCAAACTTCTATTATGGCACATCTTTACCTACTAATTAATTTGATCAAGGGTCTCTAATATTAGTGGTGGAAAATGATATATTTACACCCCATTCCTACATTTTCTATGAACTTGAGAAAGACTTAACCTGTCAGTTTCACATAGTTATCTTAAATACTGATGGACACAAATGTTGTCCACATCAGAATAAAATACCTTTCCAAAGACATTGATGATATTTATTTAGCATCATACATAATTAAAGAGTTTTAAGACTTTTAACTAACACATATATTACTCATAGAGATTATTGAATAAACAGACCCCCCCTAAGGTCAGTGGTTATCTATGAAGATAATATAAATGTAAGTACCTCATGCACCACAGGAAATAAATGACCCTTTTTGTATCAGAAAGTCTCCTAGTGAAGGAGGAAATTAAAAAATCTTTTAAATAATTTTTCAATTTAAGGAAATTGAATAATTCCACGAAGAATTGGAAGTTTTTTACATTGTTAATGTCTAAAAAACAGTTTTAAAGACTATTTTAAAGTAGTTTTTCTTCTGTTAACTTTTCCCTGCATGCCCTTTTAAAGAGATTTCTCATAATTTTATTTTAACACAATTATTGGTCTACTCCACACTCCAGTGCCTTGAGACAGTTGAAAATATTGGAAAGATTATACTGTATTTGAAATTGACAGCACATTCCATGAGAAGCTCTTTTGTAGTTTATGTGTTTTCGTTAGTCCTGTCACTGTTTTTATTCAAAATGCAATGTCAGCAAACCGAAATGCTCTTTTTTTCTTTTCTTTTTTTAATAACAGATACTTGTATACTGCTGTTACTATCACTGTATATGCACTCACTGGGTCTAAGGGAGAGCTCTGAAGTCCTTCACTTAAATTATTTTATGATACTACTGTTTTCTCTATTTTTGAGGTTTTTTTTCAATGATTATTTTTTAATCTTTTGAAGGGAAGATTATAAGTATTCATTTATGCAAGGAAACTCAGCCCTTAGACATATAACCATGTAATTCTTTATGAGCATTTAGAGTACTGCATGGTTGACAGACATCTAGTTCTTCACTAAAAATAACCCCCCGTACACGTATTTCGAAACTGAATATGAAGCCTATAAAAGACCAACTGACTTTTTAGTTGTAATGAACCTTAAGTGATTTTGCACGGTTGACACACCTGTGTGTACTGCAGGCCAGGACTCGGCAGAGGATATATTCTAGGTTTACTGGTATATATAGAAACAGTAGTTGGCTTGTTTATATTCCACACACAAAGTCATAATCAGAAGGTTTCTAAATAATGATTTTACAAAAACCATCATTTACATAATTTGTATAAAAAGCTTAATACAATTTTAATCAAAATTTTAAGTAATTTAAAAAATGCTTTAAGATTCTATATTTCTGGAGTACCTATGAAGTGGTATGACTACATCATGTGAAGTATTTATTTTCTTCTTTAACTTTGGAGTAGCAGTTTTTATTTTAATTAAAATTCCAATTTTTTCAACAAATTCAGGGAAGATTTGGTCACATTGAAGATACAGTATTTTTGTAGNTGGAGTACCTATGAAGTGGTATGACTACATCATGTGAAGTATTTATTTTCTTCTTTAACTTTGGAGTAGCAGTTTTTATTTTAATTAAAATTCCAATTTTTTCAACAAATTCAGGGAAGATTTGGTCACATTGAAGATACAGTATTTTTGTAGTATTTATAAGCTGTCCTATGTGATAGACTTTTAGAAAGCATTTTTTTTTTTTCAATATGAAGGTAAACCAGTCCATTATATAGATTCTTTAAACTCTGAACATTACACCTTCTAGGTTTTGATTTATCAAGTGGCACAGAATCTGCCTTTGCACTGAATATCTTTTCATTCACATCTCCTCTGCCTTAGTCACAGTGGCAACAGTACAGAAAATTCTCTCAAACCTCAGAATATAGTAGAAATAATTAAAGCTGTTGAATGAGTCTTAAAAATCATACTACTGTTAAGTGGACCAAGTTTGGTGAAGCAGAATGTGACAGAGGTTGATTAAGGAAGGAGCAACTCAAGGACATTGGGAACGATAACTTTTCCACTTGAGAACTACTTTATGTTTTACTGTAATTTTTTTAAAAAAATTTTTTGTTCTGTTTGTTATTTTGCAAAAGAAAATAGTATTTACAGGTGGCTTCTTTTAAAATATAAAATATAAAGCAGGAATGTATATGAAATGTCAGATTTTATTGTATTTGCAGAGTATTAGCTTTGAAATTGAATAAAGAAAGCTGTTTGTAGTTTTAAAATGCCTTATTGGTATCAATTAGAAATTTCTTCTATTTTTTGATGTATTTAGAGCTTTTTGAGAATAGAATTTTAAATGGCAGGATTTTACAGTGTTTACATGCAAGTGCATTTTATAAGTGTTCTATATGTGTAAAATAGTATTTCCAACTGGAAAGTGTTGGCCGGCGCCGAAGGCCTGGCCCTTTTCTGGTTCCCATGATGTTGCCCACACTGCTAGACTACAGTTTAGTGTTGCTTTGTATCATGAGGCCAAGAAATTCCATGTTGTTTGTAAATAGAATAATTGAAAAAGCAATAAACATTTATTGAACAAAAGAAACTTTGTTTGGCCCAGAGTTTATGTTGAACCAGATTATTCATAGAAATTTAAATTTCTTTAGATTCATTTCTGTTAATCATTGATTATTAATAATCACATCCATCATTAATAGTTGCTTTAATGCTTGCATCTGAGAGAATACTAATGCTTAATAGCAGTCAGATACTGATAGCTGCACTGACTGTTTCAGAATTCTGTATACCAAACCTATTCATTGATGTTGTTTTCCAGTTTCCTTCATTGACTGCTACTAACTATTAGTTGTTAGTTGTATTTTATTTCTATTTTCCTGTTAACAATGTTTTTTGTTTTTTTTTGTGGGAGTGGGCTCTCCTTCATTTGTTCAAATCATGATATGGAATTGTCATGATTTTTATTGTATTCTGTAGATGATGTCAATCAGTTTGTCAGAATTAAACATGCTTTTTTTTTTTTATTAGTTGTGATTAGTTTTTCATGTTGTCATTAAGCCGTCACTAGCTGAAACTAATCTCTTCTCTATCTTTTCTTTTCTTTTTTTTTTTTGTTTTTTGTTTCTAACCACCCAGCCGCCACCGGCAACTAACCTATGACCTTCTGACCTCTGAACTCTTCACCCAATGATGACCTGACCATGCCTGCCTGCTGATCAGTTAACTGGTAATCGCCTTTGCTTGCCTGTCGTCAGTGCAGCGAGCTGAGGCACTTGTCCGTTCGTCTTACCATCTAACCAAACAAAAGACAAAGAAATCGCTGTCCTCCAACTCAGCTTCTGTTTGTTTTGTTTTTCCTTTTTCTGTTTGGGTGAAAGTGGTTCTAGAACCTGCACTGAATAGTAGTAAAGCAATAAGGCCCAATTCATCCCACAGCACTGATCATCTTTTAGTGTCCCACCCTAAGCGAACGGTAAGAAGGCCTCACTTCAGAAGGGGAGACAGATGGCCCCTAACTACTCAGTGACAGAGGCAGTCACTGTGAGACACTAGGAACCTCTCTCCATGGCGAGCCGAAGCTCTGGATATACTGTGTGCTGATGCATCATGCATGAACCTTTGGTCAGGGATGTCATTGGTGAAGCGATGTCAAAAAGTATTCAAAATTTGATATGCTCTTTAGTCACTACAGTGCCCTCAAAGGGCAGAAGTTGCAGCCTTTTTTATATTGCCTGCCAAAATTTGAAGTACTAGAAGTGTGCCATGAGAGAAAAACTTAACAAGGAATTTTGGAAAGTATTGCAAAGAACAAAACTGCAACACTATTTTTAAAAAGATAAATATCTGAGTTAAAATTACTGAACCTTTATTTTACACCTCCTTTAAAAAATATATGAGAACAAGGTACATGCATTATGTGTCACATTACTGGGCAAACTGTTCAAATATTTTTTTTAAACCTCCCTGTATAGAAAAAAATCATTAAGGATGTAAAAGCCATGCTTGCCTATTTGCTGTATACATGTAATGAAATTGTAGATAAAGTGTAGTGCATTGAAACAAATGAACAAAAAAAGTAGATACTTTTACTATACAAGGGTGCTGGTGCAGAAAAATATATATATTTTTGGAAATGTAGCATTTTATACTTTCAAGTGTTATAAAAAAAAAGAAAAAGAACAAAGAAACCCTTTATTTCATTAAATGATTTTTTCTGGTGGTTGTCAAGAAACAAAAGACCAAAAGAGCCTTTTTGTCTTTCTTTTTTATTTTTTAAGTATTGGAATAAGTCTAAAGAAAAGAAAGTGCCTTATTTTCCTTCATGGTCATTTAGTCAAGTGTCTTGTAAGATCAGCTCCTCCCTCAGAATACAAGTCAATGCCTGTCACTCAGTCGCCCAGTATGTGAAAGAAGATGTGAGGGGAGACACATGAGTTGATGGTTTGAATTAAATGATTTTTGCCACATTACCTTGATATCAATTTGCCAAATCTGATACTGTGAAAAAATTTGATAACTTTTCTAATTCCTAACAAGTAAGTTTAAAAGCATCCTTTTAAAATAATAATCGAGTGCTTTTGGTAATTGGTATAGTTAATGTTAGCCCAGAGGATTCTGAAATAAAAATTATGTGTGATCAGAACACCATTTCATAGACAAAATTAGAACTTTTATTTGGTGGGCGTGTTGTTGGACTTTTTCCTTATTAGTCGGTGGTAATAGTATACACAGCAGTCTTTTTCACAAAAATGAATCTGTGATTTTCATTCTGGATAACAGTGTTTCTAAATGACCCCAATTTAAATCAGACTCATTTCTACCAAACCAGATCACTTGTGTAGTCCATCTCTGCTGGTTTCAGTGGCCTAAGCCACCACC
>SJYV01049400.1:0-13870 GCA_006410875.1 Neotragus pygmaeus | reverse complement strand
ACTTTCTGCCATAAGGGTGGTGTCATCTGCGTATCTGAGGTTATTGATATTTCTCCTGGCAATCATGATTCCAGCTTGCTCTTCCTCCAGCCCAGTGTTTCTCATGATGTACTCTGAAAATTTAAGCTCTGTCATAAATAGTTTAAAACTTTTAACTGAACTATGGAATTGTGTAAATTTACTCTTCCATGTTTTAATTCTACAAGTTGTAAATTTCTGAGTTATTAAAATTAACATGACTAGTTTCATTTTCACTTTCTGTTTTCTGGTAGGATTATAGTGATATGCCAGAATTAGTTCAGACCTACTAATAAAATTAAGCAATATCTACACAAAAGCACCCATTCCTTTATTTAACTTGCAATTAATTAGTCTTCAATTAAATTGATAAGGCAGGGAATACCACTATTCAGAAACATTTCCTTGAAAAAAATCACAAATTGATAGAAAACATCTCAGAGAGAAAATTTCCCCAAATTTCAGGTCTGACATAATTTGAAGGGGAAATATAATATTGATTGACATTTTTATGTTACAAGTACAGAATAGGAAAAACAAAAAGAGAATTTTAAATTTTGATAAAAAGTTAGTTTCAGGTAAAACATAAGAACAACTCAGAGAGTGAGATAGGCTTGCTTTTGTAACCAAAACTCCTTAACTCATGTCAACTGTAAATGATTAATTTTACATCCTGCATTTTATGAAATGAAATGAAAATAACTCTGTGATCTAGTCACTGTGTACTAAAACACCCTGTTTTATTTTTTTCATAGCACTCATCACTATCTGAAATTATCTCTGTGATATCTTTACCTATTAATTAGCAACTGACTTGCTCAGCTATGTTTAGAGATTACCAGCACCTAGCACATTAACTGAAAATAGGTTCTCAAAAGTATTATAACTTTAAAATTATAATTTAAAAAATTAGGGGGAGACTTCTGTTAGATTTCTGTTCTCTAGATCTCTATAAATCTCTGTTTTACAGATTCCATTTTTATTTTTTTTTAAACTTCTCTCTTATTCTTGCTGTCTACTTGGGAAGAAAGAAAAGCATTTTGNTCTATTTCTCACTTCCACTGTATAATCATAAGGGATTTGATTTAGGTCATACCTAAATGGTCTAGCGGTTAAATCTTAAACAGCCTTACTTATGGTTTCAGTGGAAGGTTTTGCCTCAGGGAATGAAAAATAGCCCCACTCTATGCCAGAAATTTGTTAATGCAGCTCTAGAAGATACTAGGATTAAATATGAACAGATATATATGATTCACTATATGGATGATGTTTTAATTGCTCATNCAGCCTTACTTATGGTTTCAGTGGAAGGTTTTGCCTCAGGGAATGAAAAATAGCCCCACTCTATGCCAGAAATTTGTTAATGCAGCTCTAGAAGATACTAGGATTAAATATGAACAGATATATATGATTCACTATATGGATGATGTTTTAATTGCTCATCCTGATAGAGCTCATTTGCAAACTCTCCTCCAAGATCTAACCCAGGCATTGACAGATAGAGGTCTAAAAATTGCCCCAGAAAAAATTTAAATCAATCCGCCCATAACTTATTTAGGAAGAGTCATAAATTCAGAAACAGTGACTTATGCCCTGTTGCAATTGAGAAAAGAACATCTTATTACTTTGAATGATTATCAAAAACTCTTAGATGATATTAATTGGATTAGACCATATTTAAAATTAACCACAGCCGAATTGAAACCTCTTTTTAACATTTTATGAGGGGATCCTGATCCAACTTCTAAAACACAATTAACATCTGAGGCTCAGGAAGCCGTAGGCAAAGTAGAAGCAGCCTTAAAGAATAGTTATATAAAAAGAATTGATTTGATGATGATGTGGCAGTTCCTTTGTCTAGCCTACAGGAGTTCTGTGGCAAAGGGGTCTTTAGAATGGATCCATCTTCCCGCCCAAGCTAAAAAAGTTGTGGCTTCTTATCCTGGTCTAATTGCCACAGTAATACTAAAAGGAAGGAAACGGAGTATTGAATTGTTGGGTAAAGAGCCATCAGAGATTGTAATTCCATATAATAAGGAGCAGCTTGATGCTCTTCTAATGTTTGATGAAAGACTGGCAGATTGCTATAGGGAATTATTGTGGTCAAATTTTGTATCATTTACCCTCGCATGTTTTGCTAAATTTTATGTCTAAGCATCCAGTTATTTTTCCTGTTAGATGTAAACAGTTCCCTATTCCAGATGCTCAGGTAGCCTTTACTCATGGGTCAGCAAACGGTAAAGCCTCTATAGTCACAAGAGATCATCAGAAAGTTTTGGAAACACAAGAAACTTCAGCTCAAAGAGCTGAAATCACAGCTGTTATAAAGGCTTTTGTTATGTTTGCAGAGGAGGAATTTAATCTTTATTCTGACTCTCAGTTGCTGGGAGCCAGCGTGAGGAATCCCACCCATGATAAGGTCATGTGGAAGGAAGCCTGACATATGCAAGGACGTGATCAAGATTCAGGGGTTCCCCCTGGAATTTCCTGAGCATCCACCGCCCCCCCCCCTCCAAAAGAAGAATCTGCTGGCCTTTGTACTCTGCTTTTCCACTCTTCTGATATTCTCTGGGAAAAAGTCAAATCAGGACTTTAGTATTCTGCATTTCAAAGGGATGTTTCAGTTAAACCCCCTCTTATAGCTCTCTAGCTTGCCTAACAGGTTCCCCAGACTTCTTACAGCTTGTGAATTGCTTACAGCCCCCCAACTGCAAGAGGCACAAAGCTTAAAAGCATCTTAAAGATACAAAGCCTTTTCTAAAGCGTTAAAAATCATATTGGTGATGGATTTTCACTGTTGACTCAATGATTGCTGCCTGGCCTCCATATTCTTTATCTTTTAGGCGCCTGGGAGGATGTTAATCAATATAAATGGGATATGGAAAAAGATATATAGTAGTTCTGATGTTAGCAACACTAGACTTTTGAGTTAATTGCTTCTCTTTTGTTCTAAATCACTGTACTCCCTTTACTTGTTATAAGTTGTTGTATCTTTGCTATGTAAGAATGTAACTTTATTTAGTGCTTTTCTGAGAATGGCACCAGACTTTGGGAACATCAACACAAATAAGTCTTCTGATTGAAAACCCTTATCAGAAAAAGGCTGTAAAATGTTAATTGGTCCTTTTGGCTGGAAGAAGATGTAAATCACCTAAGACTTGTGTATACAACTAGGTATGCAGAGAGAAAAGCCTGGTTTTGATAAGAGTCTGGGCTGCTAACACTGCATAATTTTATATTACCCATTGATCTCTATGTACAATCAAAAAGGTATAAAAGACCTTTCCAGACAATAGGAGTTGAAGCTAGTCACTGGACTAGTTTCCCCCGTGTCTCTCTCTCTTTCTCCCTCCCTCTCCTCTTCACTTAATTTCAAGCTGAATTCCCATCTGGACCGGGGCGGCTCGCCATGTTTACTTACTTGTCCTGGCTTCTACGATCCGTAAGAGAGAGAGCCCAAGGCAGGGCACTTTCCGATATTCAAATAGACGCCAGTGGCCCCATGTAGATGGTGCAAGTTCCTTGTCTGGAACTTTATTGGTCTTCCCCGTAAGCCAAGTTATTCAGCCTTCTTTCTCCACTTAATTTTCTTACTACACTATTTCTTCCTAATCTAATCTTATATTTCTATATTAACAAACAAGTCTTTCTTTGCCAGTGCCGTCCCCGCTTCGAATTCCCTGAACCCACTGGGGCTGGACCCCAGCACTCAGTATATGGTCAGGCTGTTTCCACACATTGAGACTGCAGTTTTGCCCGAAAACAAAACTGCTATCTTTCATTTGTTAACTAGACTGCAGCAGCAAATTTGGAAAAGAAATCAGGCATTCTTTATTGGCCACAGTCGGGCTCATTCCTCTCTGCCTGGCCCTTTAAATGCTCTTAATGATTTGGTAGATTCGCTAACCAGAATTTTAGTGTCTTCTGTTTTCAAAGAAGCCCGAGCTTCTCACTCATTTCATCATCAGAATGCCACTGCCTTACGATACCAATTTCAAATTCCTCGAGTATCTGCCCCAGAGATTGTTCGTTCTTGTTTACATTGTCCTACTACCGTGAATACTTTGCCTCTGGGAGTTAATCCTCGCGGTCTCAAACCTAATGCCCTCTGGCAAATGGATGTAACTCATGTTTCTTCATTTGGAAAATTGTCTTTTGTTCATGTAACTGTGGATACCTTTTCTCATGTTATTATTGCTACTGCTCGTACAGGGGAAGCAGTTAAATATGTAATATAACATATTTTTACATGTTTTTCATATCTGGGCTTGCCAAAAGCTTTAAAAACTGATAATGCCCCCTGCTTACACCTCTAAATCTTTTCAGCAATTTTGTACAAAATTTCAAATTAAACTAAGCATTGGCATCCCTTATAATCCGCAGGGACAAGCCATCGTGAAAAGAGCACATCAAACACTAAAAATCCATATTCAAAAACTAAAAGAAGGGGAATTTAAGTATAGTTCCCCCCATCAGATTTTGCAACATGCATTTGTATAATAAATAACTTAAATGCTGGTTCATCCAGAAACACTGCAATGCTTCGCCATTGGTGCCTGGAACAATAGAATACAAAACCGTTAGTAAAATGGAGGGACCTCCTCTCCAGACAATGGAAAGGTCCCGACCCCTTATTAATCAGCTGGCGAGGGTATGCTTGTATTTTTCCACAGGACGCAGACTCTCCGATCTGGGTTCCAGACAGACTGATTCACCATGTCTCAGCTCCCTGGATACCAGACTCCCCTGCCACCACAATCTCTAAAGAGGAAGAAGCCTCCTCTTCCCCCGTTCCCTCTGCCACCACGGGAAGCACCACTGACCCCGGGACAGCTGACATTGGAGATCCTGGATGAGCAAGGAATGCAGACACCCACCAGAAGGATGTCACGACTTCAGATATGGGATATTGCTCCCCCTAATTCTTTGCCTCGCAGGAGACCATCAGGACGCCTAGCTCAGTCAACACAACTAGCCTCCACACCCACCTGGGGACAGATTAATGCACTTTTTCACCAGGCACAGGGGATAGTTTTCCTACAGGGGTCTTCAGTTTCTCCTGAAAAGGTGTTTATTGCCATCCTTGCTTTGCTCTCTTGCCAGGTAAGCGCCTCTCCCATTCCAACCAAATATTGGGAGTTTCTACTGGATCCTCCAACTTTCCAAGTTGTTACTTGGAACAGTGACCCCATACGGGTTAATACAGACCAGCCTCACCTTTTGGGAGGATCTTATACTTCCTATATAAAAGACCAATACCTTATTAATTTTAATTATACCGTTAAGAGACTACTGCTGCTAAGTCACTTCAGTCATGTCTGACTCTGTGCGACCCCATAGATGGCGGCCCACCAGGCTCCCCCGATCCTTGGATTCTCCAGGCAAGAACACCAGAGTGGGTTGCCATTTCCTTCACCAATGCATGACAGTGAAAAGTGAAAGTGAAATTGCTCAGTCGTGTCTGACTCTTAGCAACCCCATGGACTGCAGCCCACCAGGCTCCCCCAACCATGGAACTCTCCAGGCAAGAGTATTGGAGTGGGGTGCCATTGCCTTCTAGCAGATGATTTTCCTGTTTGCTTTAATTTTCCTTCTGGCCATACAGGAAACTTCGTTACCAAGAAAGGTTGCGTTGGAACCTCTACAAAAGCAGTTATGACAGATTCCCCAACCTCTAAATTTGCATCTAAAGGGGATTGGTCTGTTTGGATATTACAAGCTCATATGCCTGGGATCCTTGACCCCTATAAGTCCTTGTCTCTCAAAGCTCCACCGGAATATCCAAATTGTGACAATGTTGTTCCCTCAAATGTCATATGGAAAACTATAGATGATCATTCAGGATATCCGACTTGGAAATCTTGTACTTATAATTCGATAATTGATCACAGAATACCAGGAGGAAGAAATTGTACAATTCAGGACTGGAGCAACCCAAATCCAGGTCAGTACCCTGTGTCCGACAATGACTTTATCAATAAATTGGACAATTAGAAAGAATATTCAGTTCCTTGGCTGTTAGTCACCACTAGATGGCATCATAACCTATGCTGTCCTATGCGGCTAAAGGTAAAACCTTTCGGCAGCCAGAAATTTGGCAGGCCCTTGCTGCTACCACCCCTGTTATTTTAACCCGACCAGAAAATAACTCTATTTACTCTGTTTTAGCTTGTCTACCCTCTCCTAATGTTTTTCTTTTCACTAACGACTCTGGAAGACTTAATATATGATTGAATGATACAGGTGAACCCAATGTAGTGTCTTGTGAACAATGTATGCTTTCATCTTGTTTAACTCTTCAATATAATGTTTGCTCTTTCATGGTTTTAAAACGTCCACCCTATCTCATGGTACCTGTAACTGTAACCACATATTTGTATGATAACCATGGCTTTGCTGTGCTGCAACAGCTACAAGATTTAATGCAGACATGACAGTTTGTGGGCTTACTTATTTTGGGAATATCAGCTTTGATAACTGCAATTACTTCTGTTACTGTGGTGGCATTATCATTGTCTCAACAAGTGCATATCGCCCAATATGTTGATACTGTATCCAGAAATGTTTCTTTAACACTGGCAACAGAGGAAGTTATAGATAGGAAACTAGAAATCAGGGTTGATGCCCTAGAAGAAGCAATAATGCATATTGGGACTGAATTACAGAGTCCGAAAGTAAAATGGCTTTTTCATGTCATGCTGACTACTGGTGGATATGTGTTACGTCCCTGAAAGTAAATGAGACAGATTTTGAATGGGAAAGAATAAAAAGTCACATTTTAGGTGTTTGGAAGAGCTCAGATATTATTTTAGACTTAGGGAAACTTCATAATCAGATTCAGACCTTGGAACACTCCCAATTAGATTTTACTGCTACAGGAGAAGCCAATGACTTTTTCCACATTTTCTCTAACTTCATTTCTGGAAAGACTGTTCTGTCTACTGTTTCTAGTTATGTTGCTCTGGGTGCTATAATCGTACTCCTGATAATCTTTCTTCTTTGTATTGTCAGGATTCTTTGGCAGAGCATTTGGAATCTTGTGACTGAACTGCACCTGACTTTTTTAAAAAATAAAAAAGGGGGAGATGCCAGGAGCCAGCGTGGGGAATCCCACCCGTGACAAGGTCATGTGGCAGAGGCCTGATGGGCAAGGTGAATCAGACCTCAGGATTTCCCCCTGGTATTTCCTGAGCATGTACCCCCAAATAAGAATCTGACTGCCTTATTATTGTACTTTTCAACTCTTCTGACATTCTCTGGAAAAAGTTAACTCAGAGCTTTAGTTTTCTGCATTTGAAACGGATGTTTCAGTTCAACCCCCCTCTGATAACTCTCTAGCTTGCCTAACAGGTTCCCCTGGACTTTTTACAGCTTGTGGATTGCTTACAGCCCCCCACCGTGAGAGGTACAAAGCTTAAAAACATCTTAAAGATACAGAGCCATTTCTAAAGAGCTAAAAGTCATATTGGTGATGGGTTTTCACTGTTGACTCAATGATTGCTGCCATGCCTCCATATTCTTTATCTTTTAGGCACCTTGGAGGATATTAATCAATGTAATAGGGATATAGAAAAGGGTATATAATACTTTTGATGTTAGCAACACTAGACTTTTGAGTTAATTACTTTTATTTTGTTATAAATCACTGTACTCCTTTTACTTGTTATAAATTGCTGTATCTTTGATATGCAAGAATGTAACTTTATTTAGTGTTTTTCTGAGAGTAGTACCAGATTTTGAGAAGAACAACACATATAAGTCTTCTAGTTGACAAACCCTTATCAGAAAAAAGGCTGTATAATGTTAATTGGCTCTTTTGGCCAGAAGATGACGTAAATCACTTAAGACTTGCGTATATGACTAGGTATGCAGAGAGAAAAGCCTGGTTTTTATAAGAGTCTGGGCTGCTAATGCTGTATAACTTTGTGTTACCCATTGATTTCCATGTATTATCAAAAGTATAAAAGGCCTTATGAACAATAAAGGATGGACCAGTTTCTTGGACTAGTCTCTTGGCCTAGTTTCTTGGGAATCTAGCTCCCCCCGTCTCTTTCTCTCTCTCTTTTTCTTCCTCTCCCTCCCTCTCCTTTTCTGGCTGAATTCCCATCTGGAGCTGGGAGGCTCATCACATCTACTTACTTGCCCTGGCTTCTAAGACCCATGCGAAAGGGAGCCTAAGGTGGGGCAACCTTCGATATTCAAGTGGGCGCCGGTGGCCTAACGTAGTTGGTGCAAACTTCTTGTCTTGAAGTTTTATTGGTTTTCCCCATAAGCCAAGTTGTTGTTTAGTCACTCAGTCATGTCTGACTCTTTGCGACCCATGAATCACAGCACGTCAGGCCTCCCTGCCCATCACCAACTCCCGGAGTTCACTAAGACTCACGTCCATCAAGTCAGTGATGCCATCCAGCCATCTCATCCTTGGTCATCCCCTTCTCCTCCTGCCCCCAATTCCTGCTAGCATCAAAGTCTTTTCCAATGAGTCAGCTCTTCTCATGAGGTGGCCAAAATATTGGAGTTTCAGCTTTAGCATCATTCCTTCCCTAGAAATCCCAGGGCTGATCTCCTTTAGAATGGACTGGTTGGATCTCCTTGCAGTCCAAGGGACTCTCAAGAATCTTCTCTAACACCACCATTCAGAAGCATCAATTCTTCGGTGCTCAGCCTTCTTCACAGTCCAACTTTCACATCCATACATGATTATTGTAAAAACCATAGTTGAGTTTTATTTCACTTTAAAAGGAAAATAATACATTTCTAGTATGTTCCATTAATCCTTGCAGGAGGCAAGCAAACGAACCTGTGTATAAATCTAACTGCCAGGTTACCTGTTTAGCTGACTAGAAGTCTTTCATTATTTATCTTTCACCACATTTATTATTGTTCACCAGACTACATCACTAGGAAATATTTTTTGTTTTTCTGAGCCACAATATTTTCATTCCCTTTATACATATAAACTTTAATAATAAGAATTATAAGTTTTTATTTGTGTTTATGGATATGGATTGTATCCTGGAATAATGTTCTAAGACACAAATTGAGGCTGAGATTTTATAATTTTATAGTTTATAAAATGCCTGTTACAGGACTGAGTACATAGTGGGTCTGCAATGGGAAAATTTTTCCAGGGTAGTTGCACAGAAAAGAATAAGTACTATGCACAGCAGCTGTGCTCACAGCTGAGCATGGCTGACAATTCCTGGGCTACATGGGCGATAGGGAACATTGGCCCCAGGCCTGCTGACAAATACAGTGTGGGAGGTGTAGTGAAAAGCTACAGGTGTGGAGGAGTGTGGGGAAGAAGGAACAAGTGTGCATCAGAAATTGGATTCATCTTTGGTGAAGATTTCCCTTTCAACGATGGACTATTCAAACTTTGTCATCATAGACATAGGGAACAAATCCTGACTTTTGGAAAAAGCGTTTTCAGTTAGAACATATGTGCTCTATGATTTGTATGTTAAATTGAAACATACGTTCAGGGAATCAGGAATTAATCACATGTTTAGGAATGTAAAGGAACACCTGAATAAAAAGAGTGGGGGAATATGTGAATGACATAGTTATACATGTACAGGAAATCTTGAAGCATTATATGTGTTCTTGGCATATAAAGTTATAAAACCTGAGTGAAAATAACAAGAGTGTTTAATTTCAACTCCTAATGAGATATGGAAGTTTTAGAGAATTCTATGTGGCATGAACTTCCCTTTATACTGAGTGCCATTTCAGGTTTCAGTAAGAATTTAGGAAGTAGCTTTGAAAAGAATGAATTTTCATGTCAGAAAAAGACAGTAAAGGCATTTTGGAAGAAAAGAGGCTAATTAAAAAAAAAAAAAGGATTCATGCACTCTTTTTCCCCATAAGTACTCTCATTCTATGCTTGGGTCAGGAAGATCCCCTGGAGGAGGGCATGACAACCCATCCAGTGTTCTTGCCCAGAGAATCTCATGGACAGAGGAACCTGACAGGCTAGAGTGCATGGAGTCACAAAAATGGCCAACAAGACTGAGCGAATAACACTATATTTCATTCAAATTTTGCTTCAGATTTATCTGAATCAACTTTTATATTTTATCCACAGGAACTGAGGAAACCAGATTGCTGAAGTCACTTTCATTCTCTTGGGCTTCTCAGAATATCCCAAACTCCAGATACCCCTCGTCCTGTTACTCTTAACCATCTACTCCATTGCTGTGCTGGAGAACCTGGGCATAATCCTAATTATCAAGATAAATCCCAACGCCACATCCCTGTGTACTACTTCCTCAGACATTTGTCCTTTCTTGATCTCTGTTACTCAACAGCAGTCACACTCAAGCTACTAGAAAACTTGATTGTGGAAGGTAAAACCATCTCCTTCACAGGATGCCTCATGCAGCTCTGTGCCTGTGTATTTGTGGTGACAGAGACGTTCCTTTTGGCAGCAATGGCATATGACCGATTTGTGGCCGTTTGCAACCCTCTTCTCTACACCGCTGTGATGTCTCCGAAGTTTTGTTCCTTATTGGTGGGTGCATAATACACTTAGGGTACAGTCTGTTCCCTGACTCTTACAGACTTTTTATCCCAACTGTCCTTTAGAGGAAATAATATCATAAATAACTCTGTCTGTGAGCGCGCAGCCATAGTTGCTGTTTTCTGCTCTGACCCCTACATTAGCCAGGAGATCATTTTCGTCTCTGCCACATTTAATGAAATAAGCAGCCTGATGATTATTCTCACCTCCTATGTTTACATTTTTATCACTGTCTGAAGCTTCCTTCAACTGGGGGGGCCACAAAGCCTTCTCCGCCTGTGCCTCCCACCTGACCGCCGTTACCGTCTTTCGTGGAACCATCCTTTTCCTTTACTGTGTTCCTGACTCCAGAAGTTCATGGCTCATGGTCAACATGGCCTGTCTTTTACACAGTGGTCATCCCCATGCTGAACCCCGTGACCTACAGCCTCAGGAACAAAGATGAAAGAGTCGGTGAAGAAATTAAGGAATATTAAATTGTTCTGTGATAAAATGCCAAGCTAGAAAGATTTTTTGAGAGTAAGAGTTTCTCAATAGCAAATCGAATCATGAACCTATTTTAACCTTGCAATTGACAGGCCAATTTCTGTTCACTCTTTTATTTTACTAAAGTAACTTTAAAATTACAAATAAAAATAGAAATAAAGGACTACTTAAACTAAAATTTTCATACAAATATTGAATTGTAATTGTTTGTGTGTATAATATCTGACTTTGTATTTATTCTGGTTAAATACCAGTTTAATTCAAGTCATGTGAACTTTAGGACTTTTAAAAGGATCTGAAGAATTATAGCCTACAATAAGGAAGTTTACGTCTTAATATAAAAGTAGTACATTAAGAGCTGCTCAGCGTAAAACTCTAAGTATCTTAAAACTGTATTAATTCCATAAGAAACACTTTGGCTTTGGAAGATTCCCAGGAAAATAAAGACAAATTTGAAATATATCTAACTTAAATAGTTCATAATATGGTATAGTTTAAATATAATTGATAATATAACCAGATATAAAATATTTTCTATGTGCTAGTGCAAGAAAATAATATAAATATTGGAGATATAATATATATCACTTAAGTTTTTCCACTTACATCATTGTGGCTATACATTTAAATTTTATTTATCTATTTTACTAGGAATTTTACTTAGGTAATTGTTGATTCATTTTAAGTTACAGTATCTTTAAACCATCTCTCCCATGATAGTATAACAACCAACAAATTGATTAAGATTTAGTGTACAGATTTCAGTAAAGCATTAGCTATTTATTGATGAAAAAGAAAGATTTATGAACTCCAGTAGGTTTCAACAATAGCTGTCTTTGAAATAGTGAGTTTACTGAAGCAACTCTGCTGATAGGAGGCAAGTCACTTGAGCTTCAAGGCTGAGCTACTGGGACCAACTAATCTCCAGTCTACAGACCTGTATGTATGTCATGCTCCTTGGACCATTCTTATGTTGGAAGCAATCAAGTCCCTGTTTGGGTCTCATCTATTAACTTTTTACAGGTCAAAGTTAAAAAAAAAAAAGAAAGAAAATGGCTAAACTCAAAAGGCAAGGTTTGAAACTTTTTGTTTCTTGTCGAGCTGTTAAGTTTTAGGTCAAGGGTATAGGGTGGCAGGAAGAAGTTGGCTCAATATTTGTGCATGTGTGATGCGTGACTTCTCAGTCAGGTCTGACATTGTGATGCCATGGGCTGTAACCCCTGGGGCTCCTCTGTGCATGGAATTTTCCAGGCAAGGATACTGGAGTGGGTCGCCATTTCCTCCTCCAGGGGAACTTCCCAGTGCAGGAATCAAATCCAGGCCTCTCAGGGGATGAACTAGAGTCTCTGGCTCTCCTTCACTGGCAGGCAGATTCTTTACCACTAGCACCACCTAGAAAGCCCTGGCTCAATATTCACCAAAGATTAATTAAAACATTTACCTCATCAAAGATATCCAACCTTGATAATTCCAGGTAATTCTATATCAAATAACAGATAATCCATGACTATGACTGATTTTACCAAAGGTTTTAATAATTGATAGGTCATTGGCTTGCTTTAAGCAAATGGCTGATTCAGACTAAATATAAGAACTTGCCTTTCCTATTTGTGTCTTACTAATCATTATTAAGGTTTATAAGCAGAGAGCAAGGAGGGGCCATATGTTGTAGTTATAATTCAACATATTAAATACTGTTTATTTTCTCCCATGATTTAGAGTTTTCCATGAAAATCAAATATTTACCATAATGCTGAAGGCAATGGCAGCCCCCTCTGTACTCTTGCCTGGAAAATGCTGTGGACGGAGGAGCCTGGTAGGCTGCAGTCCATGAGGTCTCTAAGAGTCGGACAGGGCTGAGCGACTTCACTTTCACTTTCACTTTCCACTAAATCATATATCTTTTATTGTTTAGGGATATACAACAAAATTCCCGACCCTCTTTATGTATGGCGATAGTGGTAAGAATTTAACTTTTGTTTGTCATGCGAGGGTCATAGCCGAATGTTTCTACCCGGAAGAGGGAACCCCACCTGGTGTTCTGTGATGACCTTACGAATGCAGTGAGGAGAGGGAGGGAGCCTAGGATAGGAGTGGGTAGCCCTTCTCTTCTCCAGGTGATTATTCCCTATCCAGGGATCAAATCCACATCTCCGGAATTGTAGGTAGATTCTTTACCATCTGAGCCACCAGGGAAGCCCTTACAAAAGGGAAATTCAGAATCAAACAGTGTAAAAAGTTTAAAATGTAAAATCTACTAGATTTAGTAGGAAATTAATAAAAGAGCTCTTGATTCAAGTTTGCAAAAATACAGTTTCTTGATCTGTGATACCTGTCTCCATTCTTTCATATTCTACTAACCATAGCATCCTCCACTCTTAAATATGGTATATTTCCAGTGTGATCATTACTGTGCAATATCATGATTAATTTTTTCAATACTTAAAAAAATGAATTTCTTAGTATAACCTTCTAGTGAGCTTTATGTTTTCCCAAAAAATTCAAGTGGTAATTTTGGGGGAGACTTTCAAAGATGAATATTTGGACAATATATTTAGCCTAAACACAGAACAAGCATCATGTGAATAAAAAAATGGATTCCAATAATCAGTGGTCTGTCATAAATATTAAGGTTTATAAATTACCCTTTGTGGATACTGTAATGTAATGTTCACTGAACCAAATGTCTTACAAAGTTGAGTGTCTGGTGAAGAATACGGTCATGAAAGTTGTGGTGACCACAGGAAATGGGGTAAAATGAGGTGTGGGTTCTTCTGATTGTGCTGGGGAACTTACAGTAGGAAACTACAAAATTCTGGGCATCAACACTTTGGCAAAATTTAC
>SJYV01049398.1:0-12147 GCA_006410875.1 Neotragus pygmaeus | reverse complement strand
TGGGATCACAAAAGATTCGGACACAACTTGGTGACTAACTAGCAAACAACTTGTATTAATGCCTCATAATACTGAGTCCCTTCCCAGAAGATTTCAAAATAAGAGAACTGGATGAGAAAAGCAGTTGCTACATATACATAGCCTAGGATGTGCTTGTCACCATGCTGTGTCCTCTTATGCATTTTCCTCTTTCCTGCCAATTGTCATTGTAATATTATTCCATTTATTGAGAGAATCGTTAGAAAGAACCAATTGCCTATTAGGACAGTAAGGAGCTGTATGTGAATACCTGCTGGTTAAAGCTGAGCAGAAGATGGCAGGCATGGGCTGATGATCCTCTGGCCTGGGAAGAAGATGACTGGAGAAAATTGAGTCCAGTAGTTGGAACAGGTGGCAACCTGGCAGGTAGGACCATTGGCTTGAGAACCACTTCCTTCATCCTGAAACATCTCCTTTGGTCTCTGCCTTTCACACTCCTGGTTCTCCTCACAGCTTTCCAACTCCAGTCTCTTCAGTTTTGCAATCTCTCTAATTCTTTTCCAGTAGCTTATCCAGTGGAGAAGGAAACGACAAGTCACTCTAGTATTCTTGCCTGGACAATTCCATGGACAGAGGAGCTTGACAGGCTACAGTCCATGGGGTCGCAGAGTCAGACATGACTGAATGACTAAGCACAGCCTGTCCAGAGAGAACTGAGCTCTACCGGTTTTATCAGGTGGTGATTATTATATAACAAGTCACTCCCAAATTTAGCGGCATTAAACAGCAATCATTGATTTAGCTCACGAGTCTGTGGGTCAGCTGAGCAGCTCTGCCGATCTGGGTCAGGCTCTGCTGATCTTGGCTAGACTCCCCATCTACCTGCAGTCAGCCGTTGGGAGCTGGCTCGGGTAGAGTGGCCCCAATTGGCATGACTTGTCTTTGCGCCTCTATCCTTTAGCAGGTGGTGGCAGCCTTCCAGGAGAACCAGCAGGGTGAGCAAGGCTTTCTAGAACCTAGACTTTGATCTTGTATTTCTGCTAAAGTGTCATTTCTGCAGCATTTTACTGAATGAAGCAAGCCACGAGGGCAGTCCAAATTCAAAGAGTGTGGAAATAGATGCTTTCTCTCCATGGAAGGAGATGTACAGTCAGAGTGCAAAGGGTTGGAGTGAAAGGAGTGGAGAATGGAGACCATTTTTCCAAATGTTCTGTCACACTTGGATGCTGCCTTTGGTTGTTCACATATCTCCCCAGGTGAATCCAACCCATGTCATGATGTCATCATACATCCAACCCATACCTCATGATGTCATCATATATTGTCTTCTATAAAATTTGATTTGTCTTCTGTCAGATTGAAGATTGTGTTTTTGTCATTCCTTTTAAGGGACTGAAAATCCCCCAGCAGTGCATGGCACAATTTGGTGAAAGGCATGTGAATGAGGGGCAGTGGCAGAGGCTGCTCCTTGTCCACTCAAACCAATCCTTTCCTTCGTTTTTTTTTTTTTTTGCTATGCTGGGTCTTCATTGAAGTGCATGGGCTCTTTGTTGCAGTTCACAGGTTTGTCTAGTCGCAGTACGTCGGCTTAGTTGCCTCACAACATGAGGGATCTTAGTTCCTTGACCGGGGATCTGCATTCCTTGCATTGTAAGGCACATTCCTTACCACTTCTTTGGGGCCACCAAAGAAGTTCCCTCTTTTTAAAAATCCTTCTGTTCTTTACTAGTAGAACTGCTGCTTGATGGCAGGCATTTGTTTGAGACTATGTCTTCAGGCTTTCTTGCAACTTTGGTCAGGCCACGTAAACTACTTTTGGCCAATGGGATGTGGATAGAATAAAACATGCCAGGGGAGGGACCTGAGTTTTCCTGCGTTTTCTTCTCTTTCCTGGTGGTTGGAAGATGGTGGGAGCTGGAGCAGTTAACTTCAATCTGGAGACTGAAGTCACACGGAGGACGGCAGAGTCACACTGTAAGCACTGGACTCTCTACTTGGGAACTGCAAAATGAGGGGACTTTTCCACCGGTCCAGTAGTTAAGGTTGTGCTTCTACCGCAGGGTGCATGGGTTTAATCTTGGTGGGGGAACGAAAATCCCACATGCCACACAGCGTGGACCAAACAAAACAAAAAAAATTTACTGCAAAATGAGAAAATAAAAATCAACTCCAATCTTATTTAACCTTTATTTTTATGGGTGCTTTTGTTATGGCAGCTTAACCTGTGCCTTGACAAATATGGTGATGGGAGAGGGAAGCAGAATGATGGAGTGTAACAATGGCAAAGCCAGGCTGGGATATCTTTGTTTTTCTCTTCTCCTCCTTCTCCAAGGCACTTCCCCCTTTCTTTTTTTTGTTTCACATTTCTATATGGAGTGGCAGGAAATCTCTAAAAACCCTGGCCTTAGGAGAGGAAATTAGCAATCACACAGAGGTGAATGATACTATATTGGATATAAGAAAACCGCTCACGCCTATGCTCCCTGCTCGGCACCCTCCTCCTACCTGGACCATGAGCCCGGCAAAGCCCTGGCTCCAAGCTCATCACTGCGGAGAGCCTCAAAAAATGAAAGAAAGTGGAAAGATAGTATTGAGAGTTTTCTATGACCTTCATACAATTTCCTGTAATGTTAACATCTTACATAGTGATGGTACTTTTATCAAAATTAAGAAGTTAGCATCAGTATAGTAACAGTAGCTAAATTATAGACTTTATTCAATTTTTCCAATTTGTCTAATAATGATTTTCTGTTCCAGGATCTAGTCCAGGCTACCATGTTGCATTTAGTTGTCATAACTCCTTTGTCTCTTTGAATCTATGATAGCTTCTTGTTCTTTCCTTGTCTCTGCTGACATTGATACTTTAGGTCAAGTGTTTGGTAGATGATCCCTAAACTTGCATTTATCTGATGTTTCTTATGATTAGACTAAGAGTATAGGTGACTGGGAAGGATACACCAGAAGCACCATACCGGGTACACATTATCAGCATGACTTGTTTTCTTTATTTTTGCTGGTTGTATTAGCCTCAATTAGTTGGTCAAGGCTGTGTCTGCCAAGTTTCTCCCCTGCAAATTTCCAAGTTTTCCCTTTTCACACTCTATTTGTTAGAAGTCAGTCGATATTTTCAACCCATTGGATTCAAGGGGAGGACAATTAAGCGCTTTTGTGGAAGGAGGAGTATCAAAGATTTTGATGTAAAAACCACCACAGTAATTAATAAATATTTTTCAAAGGTACTTTGTAGTTCTGTGCTATTCTCTCACTAATTTTTAACATGCATCAGTGGATCTTACCTGCCATTATTATTGCTATGTTTTAGTGATGATTTTCTATTTTTCTCATTTATTCTACTTTACTAATTGGGCCTCATCTATCAGGAAGACTTGTCCTTATTTTCTTTCACTTATTTGCTTAAGGATTTATGTCTATCAAGTATGGATTTATGGATATTTGTTTTATTTTTGGAGAAGGCAATGGCAACCCACTCCAGTACTATTGCCGGGAAGGTCCCATGGATGGAGGAGCCTGGTAGGCTGCAATCCATGGGATCGCTAGGAGTCGGACATGACTTCACTTTCACTTTCATGCATTGGAGAAGGAAATGGCAACCCACTCCAGTGTTCTTGCCTGGAGTATCCCAGGAACGGGAGAGCCGGGTAGGCTGCCGTCTATGGGGTTGCACAGAGTCGGACACGACTGAAACGACTTAGCAGCAGCAGCATTTTGTTTTCAGCTTGTAATCCAACATCACTGCAGATGGTGACTGCAGCCATGAAATTAAAAGACACTTACTCCTTGGAAGAAAAGTAATGACCAACCTAGAGAGCATATTCAAAAGCAGAGACATTACTTTGCCAACAAAGGTCCGTCTAGTCAAGGCTATGGTTTTTCCAGTAGTCATGTATGGATGTGAGAGTTGGACTGTGAAGAAGGCTGAGTGCTGAAGAATTGATGCTTTTGAACTGTGGTGTTGGAGAAGACTCTTGAGAGTCCCTTGGACTGCAAGGAGATACAACCAATCCATTCTGAAGGAGCTCAACCCTGGGATTTCTTTGGAAGGAATGATGCTAAAGCTGAAACTCCAGTACTTTGGCCACCTCATGTGAAGAGTTGACTCATTGGAAAAGACTTTGATGCTGGGAGGGATTGGGGGCAGGAGGAGAAGGGGACGACAAAGGATGAGATGGCTGGATGGCATCACTGACTCAATGGGCATGAATCTGAGTGAACTCTGGGAGTTGGTGATGGACTGGGAGGCCTGGCGTGTTGCGATTCATGGGGTCGCAAAGAGTCGGACACGACTGAGTAACTGAACCAAAATGAACTGAATCCAACATAATTGTTATCTTATTGCTCAAATTGTTTGAGGTTTGTTTATTGGGAGCTCTTTGAGGTGTCTTTTTGATATGCCCTCATCCTTTTGTTTTCATATGTTTCTTTAAGCACTTCTTTATTTTTTTGGAACTTTAAGACACTTTGGGTTCACATTTTCTTTATCCAGCTTAAGAGTCAGCCATTTCTCTAAGGATTCCTGGTTCTTTTGGTGGATAATGGTATTTAGAAATCAAAATCTGGGCAGTAGGGGTGTTTATTGCTCTTAGGGTGTCACTGGTTCTAGTACCTCTGAGCAGAGAGAGCTTGGAAAAAAAAAATATATATATATATATACTCACTCATGAATCACAAGTCTGTATTTATTTATGTTAGTTGCTCAGTCATGTCCACCTCCTTTTGACCCATGAACTATAGCTCTCCAATCTCCTTTGTCCATGGAATTTTCCAGCAAGAATACTGGAGTGGNAAAAAAAATATATATATATATACTCACTCATGAATCACAAGTCTGTATTTATTTATGTTAGTTGCTCAGTCATGTCCACCTCCTTTTGACCCATGAACTATAGCTCTCCAATCTCCTTTGTCCATGGAATTTTCCAGCAAGAATACTGGAGTGGGTTGCGGTTTCTTAGTGCAGGGAATCTTCCTGACCCTGGAAGATCCCCTGTTGTCTCCTGTATTGCTCACAGGTTCTTTGCCACTGCACCACTGTTTAAGCATGTATGTATATTGACATCTCTGATTCTGATCCAATCAGTACCATAAGATCTATTCTGGACTTCCTTTTGTTACTTGTAGCTTCTTCCCCTGAGAGTGAGTGATCTGAATCTCGTTGGTTATCATGTATTTGCTTAGTTGTTCAACTCAAGAATACATGTAAAGCAGTTTCAAAATTGTTTACCTGTGCGTCCTCCTCCCTCATGAGAAATAGCTAGAGTAGCGTGCTAAAATACAGTTCCTTTTTGCCTTTAGCCTTACAATATGGGGTCAAAAAACTGTTTTCCAAAGTTTATAAGTTAGGTTCCTTTTTCTCTAGTCTTTTAAGTAAAGCTTGTCATATATTTGTAATATAGTTAAATTTATTTTTCATAATCTGCCTTAATTATGCCTGAGTTTTCCTGAATACCCTGCTAGGTATTTAGAAAACTTTCACATGGTGAAGTATATCTTTGTGTTGTAACATTTTATGGGATTTGACAAAATCATAGAGTCATTTACTCACCTCCAAAGTACCATGAAGAGCAGTTCCAGTATCCTTAAATTCTGCTGTATGGCTCTGTAGTCATCACTCCCCTGCCTGATAATCACTGATCTCTTTCCCATCCTTATAGTTTTGCCATTTCCGGAATGCCATAAGTAGAATCATATAATATACAGCATTTGGGAATTGGCTTCCTCACTAAAAATGTGTTTTAAATTACTTGTGGTATTATATTAATTAAATTTTTTTCTTTTAGTTGTTGAGTAGTATCGAATTGTGTGGATATACCACAGTTTACTTTATCCGTTCACTTCCAGTATATGGAATTGTGAGTTTCATTTTGTGTGTCTGTTTATGTGTGTCAATCTTTTATGTTTGTGATGGTATCTCACTGTGTTTTTAATCTGCATTTCCCTAATGATAATTGGGTTGTTTATTTTCTTATTGTTAAGTTTTAAGTTCCTTTAAAAAGTATTCAGGATACAAGTTGTTTTTTTTAAGTTCCTTTAAAAAGTATTCAGGATACAAGTTGTTTTTTTTTCTCTGATTTGTGTTCTGAAAATATATTTTCAGCTCTGTGGTTTGTTTTTTCATTTCCTTAACAGTGTCATTTGCACAGCAAATGTTTCTAATTTTGATGGTCTTATTTACTCACTTTCTTTTTTTTAGGAATTGTGCTTTTAGTATGCTATGTTAGACTTTTTATGTGCCACAAACACCTTTTAAGTTATAGTTATATCTCATCTACTTGATAATGTGCCATATTATGATGGGCTCTATATACACTAAATAGTAATATGTAATAAATAGTCTAACATTTATAATACAATATTCATATTTCTGTTTGTGTTCTAATTCTTCATGAATTAGAATTCCTCATCCTAATACAAACTAGATATTGCTACTCATGTCTCTTTAGAAAGTATTTATATTAATTTAGCTCATATTTTGAAGGGTGGTGAGTTTGAGTGGGTTTGGGGACAGAAGGAGAATTAGGCCAGGNTAGAATTCCTCATCCTAATACAAACTAGATATTGCTACTCATGTCTCTTTAGAAAGTATTTATATTAATTTAGCTCATATTTTGAAGGGTGGTGAGTTTGAGTGGGTTTGGGGACAGAAGGAGAATTAGGCCAGGGGGGTGTTGGGTCTGCCTTGACTGGCTTTGGTAACTGGAATAGTCATTTCAACCCCCCACCACCCCCCACCAGGTCCTAGTTTTCTCACCTATCCTATTCATATTTGGTTATTGTACAAGTAAAATGAACTTAGGTAGATTCTCATATAAAGACATTTTCTTCTTTCTAAAAAAAGTAAATCTATCCCCAGACTTGTCCATGATACATGAGACAAGAGAATGCTAGACAATTCTCCCTTATGACAATGCATGTGAAGAGAATGCTAGACAATTCTCCCTTATGTGAGAATAAGAACCCTACAATAGCACGACCTGTGTCCAGGACATCGGAGCATTCTTGGACCTGGCCACACCCCAGTTCCTCAAGGATGGGCACTGGTCTTGCCTGACTGGAAGGCTATGTAAGATCGATGGTGATAAACAGCAAACCTGGGGTAATCCTGCTGACTATCACCATTTTCACTTATCATCATAAACTAGCAAAAAATAGAGGCCACTAAGTTCAAGGCTTTTCTTGAATTGTTCAACTTTCTCCTGTCACTTAAAATTCTAAAAATCATAGAATGTTATTTCTGGAAGGGACTTTTCAATACACGACTCTATTTTCTGATTCCTGATTTAGAACACAGGGACAGGCACATGATCTCCCGGAGGGGTAGTGTGTTTCCTACAAAATAATTAGATGTTTTTTCCACCTGGTCACCCACTCCTCCCTGTGCTTCTTTAGCCACTAGCTTTGACCCTGGTAGGGCCCCTCATCTGAGATTCTACCTTTGATAAATTTTCTTCTCCTGCTGAATTTCTTCTTCAAGACCCAGTTCAAATGTCTCCTAGCCTGTCTCATATTCCATCTGATTCTCCTCCCACCACCCCTACAAAAATGAATCACTTGTCTGAGTTGACATAGCACCTTCACAGCTGTTTTGACATGCAGTTAAAGGTTTGCTTCTGTGCATATTTCCGTTGTATACAAGTATGTGTACTCATATGTCTTGTTTGCTAAAGCATGAGTGCCTGGAGGAAAAGAAGGGTGCTTATTTCCATCCCATGGCTTGGTGCACAGATGGCTTTCCTGAATGTTTGTTGCTTGGGATCTGACTTGATGCCTTTATTTTAAAGGTGAGGGAACTGATAAGTGACTTGTATCATTCCTTTTTCAAAAATTCTCTTTCCTTAAGGATTGATTGACCTATATTCAGTATTCCTGGGAGTTGATGGTCTTCACTGAATTATTTATTATAATTCTTTTTAGCACTATAGGACTCACAAGTCCTCTTTGTATAAGCTATAAGAGCAAATACTCAGGACTTAAGTAAGCAGATTATGGAGCAAATAGTTCACAGTCTTCAGGGATACACAAACAATTCTGCTTCTGGTAAGCCCAGCTGACAAAACTACAGGAGGCCCTGATATAGATTGTCTGGGATTTTCCTGTGTGGGATGGACACAATTAGATCTGCAGAACATCTGATCCTGTGAAACAAAGGCTGACAGTACGATGAATAGCCTGCTACTACATTTTCATCAGTGTTCCTACAAACAGACAGACACACTCTCATTCACTGTGTTCAGAAAGCCAAAATTTATAGATCTCTTCCTTTGCAAAAACTCCTAAACCTGGTTTATTTCCATGGACTTGACCTTTGGTGTTCAGACTTTCTCCCCACTGGCAGACCCGGTGTCCGTTTTTTCCTGCAGACGGCCATTTTGGCAGTCTCCTTAACAGCCTGAGGAAAGAACCAGAAGTTCTACATATGGAGACCTCATCCTCGGTTGCCTAATGGATTCAAAAGACATCCTGAATATTCATCATTTCTCCTTTTATGAGCACCTTGGCAATTCCCTCCAAAGGTGAAGGCTGCAGTAAATTCAGGAGTGCCATTTAGTGAATACCAATTTATTCTCAATTCAAGTCTAGTTTTTTTCCTGCTCCACGGCAGAGCATTGGAGCTCCTGAGATCTCTGTGAATGCAGGGCATTGTCTCAGCTCTGAGGAGGCAAGATTGTTTGTGCAAATCTGAAGCCCGAAGACGTTGTCTGCTCCCCAGCCTACTTGCTTAAGCACTGTGTTCTTACTCTGCATTCTCCTCCAATTCCCTCACTGGAGAAGCTGGAAATGACCTTGGGGGGAAATGTGAAAGTCATGCGAGAGTGCTTGTCTTGGTGACAGGGCTTTTAATTAATAGTTGTAAATTAGCAAATATTATTTTTCAGCTCTGTGCACAAGACCTTACCCTTTGGTGTTCTAGGGATCCATTACAGTGTTCCTCAAGAGTATTTCCAGGATCCTGTTGCAGACAGTTGTTCACATAATGGATGCAGATTCAGAGAGAGACAGGCACTCTCAGGACTTTTGTTCATTTGATCAGTTCTGTCCGGTTTAATCCGAGTAGTGATGAGGGGGGTGGGGAATTGGGGGACGTGGGCTCTGACACTGTCTACCGTGGGGTCTGTCTGCTCTGTCTCCCCCCAGGGTCTATGCTGCAAACTGTGCTTTCGCCCTCATCTCACATCTCTATCCCCCAGTATGGCCCTCATCAATTTCCCACCATTTCCCTTTCTTTCCTGGTAAAACTGGGACTTGAAATCTCAGCCTCATTTGCTTTTGCACCTTTTTACTGTAGAATAAGCCCATGTACTTATTATTTATCTACTCATGCTGGTAGGCTCTTTAAATAAGACTTCCAATTCTATCTCCTAACTTATTCTAAGGAGATTATTTCTTGGACAAAGTGAAACGATTGTCAGTCCAAAAGGCCTGGGCCCACCAGTGCTGGCTGCTTGCCCAGGGTTTCCCTAGGGACCTACCTTTCCTCCCCGCAGGTTGTTAAACCTCCATCTGAAGCCAGGAGGCTATGCCATTTCTCTTTCCTCCTTTATGTACCTCAACTGTCTTAGTGAATTTAAATAGTTCTTCAGCCTATCATGCAGGTTGCACACCAAGGCTCACAGGCCACATTTGGTCCATGGACATGTTTTATTTGGCCTTCACATTGTTTTGAAATGTTTTTAATTAGTTGTCAATGTTTACAGATTGGGAAATTTCACATTAAAATATCCTGACTTTGGGAGCCTCGTGAAAAATCTAACGATCTGAGTACTCCAGACCTGCATTTCTATTTAACAACTGGTTGGAACTGAACAGATGGGCATGTTGTGAGGGCTGTGCATGCACTTACCAGTTTGCCACAATCCCCACCACTCTCAGTATTTCATACTAGCCCTGCTCACTTGCACTGATCTATCTGGCCTCTGTAGGCATTTTGGTTTGTGAGGTCTGGTCTAATGAAAGATGGAAAGTCTGCCTAGGAGGATTATATTTCTTGATTTGTTGCCCCTCTTCCCCAATTTATTCTTCTCATAGGAAAAAAGGGATTCAAAGAAGAATCGTGACTTTCACCAAATTGAGGGGGGTGGTGGGTGGAACTCTTGGCACTCACCAGGGTGAAGAGGACAGATGGGTCTCACACAGTTAATCAATATTATTTTTTTTCACACTCAAAGGCAGCAAACAGACTTAGTCTTGAATTTGGGGGTTCTGCAATTAATTCTCTAGTAGGAATTTAAAAACACATTGCTTAAAGCAGGAATAGATTCTAAATATAATACTGGGGGAATGCAACCGAGAAGTAATCAACCTAACAGACTAGGAAATGGTATATATCTCATCTAGAGCTGAACACAATGAAAAGCAATGGAGTTATTGCCAATCACCAGGGGAGAGAAAATAGATAAAAGGGGCAAATTATCCCAGGAGAAAAGATTAAGCATGTTAAAGTGTTTTTGAAACTCAGGGTGCTTTATAAAAGCAAAGGATCATTGATCTTGTTCTTTGCTTTAGAGATGGTTGGCAAAGAGAGTGTGCTCCCTTGATTGAACAGTGAGTGGTAGAGAAAGTTGAACCCTCTTCTATATCCTGCAAAGAGAACCAGTACCATGCTAGGTCATGGCTGAGCACGGTGGATAGGAGTGAGAATCAACGGTGCTCGCAAATAACGTTTTTCAAAATTTTACTTGCTGTTAGGATGTTCTTCTGTTAAAGCAAAGAATGTATTGGGGTCCCCTAGTTTGTATCAATAGGGAACTGCTGAGGGAGTAGCAAGCCTCCTTCCAGATCTTAGATTCCAGTATCCTCTGAAGTAGAGAATGTCACATCTCCTACTACTGAGCTCTACATCATCTATGAATTGGAAGAGTTGTTGTTGTTTAGTTGCTAAGCTGTGTCTAACTCTGTTCCCTGTCATTCACCATCTCCCGGAGTTTGCTCAAACTCCTGTGCATTGTGTCGGTGATGCCATCCAACCATCTCATCCTCTGTCATCCCCTTCTCCTCTTGCCCTCAATCTTTCCCAGCATCAGAGTCTTTTCCTTGAGTCAGCTTTTTGCATCAGGTGGCCAAAGAATTGGAGTTTCAACTGCAGCATCAGTCCTTCCAATGAATATTCAGGATTGATTTCCTTTAGGATTGACTGGTTTGATCTGCTTGCTGGCCAAGGGACTCTTAAGAGTCTTCTCCAGCGCCACAGCAATATTTTGGGTCTCTTTTGGAGGCAGATGACAATTGAGCAGTCCATCTGAGCTCCATTTTTTTTTTTCCACTTTGTGCTATCCAAATCTGTATGCTGTGAAGTCATGTTTTAAACACAGCCAACTTCCTGCTTTTTGTATTTGGGAATATTCTGATGATTGGACCCACATTCTCTGTAGGCTACTTAGACTTCTGACTCCCTAAACTCCTAATTTTTGGATGTGCTTCATGACTCTTGCTTCTGCTTCTCATTCAGAGCCATGGTGTGGTCCCTCTTGGCTTTTGATGTTAAGTGCCCTACTTGTAATCCGTTCAGGCTGAGAGAAAACTGAGAAATCGGAAGTATTTTATGTTCAGGCTGTGGGCCTTATGAGGTGATGACAATGTTCTATAGGGATATCTGTTCTGCTTTTCCTATTGAAATGGGGAGAAGAACTGGAGCAGAGTGCTTAACAGGGGCAGAGAGCACATGAAATTGCCTTTGAGGTAAAGCTGAGAATGTGGCGATGGTCTGTATCAGCTGGGCTCAAGGAGGTGAGGTGCTAAGAGCAGGTGGGGGAGGAAGGGAGGAAATGAAGGCTTCCGTACACATCTATGCAGAAGAAAAAGTCAAAGGGGCCAATAAATTACAGAAATTATAATTACTTTGAATAACTTTTATTGTAAACATCCAAAGATGGACCTTTTTGAATAAAAGGAAGTGACTGATGGCTACAGTGACGTGGGTCGACTGTCAAGGGCTGGGGCTGTGCCTCTGGCTGGAGAGCCAGTCACTGGGCTTTTGGGCAGGGGTGAATTCCTTACTCAGGTTATTGCCAAGGTTGTTGCTGTTTAGTTGCTCAGTCATGTCCGACTCTTTGAGACCCCATGGACTGTAGCCAGCCAGGCTCCTCTATCCAGGGGATTTCCCAGGAAGGAATACTGGAGTGGGTAGCCATTTCCTTCTCCAGGGGATCTTCC